>JAKOGI010000071.1:167793-557793 GCA_029747015.1 Carnegiea gigantea
TCCATACACACACCCTCAAGCTCGAAATTACAGAGGATTTTCGCCACCTTTAGCTACAAATTTCCCTCATTCGACTTCCCCCATAAACTAGCCACCATTTAGTACTGAATTTGGGCAGAACCGTGGAGAAGCCACCACATTTTCGGTGAGTTTTGGACGCCAAATTGAAGCTCAAATGCGTGCCCAAGTAAGGCCATGCAAATTAGCTTCTAGTTGCTTTCAATCTTCTATAAATTGGGTGAAAATTCGTATCTACAAACAACCAATTCAATCCGAAGTTGATAACCGAAATTTAGGCTTGTTCTAGGGTTCGAATTTTGGTAATTTGGGTGTGAATCGCGTGCTGCTCGTTTGGCCACTGAGCAAGGTCGAAAATTAGAGATGTTCGAGCATCGAAAGTCGAACCCAAAGCATTCAAACGAAACCCTCGCTTGGAATTGAGGTGAGGGTTCCTTTCCTCCTAAATTACTAATAATTTTAACGTTTTTTATCGCAATTAGCTAGAATATGTTGAAGTTGAGGGTGGAAATCATGTTGGGTGAATTAGTATTCATATTGACAATTTATAAGTTCGGAATTGATTTGGGTTAAATGCATGTCAGATTGATGCTGAATATTAATAACCTGGTATGTTGGAGGAGTGCTTGGCAAAAAGAGTGTTCTTTTAGCATAATTCAATTATTGGTCATTAGTTAAATTATGTTTGGAACCTAAAGATGCTAGCCAAGTGATTGAAATAATTATGGAATAAGTCGGACATTGTTTAAAGGTTAAGGGTATCAGGTTTGGGCTTGTTTAGAATTTATTCGTAATAACTATAATGGAATAAGGTCCCTATGGATGTTGTTTTGTGAATTAGGAAACAAACCATCGCTTTAAAGCCTCGATTGCATCCGTTCGTAGACTTAAGCACTATGGTGGTTATTAAGTCTGAATGTTATATTGATGTATGATCTTTTATGTATTGTTCGTTTGTATGACAATATTGAACCGAGTATGGTAGTTGGATGCCTGGAGGAAGAACTATTGAGTGATTCGAGGATCTTGTGGTCGTTGTTGTGTGAGAAGGAAGTTCGGGTTGTGAATTGCCGCAATCGTGTGGATTGAGAGGCCATGTGTGGCTTATTCTACTGAGTTATGCTATGAAGTGTATGAATGTGCTATGTGTAAACCCCTTTTCCGGCAATGCGCTATGTGATTAATTCTTGAAATTTTAGACGTCTTTAAAAAAAACAGGACATTTAGAAAGCTCATTTTGTATGCTTGAGAATGCTTTTAAATGTATCAGTTGACTATTTACGTGTTAGGATGTCTAAAATGCTAAAAATGTCCTAAATCATCGAACTATTCGGTTAGTGACTAGACTGAATAGTCAATAGGTTTAGGAAGTTTAAAAGTGAGTTCGAAAAAGTTTTTAAGGCATTGGTTTGGGTATGACCCCTCCCTGTGTTTAAAAGGATTTAAACGACCCGAAAAAGAGTACCTTAATGTGCTAATTGTGAAGCTTAGCTTATTTGCATGCGTTTTGCTTACTTAAGTCTCTATTGAGTTTCGATCTACGATTTAGTAAACGTATTATTTAAAAGAAGCTTTTAAGCTAAAAAGGGAAGTCGTTTTTATGAGTTAGCAATTTTTTTACATTTATAAGAAGCCTTTTAGTTAGAAACGAAGTCGTTTTTATGATTTAGCAACCCTATTACGCTTATACAAAGTTTTCAAGTTAGAAACAAAGTCGTTCTATGATTAGGCAACCTTATTACGTTTATAAGAAGCCTTTTAGTTAGAAACGAAGTCGTTTTTATGATTTAGCAGCCCTATTACGCTTATACGAAGTTTTCAAGTTAGAAACAAAGTTGTTTTATGATTAGGCAACCTTATTACGTTTATAAAAAGCCTTTTAGTTAAAAACGAAGTCATTTTATGATTTAGTAAACTTATAACATTTATACGAAGCATTCAAGTTAGAAACTAAGTCATTTTACGATTTATAAACGTGTTATGTTTATAAGAAACTTTTACGTTTAAAGTGAAGTTGTTTTAAGTATTAACCAACTTATTGCCTTTATAAGAAGCTTTTAAGTCTAAAAGGAAGTCGTTTTATGAGTTAATAAACGTATCGCGTTTATACGAAGCTTTTGAGGTAGAAATGAAGTCGTTTTACAAAGTAGCAGATGTTTTACGTCTATAAGAAGTTTCTTAAGTTAAAAACGAAGTCATTTTGCAAGTTAGTGGTCGTGTTACATTTATGCGAAGCTTTTAAGTTAGAAATGAAATTGTTTTATGATTTAACAAGCTTATTACGTTCTTAAGAAGCTTTCAAGTTTCAAAGGAAGTCGATTTATGTGTTAATAAACTTATAACGTCTATAAGAAGCTTTTACGCTATTTACGAAGTCGATTTACGAGTTAGCAAACTTATTACGTTTATAAGAAGCTTTTAAGCTATTTACGAAGTCGATATATGAGTTAGCAAACTTATTCCGTTTATGAGAAGTGTTTAAGCCAAAAACGAATGAACTTTAAACATTTCAAAAGGTTATGGTCGTTTTGTTAAAAAGTAAGTTTTCAGCAAAGTAAGCGTTGAAAAAGAGATATGAAATACGACTTTAAAGGCCAAGAAAGTGCTAGGCAATTGGCCAGAGGGTAGGAACTGGATTCAAGATATGAGTTATCTTGGTGTGAGCTGTTCCTGAAAACTGGACGCAAAGAGAGCGTGAGCTGTTTCCCCCTAAAAAAAAGTTAGGAACTGGACTCAAGATATAAATTATCTTGGTGTGAGCTATTCCTGGGAACTGGACTCAAGATATTAATTATCTTGGTGTGAGTTGTTCCCCAAACAAGTTATGATGTGTGGCGCATAAGAAAACCTTGAGGGGGACTGGAGTCAGGATATGATTATCCTGGTGTGAGTTGTTGCCCCACAGAGGACAGTATCGAGGTTAGAATTGCTCTACTAAGACGCGTTTTAGCCAAGACATTAAGTATGTATACCCCGAGGATAACGTAGATTAAGAGTGACGATCTCACTTAAGGGCGGTGTTGACCTCCCTAGCTAGTACAATATGATGTTTTTATATTATGAGTAAGTTTCTAATAAGTGAGAAAAGGAGTTTCCTTTAAAGAATATGAGCCTCAAGAGGCTGAATAAAGTGTTTTTGAGAAAAGAAAGAAAGCGGGCTGAATAAAGTGTTTTTGAGAAAAGAAAGAAAGCTTTCAAATGTGCACCTCCAGTTCATCTTTTATGAAAGGATTTCCTAGTATAGTCAAATGAAGTTTTAGATGTTGCATTATTCATTTCAATGTGCATATTTTATGGAAGTATATTCTTAACAAGTCTCTCCTACCAGTTTAGATGTTTCGAGAACTTTTAGAAAGAATTATAGGCTTTAAAGGAGTTGGTGTGGATTATAAACCCTTCTTGGTATTTATTGAGAGTCACTATATTTTCAAAAGTGCATTTGAAGGCCTTTGTATTCAGTCCTTGTTGCCTACTTGTTTATGTGCCTGAATGTCTGCTAGTAGGGAAGTTTAGTCATTGAGGGCCTAGAATTGAGTTGAATGGTTAGAACGAAGTTTTAAGGGTGGTGATCTTTCCTTGGGGATTTTGATTGCCTAATATGATAGTAAAGTATGAATACGTGATATGTGGCTATTATTAGTATTATTGCCTACAACTGCTTTGGGTTTTAGGGAGTAGGGGATTTCCCATTGAGCGTGTGGTTGCTCATCCCATTACTTTTTCCCCCTTTTCCCCAGGCTTTTGTTATGACAGGTGGAATTCAAACTACTTACGCGAGTTGGAGTCTACCCCTACTTCAAAAAGAGTCATATGTGTAATATAGACATAGATTCATGTTTTTAACGATGTGATGTAACGTATTCCTAGTTTGTAATTGTTGTAAACTAAGTTTTCTAGCTCATATAATGCATATTGTTATGAGTCGCTCTATATGGCTGTGTGAGCCAACCATCTGACTAGTTAGATGTCTTTATTTGAAATTAGCTGCGTTTTAGGATGTAAACCCCGGTGGTCCGGTTGTGTAGACCATTGCACTGTACCTTTTACTTTTCCTGTATTAAAGAATTATTCTGTTTGGTGTACTCCGAGCGGGTGGCTCGTTGAGTTATGAACTCCGGCGTGTGGCCGTTGAGCTTCTTTTAAATGTTATTCCATTGATTTGCAGGGGATTATTGTAAGGCTTTTAGCCAGAAAACGGTCAGTTTTTAGGGGAAACTCTATCCGTTTCGTCCCAGGAATTAAGTAAGACATAAGAAAACATAACGCTTCTGACCCTAGGGGCTAAGGGTGTTACAAATTATCCCTTAATAACACCTAAGAACAGGGAACATAGGCCACTCAGGCTCTCAGTTAACACTCAACATCAAAGTGTTGCCCTTGATTTAATAACTTAAACTCTTTTAGCATCAAAGAAAAAATGACAACCGAAAAGGAGAAAAAAAGGCATACTTGAACCAAGTCGACCCATCATAAAACTCACTTGTATAAAGAAGCCCATTTTTGATTTAATAGAAGTCCTTTCAAATAGTACCTGTGCTTTTTCAAACCATTGCACAGGCGTAATCAGATGTAAGTAGTTTTCAACTTATAACAGTTAAGAAAGTTACTTTCAGAGCATTGGATTCACATGTCTGTGCTCTCTTTAAGTGAGTAATATAACCCATGACTTTTGGTATCCCAGGGCCTTTTAAAGACAATAGACTCATATCCTCATTAGGATAGTGGAAACTGGGATTCGTGCTTTGTTATTGATTATAAGGTCAGCTTCGCAGACTGACTCCTTTATAATTAGCATTACCCTCCTATCCCAAAACATGTCAAATAAAACTCACTTTTAAGACTTGTGTAAACAAATGTGGTTGTTTCAAGGTGACTTGACAATATCATTTCTAGCTTTAAGAAAAGCTAATAACACCTTAATCAGAAAACAAGTTCAGAAAACAACTAATCACATGTATAAATAACCTAACTCTCTAAATGTTGAGTAAAAGCTTTTAAAAACATTTGAATAGATTAAGTTTTACTAAAACAACCATTGGCAATATCAAGCTTTAGCAACAGGATGACTGGCAATAGATGGGATTAAAAATAGGTTCATAAAGCAGCTTTCAATCTCACAAAGTAGCAGAGCACTCATCAAGGTGTTTACTAAAAGTATACTTTTAAGAATTCAGTTCAAATCATAGAATGCCACTTAGCTGCTTGGCTAAGGCAAATGCTAGATAATTTATTTACCATTCAAATGTCATTTAAATCACTTGAGGTTGGTCAACTCATTGAGAGGGATCACATGGATTCCTTGGGATAAGCAACGTTCCCAAGTGTGTTTCAAGGTCAATTCGACAACTTCATATTACACTAGAATTGTCACACTAATAGGTTTGGCCTACATTTGTTCGAGCATGCATGCATGACGACTCAAGTTGGCATGACTCGAATAGTGCTAGGATTTACATTCATAAGGATTATGTAGCTTAAAACTTTAACTCAACCTAGCAGCCCACAACCTCAGTACATTGAGAGGAACACAACATTCACATTATAGGAAAAACACAACAAAAGACAGGGTGAAATCGTGTTCGGGCTACTGCCTGGTTCATAGCTCGGTTCCAAAAGTGGACCATGTTGCTGATCATGATAGTAGCTTCATTCCCTTTTTCACCATGTCATACACAACACATATATACAACACACACACACATAACTAAATATCCTGCCAAAATTCGAAAGTGTTGCATTTAGGGTTGCCAAGTCATTATGAATGTTGTTAATTAGTTATATCTGATTGAACCAAAAACAATTAGCTAAATTTGATTGAACACAACAAAAGTAAAAGAGGAGTGCACCGTAGTCTCTTCAAAGTAGTAATCACCATAGCTCACACTCGGTCTCCATCACTATAGCACCACCCCAAATTTAACCTCAAATATTACAACAACAATCCAATTCACTTTCTTACACTAAAATTCATATTTCATCTCTTTTTAAAAAAATTTTGCAAATACCGTAATAACCCTAGCTTACAATGGACACCGATTACCATAGGAAATCTTAAAATAGCTAGAAATTAGACCAAGTTTAGAAAGCAAAATTATCTACCTTGAATCCAAGCTTAGTAGACTCAATTTTAGGGTTGGGTTTGAGCGAATCAGGGTCCGGTTTTCCCTCTTCTGGCACTACTGCTGCTCCTTTCCACACCTTGTCAAATCCTGGTTGCTAGATTTGAGCCTAACTACAGTTGGTGGATGCGCTAGTGCTAGTGGTGTTGATGTGTTCTTGTGGGTTAGGGCGTGGCTCCCTCACCTTTTTCTTCATATGCTATACTTGTCTCTCCCTCTCCGCACTGCATCCTCGTTGCCTAGGCATGCCTCCAGCCTCCTCACTGCTGGGACGGTGCTACTCACCTAGCAACCTCACAATGCTGCCATTGTGCCTCTTCTGATCTCAATCCCTCTTTCTTTGTCTTCAGGCTAGGTTGAAGAAGGAAGATGTGTAAAGTCTCCTGTGAAATTATTGAGTTATGCCTCCTTTTCTTAACTTACTTTCCTTGTTTTTTCCCCTCTTCCAAAAGTCAATAAAAGATGGTATGGTCTAGATGATGTGGGTTTTAATTGGGTTTAGGTTTTTATGGCCAAGCTCTCCATTCCTTAGTCTAGTATCTACTAGCCACCCTCATCCAAATAATCATTGTTAAAAGTAGACATGACAATTGGCTAATATGCATAACTAATCCACATAATAAATCTAATATGCCAATTACATGAGCTAAACCATACAATTAATCGTAAATAAAATTCCTCAGCCCTTATACTTTCTAGAGCACTCACCAAAATATTGAAGCTAGCAAGTCAACTTGGCGCAGCTGTTACACTCCTTCCCCTATATAAAATTTTTGTCCCCGAAACTTTAAGATCTAAGGCAAGGGTAGAATGTAAAGTTCATATGCACATAGGACAATTATACAAGCTGAATAAAAAAATTCAAACCTCATGATAAAACTAGATATAACTTTCAAATACAAAGAAATGTTTGTGATATCCGGCCTTCTCCTCACCGGCTCTCTTTAAGCATCTACTCAGACGATTAATGGTGTCGAGGACAAATCGCATAGGAAAGGGAAAATGAGTTGGCTTGGACAATGATGTTAAACTTGTTTTAAATTGGAGCTCAGTGTATTAACATTCCATTGAATCAACATGAGAGTAAATCTAAATGCTTTTCACCCTTCGAAATTCGATAGAACAAATCAAAGTTATGTAAGTTCACCCAAGCTAAATTGATTTCATTCTTGGAACATAAAAGAAAATCAAATTATTTGGAATCAACTCAATCACCTAATTATTATCCGTATTAGCACGTCATTAACATATAAATTAGGCACGATATGTAGGATGGTCACAAGAGCACTAGGGTTGCAAATAGAACATGCATAACTAAAAATGTTAAGCAACAGCAAACACAAGCAATGGGGCAGGATAGTAAGGATAGCAAAGAGAAATCAATAGATAAAACTGAATATAGTTGTAATTAGAGCAATAAGATCGATGCACAACCATAACCTAAGTTACAAGAGTAATTAGATGCGATAGATAGAAAAGAGTCCCCACCTATCTCTCAATTTTTATTTTTTTTTAATTAGCAGCTTAAAGGTCTAAGCTTAAGATCTCCACATGAAATTGTCTAAACCATGGAACATGCGAATAGAATAAGATGCTCATAGACATGATACTAAGCTAGGTCTTTGTAACTGTATTAGAGTATGAATGGTGTGTACCCTAACACAACTAAGCACATCACATCATGTACTTTGATCAATCACATTGTCAGTCATATCTCATAAGTTAGCTATCAACATGGACTCAACATGACCATAAGCACACCAGCGCATTACCATGTCTCTTGAAATGCTCATAAGCAAGAACGTAACATGCAAATGTAATTCCTAAGGTAGAAGAATGGTAGTACGACAACATAACAACTAGAATGACCAAAATGGGAAACGTTCATGCAAAATATCCAAAATATAACAAAACAATAATGGCAACAAGCATAAGGATCAACCAAAGCATTATTCTAAAGTTTCCTATAAAATTACCCTGTGACATATAAAACTTATCGAGTAAAATATAATACAAAACAACTTAATCACATCATGTCATTGCACCCATATGAACTAAGCGAACTATTGTCTAACATAACTTCTCAATGAGTATAGAGTCAAGAATTCAATTATAAAAATGATTACACTAGCATGCCATCATATTAAGCATAGAAATTACAAATGTGAACACATGAGTGCAAGCTCCTATGGCCACAAGATCCTATTATTAGATAAAAGTGCAACTAAAATCTATAACATGAGGGGATAACAGGCATACAACTTAAATAATGCCTTAACGACCATACCACATAACTAATCTCATGAGTCCACTAATTAGATGAACTCACCCATACTATAAGCTAAGAAAACAATAAAACTTCCTTCACTTAGCAATTTATCACTGAGCATATCAATAATCGTTTATAACATATCTAAGTGATTACATAAGCTTCTATGTGCTCTACATTGCACGCCATGCTACATTGACACTTAGAAAACGTAAAGTCACGACATTATTACACGCAAAGGAACCTAGGCATCTACATGTAAATGTAGACCCTAGGTTGACCCTTATAGTCAAAAGGATAAGTCATGTGTCTTTTCCAGAATGATTAGAAATCTAACCACCAGCTAGCTAACAATCATTTCGAGATGGCATTAATGGCCTTATGGATATGCCCAAATGTTCCATAAGACATATATATCCCATAAGTGATGTAGAAACCTTAAGGACTCACAATAGGAAAATAGGGTTAAATCACCTAGATAGTTTTAGCTTTTGGACTTTGTATTAATATTTAGGAATGCATTGATAAGTATGGATCACTTACTCTAATGTTATTTGGGTTACGAGAGTGGATGACATTGAGAAGCGCCCATGGAGAAGAGGTGGTGGATTTTTTTTTGGCCCGTTATTCTCTATGATTAGTCCTTCTAATTTACGTAAGACACTCAACCTTATTCCTCATAAAGTGACAGATGACATGAATGACATCTTAGAGAGGCTGTAGTTAGCTAAAGAAGTGTACATCACTCTTAACCAAATACACCTTGGGAAAGCTCTAAACCCTGATGATATGAACCCATTCTTTTATCAAACATTCTGGCCTGTTGTAAGTGATGAGGTTTGTCATGCTGTTTTAGCTATACTAAATATAGAACCCATCCTTGATGGGTTGAACTATGCTCATGCCATTCTGATTCCAAAGAAATAAAACATGTTGACATTGGGTAGTTTAGACTAGTTAGTTTATACAACGTCATTTATAAACTAATCGCTAAAGCTACAATAAATCAACTTAAGGAGTTGCTTCCCAATATTATCTCTCCTTAACAAAGTGCTTTCACCTAGGCTCAGCTTATTATCAATAATGCTCTTATTGCGTTTGAGGGTTTTCACTCAATAAGCTACTACTTCGGAGTTAATGGAAGCGTGACAATTAAATTGGATATGGCCAAAGCATACAATGGGTAGAATGGAGCTTTCTTTATGAGATTATATTAAAATTAGGTTTTAGAGAGAGAACAGTTAGCTTGGTTATAGGGTATCTGGAGATGGCTTTCTTCTCCTTTATTATTAATGGCAAGCCAAGGGGATTTATGAACCCTATGAGAGGTAATCGACAAGGGGGCCTCATTTCTCTGTATTTGTTTCTTCTTTGTGCAGAAGGACTTTCTTGCCTCTATGCTAATGTTCTTAATGAGGGAAGTTAGTGGGTCATAAAATTTGCTCGTAAGCCCCTGTTATATATCATTTATTATTTAAGAGGACATAGTTATTTTTTGTAGAACAGATCCATAATGGTCATGCCAAATTGACCTTCAACTGTAAGATGGAATTGGTAGACTTTCTAACATTAGCCTGCATACGAAACCAAGAAGAACTTTTTTTGGTCATACTTTAAGAAATCGACCCTAGACCTTTGCCACCAAACGGGTTCCTTATGTTGTCTCCACTGCTAAAGCTCCTCAAGGTAAGTATTTCGGATATAACCTTATGTGCAACCTTGAGTTGGTTCAAAATCCTCTTGATATTCGACTGAACATGGCCAAATTCCTCCTTATTCCACTATAGTAATGAGCACATACATAGTCCATTTTAGAAATATAGGAACTAACAGCATTAGATCCATTGCCTCCTGCCCAAGTGCCTTTGATGATTTCTTCACATTGCTCATCCTCAGCCCATATGCTTTGCCCCTTCCTATAGGTATTATTCAGTTTGCATCCAAGTGTAAGGTAATGGCCATAGCTAGATAGTTTCTCATTTAAATGCTCCACTTGGAACGAAGGCAAAAGACCTATCCATTTTGCATCAGCACAAAATCCAATAGCCGAAGCCTAAATTGTGTTTATTTATTTAATTACCTCATGTTCATGATTTTTTTCTCTCATATTTATTTATCGGATTTATTCACCCCGGTGGGGAAAAATTTATTTGGGCCCTCACTTGACAATTCGAATTTTATTTATTTAATTGATTAACAAAAACTTTAGAAGAAATGATAGTAGGCCCTAATAAGTTTAATCCAAGTAATTTATTTTGTTTTCCATAACATTACAAAAAATTAATTTTGAGTTTCGCAAAAGCGTTATTGTTATGAAGCGTTTTATTTCCAAACCCAACTTATTTCGACCGATTTGAAGCCTAACAAGTTTGCTTATTAATCTAACTAATTACCACAATTAAGCCTAACCATGGTTAGCCCAAAAAGTCACTGTTCTAGTTAAAAATCGACCAAGTGTTTAGATTAGTCAAAAAAACATAACTCAACCCCAAAACCCATTTTCTCTACCCTTTCTCTCTCCTATACGACAGCCAGCCCCAGCTACTATTTGGGTGTTTTTCGACTAGTCTTGTGGCCAGCTCCAATGGCTTCCGACCCTCCGACATCCTAGTACCACTAGCCACCACCCTCCATCATCAAAACCACTAAACTTCACCTCCATCTCTACTTATCTTCAAGCAAAGTGAGTAATCTTAAACTTGATCTTGTTGATTTTGCTTTTTACTTTAGTTTTGATTCTTATTTTGATGTTTGTGGTCTTTGATCATGATGTTTTCATAAGAAATAAGAGTTATTTTGGTGTTCGTCACGGTGGAGTTGAAGTTGGATTTGCTATGGTTAGGGTTAATCCTTAGTCATGCAAGCTTAATGTTCAAGTGTTAGATTTTGATTATTTTATCTTTGATTTGGCCATCTTCTGACCTATTGGTGTTTGTAATGATATTTGTGGTGATTTGAAATGAGTTGGAGTAAGTCCAAGGTGGCCATAAACTAGGGTTTTGGCAAGTAATGTATGGTTTGGATTAAACTAGCATTAAACTTGGTTTATGTATGTATTTGATTGAAAAATGATCTTTATTGGATACGATTATGAAGTGAACTTGAGTGTGGTGATTTTGTATGATGCTGGGATGGACCAAATCTTGTTTACAAGCTTTAAAAGAATGGTTTAAGTTGAGGATTTGTGTGAAAAGAGACGGAAAAGCTAAAACAGTGAGGGTTAGAAATTTCAGAAAAATAAGACAGACTTTAAGATAAAACTGATAATGATCATTTGGTGGGTAAATGTTTCAGTGTGTTAGCCGATGTCTGTGGAAAGCGTTATGGTGGTTTTACCAAAACTACGTAGAATGGACTAAAACTGACATGCTTGTATTCTAGCCTCATTCTAGGAATTCCATTGTGGGAATCAGGCTTGGTGTTCTAAATAAAAGATTTTTGGGACTTTCCAAGCTTTTTATATTGGGTTTTGAGTCTTACTCAGAGGTTAGATGACTAAGTTATAACTCATTCGTTCTAAGCCCATGTTATTCTTTTACTGAATTATTAGCTGTGAAATAAATATTTTTGCTAACCGTATGTTCCTACAACAAAAATTTTGTACAGAATCAGGGCCTAATCCATCATTCCTTCCACTTTTGTGCATAATGTTATTCAGTAAGCTTACATTAAAAAATTTCAGATACGTTCATTGTCTGTATTTTTAGAAATTGGCACGTATTTATCAAAATTATAATGTTTTAGCAAGTACATCAATGAATCACTTTAATTAGTGATTTATCACACAATTAGTGACCCATCAGTTATTAGTTATAGAGCATAGCCTTTCAGTTAGCCGCGCAGTTTTAGGCCAGGTCCCGATCGGCTTAGCAGGTGTACACCTATCTTCAGATCGTAACAGTTACTAGAGGTTTACTATCAGATAATAATTGATAATGTAGTTTCATACTTATCTCATTCCCTATTTTTAGTTAAAAATGAATTGCAATACGGACCCAACCAGTTTTTCCACGAACCTTTAACAATACAGGAATACATGTACTAAGTTTCGGCTCACAGTTTGAAATGTTTTCATGTTTTGTTTTAGGAAAATGTTCAGTGAATCACCCCTAGGTGGGCAGGATGGCTGAAGATGATAAGTGAGCCTGGAAGTCCATATGGAATGGTGGTATATTATTGTTGGGATGTTTATAACACCGTATTATGATATATTTTGGTGTTCAAACTGTGTATTTTACCAGAATTCTATATTTTGGTGTGATCCTTCATATGGTTGAATGGTTTTGATGTTAGAATAGTTTCTATATTTATCTAAATGGTCTGATGGGTTGTGATGGTGTGAATTCCCTTTGATGGTAAACATTGATTATTATGTCTAAGTTTATCATGTACAAGCAAAGCCTTGTTCTTGTTGGACGGCTACAATGCCTGATCATTTGGGTTATTATTTCTAATTGAGGAAACTAATGAAAGGAATGCAAACAATGATTTTATGTAGATTTGGGGCCGTTATAGATTTGGTATCTGAGCCAGGTTGAGATTTTCTTTGTGGAATATGGAGTTCAGAAATAAGAGGGTGAGAATGGTTGGTAGTGAGGGCCAATACTATTAGGGTGATATTAGAAGTGTAGTAACGACATTAGAAAAGCAGGTTGCTTACATTTGCATGTTTTTTAATTATGGCTATGTATGCCCATCATATATGTGTTTTCTTTATTAGATGGACCCTTATGGCGTTAACATGATGTCGGGTGCATCTATGGTTGCTCATTTCGCACTGCTGCATGCTAGTATAGAGGTTCATGCACAGGACCCTTTATATAAGTTTCACAGTATTACGGTCCGTGCACATCGACTGCTCTGGTCCTTACCGACAGTTGATCTGTGGATGGAGTTCAGGCTCCATTATCATCATTTTATGATAACAGGGAACCCAGGCTGGGACGAGCCTAGATTTTAAGCCCAGGGGGCTTGAACGACTATCACTACAGAGTTGTTGCTGAGGGAGGAGTTTAAGCAAAGGGGGATTACTATGGAGACTCTGCAGTATCTCTTTCCATTACGTCAGGCACATCCCCTACCTACAGCCCCAGCACCAGCACAAGGACCACCCTCCCCACCCGCACCAGGTACCCCACTGATGCTTGACAGTCCTGGGGAGGCTTATGTGGTGAGAAACTCCTTGATACACCAGAGATAGTGGTGGTTAGTTCAGAGGACGAGGGTCATCCAGAGAAGGAGGATGATCCTAAGGAGGATCAGGACATTGATGAGGCAGTGGTAGAGCAACAGTGGGATCAGGAGGTTGACGAGATGATAGTGGAGCAATAGGTTGAGTAGCAGGTTGGTGATGCCGAGTCAGAGGCATCGCCTAGCAACTTCGATTCAGGTGAAGAGCCTGATGATGAGTCCGACCCAGATTACAATCCGCCTAGGGATCGTTAGGTTTTTTTAGGATTGCATCTGAGTGGGGTACATTTTGAGCCCTGTATGTATATATGGTATGGTCGGATTGGACAGTTGTATTTTGTGTAGTACATGGCATTGCATATAGTTAGTCCAATTCTCTCCGGCCATGATGACATGGTCCGTATCTCTTTTTTTGTCATGTGATGGATCTAGTGTCTTAGGGCTAATTAGCATTTGGGGTTAAAGTATGAGTCAAAAATAACTTTGCCTAGTTAGCTAGATGTAATATGTTTTGCTAATCATGTATATAAACCGGCAGTTATGAAATGGTATAATGAGCTTTATGTTTGTTTTTAATAATCTTTGAGTTATATTAAATGTATTTGTTAGGCATGCTTATTTTATATGTTTGGGTATTCCAGTGATAATTATTCCATTTAATGTATGATTAGAATGTCCGAATCAGTGCACAATAATGTAGAGGTTCATATAGAGGAAATCTCCGATCATGGCCAGGGTTCGAGTGATCAAGCCTCCCATCATGTGCCACCAAATTTTGCCCTAATGCCACCAATTCCTTCTGAGCTAGCTAACAACATTGGGGACCTGAACGACTGGCCGGCCATAGTAGCTGAACTGATGAAGCGAATTTCCTAAGTACCCACTTAAACCCCTTCTAAAGAGGATAAATTAGCAGATAAGATAGTACGATGCAACCCTAAAGTGTATGATGGAACCTATGATCCAGTATTATTGGATGAATGGGTAAGGGGAATGAAGAAAATCTTTACAGTGGTAGAAGTGCCAGAAGAAAAGAAAGTAAACATTTGGACGTATTATTTGATTGGTGAAGCTGATATTTGGTGCAATACTGTTAAGGATAAGCTCGTAGGGCCTGAATTCACCTGGAGTAAATTTCTGAGTGAGTTGAGGGCAAATTTTGCCCAGTTGTGGTCTAAAGGTAAAAGGAGAAAGAGTTTATAGAGCTGAAGATGAGTGGCACCATGATTTTGATGTAGTACGCCAGTAAGTTCAGAGAATTTTCTTCATTTGCTCTTAAGTTTGTATCATCTAAAAGGTTAAAGATGAGGAGGTTTAAAGAGGGTTTGGCCTTCTGTATTCGGAATCAGTTAGCTGGGCAACCAATTTTGACTTACCAAGAACTACATGAGCGAGCGGCTGAAGTGGCACGAGTAAAGACAGAGTTGAGAACCCTGAATCCAATCAACCAAAAGAGAAATGCAGGTTTGACAGCTCCCGGTGTGAAATGCGGAAGAACAATCACACCACCCCTGAATGCCGAGTAGGAACTAATAAGTGCATGTGGTGTGGAAGCCCTAAACACCTTATTGCTGCATGCCCCCGAAGGATGAAGGCTGTAGACAAAGGTACAGTAAAACCGTTGGCCCCACCTCATGAAGGGGCCCTACTACCAAGGCCTGCAGCGGCAGGATGGGCGTATGTAATGAGCAAGAAGTAAGCTGCCACCTCTGGTACGGTAGTCACTGAAACTCGCTTTTTAAATTCAAAGCCATTTTATATATTACTTGATTCGGGTGCTACTCATTCATTTACATCCACCCGATCTGCTATGTAATTGAACATGGAGGATAAGAGGATGGAAACTAATTATAGGATCAAGTTACCAATGATTGTGTGATTGATGCCCCATCTCCTATAAACTTGTTCCTATTATGATTGGTGGAACCACCTTTTCTGTGGATTTGATTCAATTTGATTTGTCTAATTTTCACATCATTCTGGGAATGAATTGGTTGCACACCTATGGAGCTAAGATTGACTGTGAAGATCTTAAGGTTATTTTAAAGGATGAAAAGGGAGGAAAGTATGTTTCTATGGGCATAGAGAGAGGAAGAATGTCGTTCCTTGATTTCTGTTTTGAAAGCAAGTAAGCTGTTGTATCAAGTATGTATTGGATATTGGTGTTATGCTATTTGCACCCAATTAAAGGAAGAGAAAGCCAAAAATATTCCTGTAGTGTGTGAATTTGAGAATGTTTTCCCTAAAGAGTTACTAGGATTACCCCCGCAGAGGAAAATTGATCTTGGAATTGAGTTAATCCTTTATGCCTAACCTATTTTCAAAGTTCCATATCGTATGGCCCCAACTGAGCTTAAGAAAGCTGTTATAGAAGGGCTTTATTAGGCCAAGTGTGTCACCATGGGGTGCCCCAGTGTTGTTCGTAAAGAAAAAGGATGGAACCTTAAGGCTATGTATTGACTACAAGGAGTTGAACAAGATCACCATAAAAAAGAAGACCCCGTTGCCGCGAATAGATAACTTGTTTGATCAATTGCGAGGACTAAAAGTCTTCTCTAAGATTGATTTGAGGGTAGGGTTCCACCAACTTAGGATTAAATTTGAAGACATGCCCTAAACTGCGTTTAGAACTAGGCATGGTCACTATGAGTTTACAATGATGCCATCTGATCTCACCACTGCTCCCGCAGTCTTCATGGATCTTCTGGACATAGTCTTCAGACCCTACCTAGACAAATTTGGGGTGGTGTTCATAGATAACTTTCTTGTTTATTCTAAGGACAGAGATGAACATGCTGATCATTTGAGGATGGTGTTATAAACCCTGAGAGAGCATCAACTTTATGGCAAATTAAAGAACTGTGAATTTTGGTTGGAAGAAGTGATGTTTTTGGGTCATGTGGTTACAAAAGAAGGAATCAAAGTTGACCCCTAGAAGGTGAAGGCAATCACGGAATGGTCAAGGCCTACTAACATCACTGAGATTAGAAGCTTTCTGGGTTTAACAGGTTATTATAAAAGATTCGTCAAGAACTTTTCAAAAATAGCTTCACCCTGATCAATCTACTAAAGAAAGTGATTAACTTTGAGTGGACTGAAAAATATGAGAAAGCTTTTCAAGAGCTAAGGCAGCGACTAACTACTGCCCCAATCCTAACGCTACCAATGGAAGGTAAGGAGTATAACATTTATAGTGACGCTTCAAAGAACGGATTGGGGTGTGTTCTAATAGAGGAAGATAAGGTAGTAGCTTACGCCTCCCGACAGCTCAAGCCCTATAAGAAAAACTATCCTACCCATGACTTGGAGTTAGCAGCCGTGGTCTTTACGCTGAAAATTTGGAGACATTACTTATATGGAGTACCATACAAGATTTATACTAACCATCAAAGTTTGAAGTATATCTTCACCCAGAAGGAGCTCAACCTGAAGCAACGGCATTGGCTTGAGCTGCCTAAGGATTATGATTTGCAAATTCAATATCATCCAAGAAAAGCAAATCTTATAGTAGATGCCCTCAGCAGGAAAGCGCAACATAGCTCAAATATTGTGGTGATTACATAGTTGAGTGTCTTGAAAGACCTTGAGAACTTGGGAATTTGGCTAGTGTCCCATGGGCAAGCACACATTCAATTATCAGCACTTACCTTACAACCTTCCATAGTGGAGGAAATTCGAGTGAACCAAGAAAGTAATCCTGAACTCCAAAGAATAAAACAGAATTTAGAGAAAGGAAAGTCTCCCGGGTTTGTAGTACATGAGGATGGGACCCTGTGATTCCAGAATCACCTATGTGTACCCCAAAATGAAGAATTAAGGAAACAGATCTTAGAGAAGGCCCATAATTCTCACTACTCGGTGCATCCAGTAGGCACCAAGATGTACAGAAATTTAAGGCAATACTTCTGGTGGAATAATATGAAAAAGGAGGTTGCGGAATACGTAGACAAGTGTCTGAGCTGCCAGAAAGTTAAAGGAGAGCATCAGCGTCCCGTAGGTGAATTGTGACCCCTAGAAATTCCCACTTAGAAGTGGGATTCAATCTCAATGGAGTTGTGGCTTTACCCCTCTCTGCCTCGAAGAAGAATGCTACTGGGTTATAGCCGATCGGCTTACCAAGTCGACCCATTTTCTGCGAATCAAAGATACATGGGGAGTTGAAAAACTAGCCCAGTTGCATGTTAAAGAGATAGTCCTACTACACAGAATCCCCTTGGATATAGTATCAGATAGGGATAAAAGACTTCAAGCCCGTTTTTGACAAGCCTTCAAAAGGCCTTTGGGACCAAATTGAACTTTAGCAGCTCTTATCACCCTGAGACAGATGGGCAAACTAAAATAGTGAATCAAATTCTAGAGGACATGTTAAGAGATTGTGTATTGGAGTTCTAAGGGAAGCGGGAAGATAATTTACTTGTAGTGGAGTTTTCTTATAACAATAGCTACCAGTCCACCATCAGAATGGCCCCATTTGAGGCTTTATATAGAAGAAAGTGTAGAATCCCACTGTGCTGGAGTGACTTGGATGAGGCATTGATTATAGGCCCTAAAATGACCCAGGAAATCATGGGAACAATAAGAAGGATTTGGGAGCACATTAGGGTTACTAGAGTTGGCAAAAGAGTTATGCGGCAAGAGAAGGAGGCCTTTGGAGTTTCAAGTAGGCGATAAAGTTTTTCTAAAAGCATCGCCGACTAAGGGTATCAAGAGGTTTAGGGTATGAGGCAAATTGAGTCCAAGATATATTAGACCACATGAAATCATTGAAAAGTTGAATCCTGTAGCTTACCGCCTGGATCTGCTAGTAGAAGTAGAACATGTGCATAACGTGTTTCATATGTCTTAGCTTAGAAAGTATACCTCAGATCGAAACTACACCATTGTATCTGAACCTATTGAAATTACTGCGAATTTAGTATATAAAGAGCAACCAATCCAAATACCAGATCGTAGGATTAGGCAGTCGCGTAACAATCAGATACCTCTAGTCAAAGTGTTATGGTCAAATCATACCTCCCAAGAAGCTACTTGGGAGAGTGAAGAGGAAATGAAAGCAGAATACCCACAATTATTTGAGGTAATCTTACATTGCATGGTAAAGTTCATAAGTTTCGAGGGCGAAACTCTTTAAGGGAGAAGGCTGTAATAGCCCAACCCTAAATTATGTTTATTTATTTAATTACCTCTTGTTCATATTTTTTTCTCTCGTATCTATTTATCGCATTTAATCACCCCGGTGGGAAAAATTTTATTTAGGCCCTCACTTGGCAATTTGGATTTTATTTGTTTATTTAGTTGATTAACAAAAACTTTGGAAAAATTGATAGTAGGCCCTAACAAGTTTAACCCAAGTAATTTATTTTGTTTTCTATAACATTACAAAAATTTTATTTTGAGTTTCGCAAAAACGTTATCGTTACGAAGCGTTTTATTTCTGAACCCAACTTCTTTCGGCCGATTTGAAGCCCAACAAGTTTGCTTATTAACATAACTAATTACCATGATTAAACTTAACCATGGTTAGCCTAAAAAGTCACTTTTCTAGTTAAAAACTTAGCTAAGTGTTTGGATTAGTTAAAAAAACACAACTCAGCATAAAAACCCATTTTCTCTTTCCTTTCTCTCCTATACGATAGCCATCCCCAGCTACTATTTGGGTGTTTTTCGACTAGTTTTTCGGCCAGCCTTGGTGACCTCCGACCCCCTTGACATCCTAGTACCACTAGCCACCATCCTTCATCATCAAAACCAATAAATATCACATCCATCTCTACTTATCTTCAAGAAAAGTGAGTAATCTTGAACTTAATCGTATTGGTTTTGCTTTTTACTTTACTTTTGATTCTTATTTTGATGTTTGTGGTCTTTGATCATGATGTTTTGATAAGAAATAAGAGTTATGTTGGTGTTAATCATGGTAGAGTTGAGGTTGGATCTTGCTAGGGTTAGGTTTAATCCTTAGTCATGCAAGCTTAATGTTCAATTGTTGGATTTTGATTGTTTTATCTTTGATTTGGTCATCTTCTAACCCATTGGTGTTTATGATGATGTTTTTTGTGATTTGAAATGAGTTGGATGAGTCCAAGTTGGCCATAAACTAGGGTTTTAGCAAGTAATGTATGGTTTGGATTAAACTAGCATTAAGCTTGGTTTATGTGTGTATTTGATTAAAAAAATGATCTTTATTGGATATGATTAGGAAGTGAACTTGAGTGTGGTGATTTTGTATGATGTTCGGATGGACCAAAGCTTGTTTACATGCTTTAAAGAAATTGTTTAAGCTAAGGATCTGTGTGAAAAGTGAGGGAAAAGCTAAAACCGTGAGGGCTGGAGATTTCAGAAAAATAGGACAGATTTCAGGATTAAACTGATAATGATCGGCCCATTAGAAAATTATGATTTTTGGTGGATAATTTTTGGTGGATAGATATTTCAGTGTGTTAGCTTTGAAATGCCTTTTGAATCACCTTAATCTGCAGACTGTGGAAAGAGTTATGGTCATTTCACCATAACTGTGCAGAATGGACTAAAACTGACATGCTTGTGTTTTAACCTCATTTTGGGAATTCTATTATAGGAATCAAACTTGGTAGTCTAAATGAAAAATTTTTAGGACTTCCTAAGCTTTCTATATTGTGGTTTTGAGTCTTAATCAGAGGTTAGACGACTAAGTCACGAGTCATTCTTTCTAAGCCCCTGTTATGCTCTTACTTTTCTTTTACTAAATTATTATCTATGAAATAGATATTTTTGCTAATCGTATATTCCTACAACGATAATTTTGTACAGAATCAGGGCCTGATCTATCAGTCCTTCCACTTTTGTGCATAATATTATTCAGTGTGCTTATATTTAAAAATTCCAGGTACGTTCGTTATCTGTATCTTTAGAAATCAGCACATATTTATCAAAATTATAATGTTTTGGCAAGTCCATCAATGAATCAGTTTAATCAGTGATTTATCACATAATTAGTGATCCTATTAGTTATCAATTACAGAGTATAGCCCTTCAGTTAGCTGCGCGACTTCAGGCCAGATCCCGATTAGCGTGGCAGGTGTACACCTATCTTCAGATCGTAACAGTTACTAAGAGTTCACTATCAGATAATAATTGACAATACAGTTTCATATTTATCTCATTTCCTATTTTCAATTAAAAATGAATTACAATACAGGCCTAACCAGTTTTTCCATGAACGTTTAATAATACAGGAATGCATGCACTGAGCTTCGGCTTACAGTTCGAAATGTTTTCATGTTTTATTTTAGGAAAGTGTTCAGTAAATCGCCCTCCGGCAGGCAGGACGTCTGAAGATGATAAGTGAGCCAGGAAGTCCATATGGAATGGTGGCGTATTATCGTTGAGATGTTTATAACACTGTATTGTGAAATATTTTCGTGTTGAAACTGTATATTTTATCAGAATTCTATATTTTGCTGTAATCCTTAAGGTGGTTGAATGGTTTTGATGTTAGAACAGTTTCTATACTTATCTAAATGGTCTGATGGGTTATGATGGTGTGAATGCCCTTCGATGGTAAACATTGATTATTATGGCTAACTTTATCATGTACAAGCAAAGTCTTGTCCTTGTTGGACGGCGGTAATGCCTGATCATTTGGGTTATTATTTCTAATTGGGAAAACTGACGAAAGGAACGTAAATAGTGATTTATGTACATTTGAGGGCGTTACACAAAAACTGTCCAGTCGTTCGTCCACCAACTCCACACCATCCTGTTGATTCCACAATGTAAACTCCACAATTGAAAAGCGCAGATCATATAGATTATAATGAATCAATCCAAAGCACCTTGGTGACCTAGAGGCCCTTTATTTTTTTCAAAGCTATAAAAAATCTCATTATAACACCCCTCGACAACCTAAGGTAACAAGATTATGATTTCAAGTCCATAAGAATATTACTGGTCTTGTATTTTGAGCTAACATTTAGGCTACCCATATATACCTGTTCACTGCTACTTAGGATCCTCCCCTATCCATGCTACGCTTACATCAATATGATTGTATGACATAGACAACAAGTCAATGACTACCATTTGTTGTTATAAAAGAGCAAGACCACCCTTATTATCTACAAATAGCCCAATATAAGAACATTTTTGAGAAGACAAAGTTCTTGAAGTCAAGTGTTTCATTTCTTGGCCACTATTCTTGGTCTTCTAGAGAAAGACTAATTTTGGCTTTAGCCTCTATAACAAGTTATGGAGGCAAGAATATACCAAGGGTTTGCCAAGCCCCTGATAGTTAAGACATAAAACACTCGTGGTGATTGGCAGGGCTGGTTTCTAGCCTCCATGATAGAAGAATAATCAATGATAGCATCATTAACTAATCTGACTTTCAGCTCCCCTGGTTTGCCTTCCTTCATGTCAGTGATATTCATTTTCACCCCTTCTAGCCTTCTCTAGTGAATGATCATGCTTGAGACCTACCCTAGTCCTCCTACCTCTTTTCCTCCCCCCATATCCATATTATGAGGATGATCCCCAAACGAAATCTTAGCTTGGGCCCTAGCAGTAGTCCCTCCTCCTCTAATCTCTAAAAGTTTCATTCTTTTCTCATCCTAGCCATCATTAGTCCACCTTTGCTTCTTCTTTGTTGGCAACACATGCTTCTTAGGCTTATCCTGTAGCTCATCCTTAAGAACATCATCCCTATGTAATACACAAGTATGATAAACATGCCTAATCAACCCACATGCATAATAAAAATTGGGAAGCTTAATGTCGTGAAAAGTTATTCACCTAGGGTTCCCATCAACCATCATCCTCATTCCTTCTTATAAGAGGTTTTGTAACATCAACGTTGAATCTAATTTTGACGTATTTTGTGGGTGCCAAAATATCCTCTCATCTGCGTTAACAAACTTACCTAGCCATGCTCCGAGGAGTTCCACAAATGCATTGGTATTCTTCTTGATAGGAAGGTCACATACTTTCACCCAAAATTGAGCCATTATGAACAACATCTCTAAGGGTTGCTCACCTACCTTCATTTGTTTTAGAATTAGGATATTTCCATCAAAGCCCCAAGGGCCATCATTTAACATCGCATCCTTATCATCATGGGTTTAAAATTGGAAGGTAAACATGTACTTGTCCAGTTCATTTGTCAAAATTCCCTTTTATGGCCTCCAAACGTTATTCATGGTACTTTTAAAAGCTTCTCCATTAAAGTGGTTTCATGTCAAAAGCTTGCCCAACTGACAAAGTGCAATCTGAGGTTCGATTTGTTCTACAACTGGATCATCAAAATCAATAATGGCCTCCTCTTTCTTCGTTAATCTTGAATTCTAGAAATCGGAGTCCAACCTCGTAGCCATTTTAAAACCCAAAACAATAACTTGAGTAACACGCACTACGCAGTAGACAAAATTAGGAGTTCCATATGATAAGGGGAGAAAGCTCTACCAAGATGAGAAGACTTGGCCTACCTCAAGGTGGCAAAGGTTAGGATAATCCCTACAACTAAGGCAAGAAGCTCCACACAACAATGGCAATCCTAGGGTTTGGGCACTAGAGTTTCGCATGGCCAGGGAGGATATCCCTTTTTTTGTCTAGAGTGTGTTACATGTTTGTGTCCATTCACACGAGTGTAAGTGTACAATTTGTCTTCTAATTTATTTATATTATCCAGTTTTGTTATAAAGTTTTATTTTTAAATAGAAAAATGGTTGACTTTTTTTATTTTTTATGTTATATCATAGTGTTGGTTCAAATATATTTAACTGATGATGAGAACTCTTAGAGATAGAAAGTAATAGTTTAGTTCTATGAACAAAGATAATATTTTCAAAAAGATAGCAAAAATCTTATCTTGCAAAAAATAATTGCAAATGAAATTCAAATTTGAGTTAAATTTAAATGGGAAAACCAATAAATGGGAAAGTTTTACCTAACAAAAATATCAGTGATGCTAAATACTTTGGACTAGACTAATTAGACAAACTTTAATTATGGTAAAAATTATATTTAGATAGTATTCATATTAAAAAAAACCTTGTATTTGAGTTCATAATTCAGACAAGACTTCATAACTGTTTTAATAATACCTTAGAATTTGACTTTATTTTATTTCAAATATTTAACCCAATATAATGCAGCTGCATACCTAATCATGTGTTGTTGTTGTGTTTCTCTAAAGAAATACAAAACAAGAAGCATTTACACCAACTATTTGAACTTAACAAGTTCAGCTTTTATTGCAACGTCATAGTAAATAAGCAATTAAATGTTTTGAACTGAACAACCTATTTATCATGGTTTCACTCCATATCCTATTCCCATGCCTATCATCAATAGTTTAAAATAAAACATTTCGAACAGTGAGACAAAACTTAGTAATAGCTACCCTTAATAGTCAAATAGAAAGTCGAATTCATTTAAAACATTTAGGGTAAGAGGGACAATTTTTTAAATAGTTCAAAACAAATTAGTTCTCAACCACTTTAAACTCTTTCAAAATGTCAACTGCTTTTCTAAATTATGTAACTATTTTTTATTGGGTCTCATGACCTTTCGCAGTACTACTCCATAGGACACCTTCCTGTGGTACCAATGACTTGGCATACATCTGTCTACCCCTGGCACATACTCTAACAGTCACACACTATAACCCCCGGATACTGTCATGCCTAAATCTCAAGCTCCCCTGATCTCGACAGCTACTCTCTTGTAACTTGCATTAATCTTTTATTTTTAAAATTTAGTGTTTTATGAATAAGTCCAATTGGCTTCTTCCAAGTGCAGCCCATCACAACTAAGATTAAAATATTTTCAATAAATTGACTTAAAATATGTACTACTTGTATAGGATATATTAGTCATAAGATAGTATCTCATTATTGAATTCATAATAAATATCCCATATCACTTCAAGTTTTTCACATAAAGTCCCTTCAGGATACAACATTGCGTAAACAATTTATAAATTCTCAAAATACACATAAAAGGCATCCAAATGGGAGTTAGGGCATAGATATTACCTGTGTAAGCACAAGACCCATAGTTATCTTGAGATCGGATCTAAATTGATGGGACTAAATGACAAATCAATATGTCACAACATAGATAAACCTTAAGTTGATTTCAAAATCCAACCATCCCAACAAGGCCTAACTCCCATAATTCCACTCCTAAGTATAAATTTTTTTTTTACAGCCTAAAATAATTTTATCAATTATGTCGTAATTTAGATACCAAAAATTAAATCTTTTAACAAAAGACCAAATACTCAGGTTTAGGTCAGATTTCAGTCTCGATCTCTAGACGATTTCTAGAGGCCATAACTTGATCTCCCCAATTCGAATCATAATAAATGAGCACAATATGGAAAGTTCTAGAAGTGTAATATAATGTTTTTAATTTTAGAGCAACAATAGAATATAACACTAAGGGACCTAAGGTAGGCCAACAATCCAACTACGTCAGTTTTAGTAGAGCTTTGCACAGTCTTGGGATAAAATTATACATCACTTATTTTAAGTGCAAATTAATTATATAAAAATTCCCCCATGTGAAAGACTCATGGATATATCCCTGAGCCATGAAAATTTTACTTCTAAAATGCGCAAAGACTTCTACACAAGTCATTCAAATCAAGACAATGAGAATGCAAGGAAAGATGTCTACCCTCAAGGATTTGGCAATATTATAGAGAGAAGAGCTTTCTCCAACAAGCAAGAGCTTAAACTAAAAATCTAGGACTTGAATTAGGGTCAAAGAATGTAAGATTTTGCATCAAAATCACTGGAGTAGGTTTAGGGCTTGAGATACACATGAACATACCACAAAGGAATATGGGCGGCTGCTGCTAGGTGGCTAGCAGCGAGTGGACATTTACTAGATTCATCGGTGCTGGTTGGGTGGCCGGCTAGTTGGGAAAGTAGTGAAGGGGGGAAAGAGGGAGAGCAGATATATTGTTAGAATTAAGGAGAGAGCTAGCCTGGTTATTCTTCATGACAAAAAAGAAAGATTATTATTATTATTAGCAAAATAAGCAAAGAGAGTCATTCTTGAGCAAGAATTTAGCTAATTAGAGGATCTGGAGAAATTTAATGTGTTTTTCAAATTGGTTTCGAATTCAAATTTTGATCCGAATATTGGGGGGAAAATTTGAGATATTAAAAACTGAATTTATCATTATACATATTCATACTTTTATTTTAAATTTTGGGTCCAATCAAAAGTGGAAAGATTTGGGCTTGAATAAATTTCTATTCTTTTTATGAACACCCAAGCCCACAACTACAAGCCCAAACAAATTAGCGATAACTTTAGAAATTAACCAGCACTGATTATATTATTTAAGACTCTAAAAAAATATGAATTTTCACGGTTTTACATTTTACCCTCCTTAAAAGAAGTTTCACCCACAAAATTTCACAAATGAACTCAATTCTTAAAACTTAAATTCCAAGCTTCATATCCTACCCTTCTTAAAAGAAGCTTTATCCTTCAAATTTCACACACAAACTCAATTTATAAAATTAAATTTCCAAGGTTTCACAATTATTCAACTTTTTTTTTGACAAATTGGAAAAGTTGGTGTAATTAGCTCGAACAAAATGTCTTAGGTGTTGATAAAGAATAATTATGAGTAGGAAGCCTATCCTTTTTTTCCTATATAGGTAATATTTTCCTACATGTAATCTCTTTAGCAATATTTCATTAGGTTTCCTCTAACCTTGGTGTTGAAGGCTTAATCAATGAAGAAAATCAAATTGCTTGGGGATTTTACAAACCCAAAGCAATAGGGCAATTTCTAGAGCTTTCTTCTGAACTATTGTGCCTTGAACATTCAAGTTGAATTAGTTGGAACAGATGGTACATCACCAGCCTGGAGTACGTTTGATTTTGTCACCCTTGGATATGATTAGCCTTTCCAAAGATTAATTGAGGCACAAAGGGTAATGTTTATTGGACAATAATTGCTTTAGCAATGAATAGTGCATCATTGATTTGTTCTTTTGTGTAAATGGAGGCATAACGAGCGATGTAGGAGGCTATTGAACCCAGGTTCCCAGCAACAATTTTGTAACGCCCCCAACATAGGGAGAGTCACACCGCTAGGACTTACTAGAGGGGAATCCTTAAAGCTCTTAACGATCAAGGGTTTAGATTAGCATTTATATAGTCTTTCTAAAATAAAACTGCCAGAGTTTTCCCTACTTTAGCAATATTTTAGGGTCTTAGCTCAACTAAGGGTACCTATAGACTGGTAATAAGGTGCAACATATGCTAAAATGACTCAAATTCACTGCCTTAAGCCACTCACCCAAATTGCTAATGCTTAAACCACTAAAACAAGGGTCAGAATGATACATATAAAGGTACAGAGCCGGCTAGATGCTTTCACATACAACAATGAACTTAAAAATTCACAATATGGTAGGCATCAGACACTTTGCAAAGCTAGCAGACACTTCTAAGGGGTCGGTAACAAATAACCTCAAAGGATCTCTTGTACCTGCTTGAATTTAAGCTGGGAAAAAGGAGAATAATAAAGGGATGAGCAACCACACGCTCAGTGAGAATTTCGCTACTCCTTAGAACCAAAACAGTTACAGGCAATAATACTAATAATAGCCACATATCAAGAATTCATACTTTACTATCACATTAGGCAATCATAGTCGCCAAGGAATGATTACCCTCCTTAAACTTCATTCCAACCACTCAACTCAATTCTACGCCCTTAATGACCAAACTTCCCTATTAGCAGGTATTCAGGCACATAAACAAGCAGGCAACAAGGATTGAATATAAACCCTTTCAAACTCACTTTTGAGTACATAGTGACTCTCGATAAATATCAAGAATGGTTCATAATTCACACTAACTCCTTTAAAGCTTATAATTCTTTCTAAAAGTTCTCGAAACATCTAAACTGGTAAGAAAGACTTGGCAAGAAACATGCTTTCATAGAATATGCACATTGAAAAGCTTGCACGAACAATACAACATTTGAAACTTCATTTGACTATACTTGAAAATTCTTTCATAAAAGATAAGTAGGAGGTGGACATTTGAAAGCTTTCTTTCTTTCCTTAAAACACTTTACTCAACCTCTTTAGGCTTGTATTCTTTAAAAGAACTTCTTTCGTGATGATCCTCTAATGACCTTCATAAGCTTTTCAAATCGTATTGAATGTGGCCTTGTAATGGCCCTTATAAATCTTTCTTTTCTGAAATACGTAAAATGGCAAAATGCCAACTTCTGTTCTTACTTATTAGAAACTCACTCATAGCATAAAAAACATCTTATTATCCTAGCTAGGGGAGGTTTACACTACCCCTAAGTGAGATCATCGCTCACAACTCACATCATCCCCGGGGTATATGTACATAACTTTTGGCCAAAACGTGTCTCAACAGATAAACTCAAACTTCGATATTGTCCTCTGTGGGGCAATAGCTCACACCAAGATAATCATATCTTGAGTCTAGTCCCCCCCTCAAGGTTTTCTTGCACGTCACACATCATAACTTATCTGGGGAACAGCTCACACCAAGATAATTCATATCTTGAGTCCAGTTCCTAATATTTCTTTAGGGGGAAATAGCTCACGCCATCTTTGTGTCCAGTTCCCACCCTGGCCAATTGCCTAGCACTTTCTTAGCCTTTAAAAACGTAATTCATTTCTCTTCTTCAGTTGCTTACTATGTTGAAAACTTACTTTTTACAAAATGATCATAACCATTCTAAATGCTTATAGTTAACTTCATTTTTAATTTAAAACTTCTTATAAACGTAATACGTTTGCTAACTCGTAAATTAAAATGACTTTACTTTTAATTTAAAAGTTTCTTATAAACGTAATACGTTTACTAATTCATAAAATGACTTCGTTTCTAACTTAAAAGCTTCATATAAATGTAATAAGTTTGCTAAATCGTAAAACGACATCGTTTTCAACTTAAAAACTTCTTATAAATGTAATAATTTGCTAAATCATAAGACCGCTTCGTGTTTAACTTAAGAGCTTCTTATAAATGTAAGACGATTGCTAGTTTATAAAACGACTTCGTTTTTAATTTAGAAATCTTCTTAATAACATAATATGTTTGTTACTTTGCAAAACGACTTCGTTTTTAACTTAAATGCTTCCCATAGGCGTAATAAGTTTGCTAAATCGTAATCCACTTTGTTTTTAACTTGTATGTTTCTTTTAAACGTAATGAGTTTGCTAATTCATGAAAAGAACCCATTTAGAATGCAAAATACTTAGTTAGCATTTAACTCAAATTAGATTCGTATTAAAATCTTCAGTTATCATTCCATAACTCGTTTCAATTCCTTTTAAAACTCAAAGGAGGCCGTAATAGTAAACTGAAGGCTGAAAACGTTCCAAACTTACTATTATTCGAAAACTTAAGGTACTTGGCTCGTTGATGAGGTAAACAAGTTTTCTTCGTAAACTTTCAACGTGAACTCTTCTTAAAACATAATGGTTTTACATCCTCGTAACTTGAAACTCAATAGAGACTTAAGTAAGCAACTAGTATATAATTTAGCTAAACTTCATAATTAGCACCTTAAGATGCTCTTTTCCAGGTCGTTTAAATTCTTTTAAACACTAGGATAAGTTATAAACAAACCAATGCCTTTAACATTTTCAAATTCACTTTTAATTCACTTTTAAACTTTCTAAACCTATCGGCTATTCAGTTGAATCACTAACTGAGTAGCTCGATGATTTAGGATCTCTTTTAGGCTACAGACATCTTAATCAACTAACAGGTAATTGGTAGGCACTTAAAAGCATTCGAAATCATAAAAATAAGCTTTCTAAATGACCCTTCTTTTCAAAAACGTCTTAAGTTTCAAGAATTAGTGACATGGCAACTTGAAGGGAGAGGAGCTTACACATAGCACATTCATACACTTCATAACACAACTAGGGAGAATCTACTCATTGAGCCACACATGGCCTTGCAATCCACACAATTGTGGTAATTCATAACCCAAACTCCCGCCTCACACAACAACGACCACAAGAACCTCAAACCACTCAATAGTTCTATTTCGAGCCATCCAACTTCCAACTCGGCTTAATATTGTCATAAACAAATTAATAATTCACAAAACCATCATATAGAAGCATAGCATGCTCTTCAATAACTTTAAATAGAATTTAAACATGATCGTATTGATTTACTGGTGACTTATAAATAGAAATCAGCATGCTTTACTAACACCTTGATTTGCCCATTTAGCATTTTTAACCTTTAAAATACGATTCAGGATCAATAAGCTGACAAAGGGACTACACAAAGGCGATAATCTGATTATTGATAATTCAACAACCTTACAAACTGTCTAGCCATTAATAATTCAGCAGCAGTTTCAACATGCCTTTAACGCAAAACTAACACCATGTTCATAGATTCCTCAATTTCAATTCTCGGTTTACCCAAACTGATTTCTAACCTCAAATCAACACGCGCTAACTAATTCAGTTAAAATCGTTAAGATTAATAGTAATTCAGGAGGAAAGGAACCCTCACCTCGATTCCAAGCTAGGGTTTCATTTGAAGGCTTTGGGCTCGACTTTTGATACCCAAACACCTCCAATTTCCGATCTTGTGCACTGGTCAAATAAGCAGCATGTGATTCACCCCCAAATTCCCAAAATTAGAACCCTAAAATAGATCCAAAACTCACTTACGGATTTGAGGTTGAATTGGGTGTTTGGAAGCAGCAATTTCTACCCTAATTTATGGAAAATTGAAGCAACTAAAAGTGAAATTTCATGGCCATACCTGGGCACGCGCTCGAGCTTTAATTTGGCACCTAAACCGCCTAAAACATGGTTGATTTCACTCTGAATTATAGCCCAGACTCGCACCAATTGTCACTAGCTTGGAGGGGTGGTCGAATGGGTGCGTTTCGCAGCTGTGGGTAGCGAAATTTTGCTGTAATTCCAAGCTTAGCACACGCATGTATGGTGGAGATGAGAGGAGGAAGAAGAAGAACAGAGAGAAGAGGAGAGAGAATCTGTCGGGGGGTCGCAGGTAGGAGGAAGAAAAAGGAGGAACACGCGCAAATTACTAGTCTAAACCTCCCTACTCTCTTTCATTTATTTTGATCCAAAATGTTCAATCGTTGGTGCTGTTAGCCCAATTCGCATCCCGAACTCTAAAACCAAATCGATAATATAATACTTCACCAATTTTTCGATCCCAAATATGACAAGGTTCAATTTAATAAACATCGAATTACTTCTAAAGTTTATAACCTAATCGTAATCGGGTTCCTAATCGATTTAGTACTCGTTAATAATCGTTAACAATGCTTATTAAAAATCATCGAAAGATTTTCAAAACTAATAATAATATTAATAGTAATAATAATAACAGTGACAATAACATCCTTTTTAATAAAATTAATGTTCACATAGGCACTTAGAAAATAATTTTAGCTTATATCACTAATAAAATGCAGTTTTCATAGCGCAAAAAGGCATTACGAACAACTTAACGGAATATAAAGTATGCGGGTTTTAAACTCTCCCCCCTAAAAAGAATTTCGTCCTCGAAATTGCTTACTTGTTGGAAATAACGGGGGCGTACTTCTTGCGCACTTCTTTCACAATCCCGATCTACTTCATGCTTAGCTATCCACTCCGTCTCCAAAGTAACATTCCCTCCTTGGGTTTCTAGTCTTACCTAGTAAACAGGTTTTTACTTGAACCATAACAACACAATCTCTAAAGGTAAGATCGATATGATGATTAGTTCTTAAAGGGTAGACATAAAGAGTTAGGTATCCATCTCGTCAGGCTTACTGGCTAGCTTCTTTGCGAATCCTAGGTTTATAAATGACTGGGTAATGTTAAAAAAATCAGCTAAATTGCGAGCATAAAGATGGTTAATAGGGAGGGTACCTAGGACTGTCTTAGTGGAATCTCCTTCCAATCAGAATGCTCGACTTCTCACTTGAGGTTTCTTACTGTTTCTATTGCTTCCTGAGGGAACACCAACTGGAGGGCGACTTTGTTGTGCTGTTGGGTTAACTCTCATTCCAGATCTTTGAATATTACCCTGATTATTCCACGTGGCCCTTAGGCAATTAGCAGCTTTGTGACCCATATCACCACATTCAAAACATGAGCCCATAAAGCTTCTGCATGGGCCAGGGTGCTGATGTCCACACTGGCCACAAGTTTTTCGTGGCTTCCCTTGGACGGCTTGCTTACCCTTATCTTATTTTATCTCAAATTTAAACCTTCTGAAGCTTCTGCTTCCTTGAGAATTGGATTCTATAGGGCTAGTTTCCCTCTTTGCTTGGCCTTTCTCTTTGATTTCAATCTCGGTCTCATCTATGACGCGGGCTGCTTTCACAGCCCTCTGGTACATTTCTTGAAAGTTGGCATAGGGATACCCCGCTATTATCTGCTTTATTTCTCCTTTCAATCCTTGCTCAAAGTGGTTCATCCTCATTTCTTCGGTGGCCACTTGGTTAGGTGCAAAGCAGCTCAGCTCGTTGAACTTTGCCGCATATTCTATTACGCTCATTTCTCCTTACTTTAGGCATAGGAACTCTCGTTCCGTAGTTCTTCTTACATCATGAGAGTAATATTGAGCGTTCATTAAGGCTTTCAGTTGGTTCCAGGTTAACGCGGGTTCACCTGCTCTAGTTTTATCATTCCCCACTAGAATTCAGCTTCTTTTTCGAATTGATAGGTGGCCAGATGCACCTTAAATCCCTCAGGGCACTCCATGATTTCAAATAAGTTTTCCATTCTCCTGAGCCACTCCTCGTATGTCATAGGGTGAGTTCCACCTTCAAACTTAGGAGGTTTAAGCTTATTAAACTAGCATACCATCTCCATGGTAGTTGGTTCTGGTGTTAGCTCACATCGAGGATGCATATGTTACACATTCACATAAGGAATTACTTAGTTCCATTTTCAACGAGGGTTAACATACAGTCACTCTAGCACCTGTAGGGGTATCATTCCTTGGCTAATGGAATGATTTGCAAGTGGGTGAAAGATGTTATGTATAGCTACTAGTTTAGTCTCAGCTCAACCTTCATGTAATGCTACATGCATATCACATTTTACTCAAGGAAAATACACGTATATGCTTGAACAAACTAGTGAATTCATAACATTTGGCAAGCACCAATTGCATTTATTTCATTTGGGCAGTAGTAGTGGAACATAAGGTCACTGAATACTCTTCATCACTCTAATGCTTCATATTTAAAAGAAACAACTTAAAAGCTTACATCTGGTTTATTTTCATACAACATAACATCTGTGAACATGGGTTCACGCTCTTCTTTCTCACTCCTCGCCTGAGTTGTCACTTCCAGGGAAGTCGTCAGCTATAGACTCGTCTGAACTCTTAGCTTGGTTGTGTTTCGGGGCTAATAGTTCTTGTAATATCTTAGTGGGAGCATATTCGATGTTGTGTGTTCCATCTACTAGCTCCTCCATCCTAAGTGCGGTAGCTTGCCATCCTCAAGGGTAGAGCGGTCCGTAGGCATCTACCCAACGCACCCACAATGTGGCAATTCGTTTGTAGCATCTTGCTTGGGGTTTCTCAGCAAAGAAACATCTCATTTGGTGATGCTCTAGCTGGTTCCTCTCAGCTATAGTGGTGGGGAGGTGTTGGCTCATCGCAGGCTGAATGAGTTCGGTCTGGACGAGTTGGGCGGCAACAGTGCTTCTTTAAAATGAAGTGGACCCTGTGTGGTTTATACAGTGTTCTGCCTGTAGTAGAAATTCTACCAAACCCTGATAGGTGAAAGGGTTATATACATTCATGCGTAAGGTCCAATGTCGCAAGGTGATTGCTACTTCCCTCCATTTACCATTCATCGGTATCTTCCTCATAAAGCCAACCACCCAATCATTTTGGAGGATTCTATGTGAAGCCCATCGGTTATGCATCTCCAAAGTTTGCCAATACAAAACTGCATTCCACGCGGCCCACCAGAAGGGTAGATATGCGTAATCAACTATGTGGCAAACCATCCCACACTACCACTGTAATAATAAATGAGTAACTAGCATATACATACGTATTATATGTTACACACTTGTTAATACAAGTAATACTAAGCAAGAAATGACCATATGAGCATATAAGTCACGTATTTCACACAGCACATGCCTATTATAGTATCTAAATGCATAATGCAAACCTATGGCTCTGATACCACCTATTGTAATGCCCCCAACCTAGGAAAAGTCATACCGCCAGGACTTTCTAGAGGGAAATCCTTAAGGCTTTTGACGATCAAGGGTTTGGATTAGCATTTACATAGCCTTCCTAAAATAAAACTAACAGAGTTTCCCCTATTTCAGCAACATTTTAGGGTCTTAGCTCAGCTAAAGGTACCCATAGACTGGTAATAAGGTGTAAAATATGCTAAAATGACTCAAATTCACTGCCTCGGGCCACTCGCTCGAATTACTAACGTTCAAACAACTAAAACAAGTGTTAGAATGATACATATATAGGTACAGAGCCAGCTACATGCTTTCATATACAACAATGAACTTAAAAATTTACAACGTGCTAGGCATCAGACACTTTGCAAAGCTGGCAAAGACTTTTGAGGGGTCGGCAACAAATAACTTCAAAGGATATATTATACCTACTTAAATTGAACCTGGGAAAAAGGAGAATAACAAAGGGATGAGCAACCACATGCTCAGTGGAAATTCCCCTACTCCTTAAAACCTAAACAGTTGCAGGCAATAATACTAATAATAATCATATATCAAGCATTCATACTTTACTATCATATTAGGCAATCATAGTCCCCAAGGAATGATTACCCTCCTTAAACTTCATTCTAACCACTCAACTCAATTCTAGGCTCTTAATGACCAAACTTCCCCGCTAGCAGGCATTCAAGCGTATAAACAAGTAGGCAACAAGGATTGAATGTAAATGCTTTTAAACTTACTTTTGAAAACATAGTGACTTTCGATAAATACCAAGAATGGTTTACAATTCACACCAACTCCTTTAAAGCATATAATTCTTTTTAAAAGTTCTCGAAACATCTAAACTGGTAGGAAAGACTAGGCAAGAAACATGCTTTCATAGAATATGCACATTGAAAAGCTTGTACGAACAATGCAACATTTGAAACTTCATTTGACTATACTTGGAAGTTCTTTCATAAAAGATGAGCAGGAGGTGCATATTTGAAAGCTTTCTTTCTTTTCTCAAAACACTTTACTCAGCCTCTTGACCCTCGTGCTCTTTAAAAGAACTTCTTTCGTAATGGTCCTCTAATGACCTTCATAAACTTTTTAAATCTTATTCAATATGGCCTCGTAATGGCCCTTGTAAATCTTTCTTTTCTGAAATGCCTAAAATGGCAAAATACGGACTGCTTTTCTCACTTATGGGAAACTTACTCATAGCATAAAAAATTGTGCTGGTTAGGGGAGGTTTACACTGCCCCTAAGTGAGATCGTCACTCACAACTCACGTTATTCCCAAGGTATACGTACATAACTTTTGGCCAAAACGCACCTCAGCAGATAAACTCAAAGTTCGATGTTATCCTCTGTGGGGCGACAGCTCACACTAAGATAATCATATCTTGAATCCAGACCCCCCCTCAAGGTTTTTTTATGCGTCACACATCATAACTTATCTGGGGAACCGCTCACACCAAGATAATTCATATCTTGAGTCCAGTTCCCAGGAACAGCACACACCAAGATAATTCATATCTTGAGTCCAGTTCCTAACATTTCTTTAGGGGGAAACAGCTCACGCCATCTTTGTGTCCAGTTCCCACCCTGGCCAATTACCTAGCACTTTTCTCTTCTTCAGTTGCTTACTATGCTGAAAACTTACCTTTTTACAAAACGATTATAACCTTTCTAAATGCTTATAGTTAACTTTATTTTTAATTTAAAAACTTCTTATAAACGTACTACGTTTGCTAACTCGTAAATTAAAATGACTTTACTTTTAACTTAAAAGTTTCTTATAAACGTAATCTGTGAACTAATTCGTAAAACGACTTCGTTTATAACTTAAAATCTTTATATAAATGTAATAAGTTTGCTAAATCGTAAAACGACTTTGTTTTCAACTTAAAAGCTTCTTATAAATGTAATAAGTTTGCTAAATCATAAGACCACTTCGCGTTTAACTTAAAAGCTTTTTATAAATGTAAAACGATTACTAGTTCATAAAACGACTTCATTTTTTATGTAGAAGCTTCTTTCTTAATAATGTAATACGTTCGTTAGTTCGTAAAACGACTTCGTTTTTAACTTAAATGCTTTGTGTAGGCGTAATAAGTTTGCTAAATCATAATCGACTTTGTTTTTATCTTATATGTTTCTTGTAAACATAATGAGTTTGCTAATTCATGAAAAGAAACCCATTTAGAACTCAAAATACTTAGTTAGCGTTCAACTCACATTAGATTCGTATTAAAATCTTCAGTTGTCATTCCATAACTCATTTCAATTCCTTTTAAAACTCAAAGGAGGTCGTAATAGTAAACTGAAAGCTTAAAACATTTCAAACTTACTATTATTCAAAAACTTAAGGTACTTGGCTCGTTTATAAGGTAAACAAGTTTTCTTCGTAAACTTTCAATGTGAACTCTTCTTAAAACATAATGGTTTTACATCCTCGTAACTTGAAACTCAATAGAGACTTGAGCAAGCAACTACTATATAAATTAGCTAAACTTCATAATTAGCACCTTAAGATGCTCTTTTCTAGGTCGTTTAAATTCTTTTAAACACAAGCAGAAGTTATAAACAAACCAATGCCTTTAACATTTTCAAATTCACTTTTGGTTCACTTTTAAACTTCCTAAACCTATCGGCTATTCAGTTGAGTTACTAACTAAGTAGTTCGGTAATTTAGGATCTCTTTTAGGCCACAGACATTTTAATCAACTAACAGGCAATTGGTAGGCACTTAAAAGCGTTCGAAGTCATAAAAATAAGCTCTCTAAAAACCCTTCTTTTTAAAGACGTCTGAAGTTTCAAGAATTGGTCGCATAGCACATTAAGGGGAGACAAGTTTACACATAGCACATTCATACACTCCATAACACAACTCGATAGAATCTACTCAATGAGCCATACATGGCCTCGCAATCCACACGATTGCGGTAATTCACAACCCAAACTCCCTCTTCACATAACAACGATCACAAGAATCTTAAACCACTCAATAGTTCCACCTTGAGCCATCCTACTTGCAACTCAGTTAAATATTGTTGTAAACAAACCAATAATTCACAAAACCATCATATAGAAGCATAGCATGCTCATCAATAACCTTAAACAAATTTTAAACATGATCGTATTGATTTAGTGGCGACTCCTAAACAGAAATCAGCATGCTTTACTAACGCCTTAATTCACCCAATTAGCATTTTTACCCTTCAAAATATTATTCAGGATTAATAAACTGATAAAGGGACTACACTAAGGCGATGATTTGATTGCTAATAATTCAACAACCCTGCAAACTGTCTAGCCATTAATAATTCAGCAGCAGTTTCAACATGCCTTTAACCCAAAACTAACACCATGTTTGTAGATTCGTCAATTTTAATTCTAGGTTTACCCAAACTGATTTCTAACCTCAAATCAACATGCGCTAACTAATTTAGTTAAAATCGTTGAAATTAATAGTAATTTGGGAGGAAAAGAACTCTCACCTCGATTCCAAGCTAAAGTTTCGTTTGAAGGCTTTGGGCTCTACTTTTGGTACCTAAACACCTCCAATTTCCAAACTTGCCCACTGGTCAAACAAGCACCACGTGATTCATGCCTAAATTCCCAAAATTCAAACCCTAAAACAAATCCAGAACTCACTTATTGATTTAAGGATGAACCGACTATTTGGAAGCAGTGATTTCCACCCTAATTTATAAAAAATTGAAGCAACTAAGAGTGGAATTGCATGGTCGTACCTAGGCACGTGTTCGAGCTTCAATTCGACGCCCAAACTGCCTGGAATGTGGTTGGTTTCGCTTTGAATTTCAGCCCAGACTCGCACCACTTGTCACTAGCTTGGAGGGTGGTCGAATGGGTGGGTTTTGCAGCTGTGGGTGGCAAAATTTTGCTACAATTCCAAGCTTGGCACACGCGTGTATAGTGGAGATGAGAGGAGAGAGAAGAAGAACAGAGAGAAAAAGAGAGAGAGTCTGTCGGGAGGGTCGCGGACAGGAGGAAGGAAAAGGAGGAACACGCGCAAATTACTAGTCTACCCCTCCCTACTCTCTTTCATTTATTTCGATCCAAAATGCTCAATCTTTTGGTGCCATTAGCCTAATTTGTATCCCAAACTCTAAAACCAAATCGATAATATAATATTTCATCGATTTTTCGATTCCAAATATGACAAGGTTCGATTTAATAAACATCGAATTACTTCTAAGGTTGATAACCTAATCGTAATCGGGTTCCTAATCAACTTAGTACTCGTTAATAACCGTTAATAACGCTTATTAAAAATCATTGAAAGATTTTCAAAACGAATAATAATATTAATAGTAATAATAATAACAGTGACAATAACATCCTTTTTAATAAAATTAACGCTCACATTGGCACTTAGAAAATAATTTTAGCTTAAATACGATTTTCATAGCGTAAAAAGACATTACGAACAACTTAACGGAATATAAAGTACGTGGGTATTACAAATTTCTAATGTATTTAATAGTTAAATTAACTAATGTCCACGTGTCATTAATTTTTGAATACATTTCATATGTTTTTTCTTTGTAATTTTCAATCAAGATGGTTTAGTAATTTGGTAGTAAACAAAAGCAAATATACTCACTAGCAATGTAAAATATAAAAATGGACAACGTATATGGGGTTACTATTTTCTCTAAATATTGTTATTTAGCTCGCTCAAGGTCGATGTGTTCATTAGCCATTAAAGGTTTTTCACTATAAAATACTCAGTTATTTCATTAGCACTGAGGGTTGTTTGTAGCAAAAATTCAACTTCTTTCTTATCTTAACCATGTATGTTTATAATTTGTTCTTTGTAAAATATGATTTTTTTTTTCAAGCAACTTATATATGTATGCTTAGCATAAAAATTTCTTGAGCAATATTCTTTCAACGAATAAATGAGTTTTATAACATTTTTATTTTTATTCGACATTGGAAAATGTTTAGGTTGTAAACCTGTGAAACCCTAGAAAAAAGATGATTTATATATATATTTTTAGTATATTATTTATAATTACTGTGATAATGGCCAACCTAGTATGCTTGAACTCGTAGCGCTTTATTTTTTTTTATTTAAGCAGAATAGCCCGAAGGTTAGTGGAACGGTCCAAGTCAGGGGAATATTAGTCCTTTGAATTCCTATTTTCGAAGAGAAGAGAAAAAAGAGAAAAAAATTGCCATGCAAAAGAAGGTAGGGGGGAGGAGGAAACCTTAATGTTTTAAACTTTTCCCTCTTTCTTCCTCTCCTCACTCTCTCCCCCACGCCACCTCTCTCTCACTCGACTCACTCTCTCTCTCTCACCACCCCTCCCTCACTTTCTCTCTCTCTCTCTCTCTCTTGCCCTAGCCGTCGCCGCCGTAGTGCCACCACGCCTTCTCCCTCTCTTCCACTCTCTCACTTTGGTTCTGTAAGTTGTGAAACTTCTTGCAATTCTAGCAAGTATGTTAGTAATTAATTAAAATTCTTAATAAAAACTCCATATTTCGGCCTTTGAATTTGATTGCTTACTTGCTATCCTAGAAATCCAGAGTGGAGCACTTAGTTGGAGGGACAACACAAGCTAAAGTCCTCTCCTTCTCTTTACAAATTGTTCGAGGTAAAAGACTCACCCTTTTCTATAATTTGGATTGCTTGATGATTAGGAACAGTAGAATTTTCGATAGAAGCATCGTATGCATGTTGGGGAAGGGATTCAAATCGAAATTGATTGAAAATAAGCCTAAAGATTATAGTGTAAACACCATTCTTTACACCCAGATTTAAGGCTGAGTTTACGTATTTATTGCTAACTTTCGAGCTTTCTAAAAATTATGAAAAAACTAGGAAAGGTATGTGGAAAATTTTGAACTTCATGGATCAGGATTAAAACGAGCAAGTTATTGTCGAAATACGAAGACTATGCAAAACTGTCTATAACTAGGACAATTTAGGAAATTATTGATATTCAAACTAGTTAGGCTTGAATTCTACCAAGAGTCATAAAAGCAAAGTTGTAGTTCATGGCTTGGTATTTCCATAATGGGCCCAATCTTAAGATTTTGATGTCAAGAGTGAAAGTTATGGTTCTGGAAATTTGGGAAAAAAATCTGGAAATAAACTGGGAAGTGCGCAGCAGTAGCATGTGGGGAGTTTTAATATTTATAGCTTCCTAAAAGTTTATTTAATGGTTAGATTTGGTCATTGGGTGTAAGAGGAAGCTTAGGAGGAATTATTTGTGTATAGTGAGCTTATAGAGAGTCAGGCTAAGAGTTGGCACTAACAGAGCACTGTTGTGGGTAATTGTGTTAGGTCAGACAAGCGAGCCTAGCTTAAGCTTAGGCAGCGTATTCTAGTAGGTAACAATCATGCCCTATGTCCCCTGAATATCCCTTGGAAAACATGTCCTGTGAGTATGCTTGAAAGGTGTTTAACTGTATTTTGAATTGATCTTCGGGGGATCTTTCCCAGGTAACTGCTTTATACGGTTTTACTATGATTTTTACTGAAGTGATTGTTCAACTAGTGATTGTATGGGATTTATTGAATATTCATTATAAAAATGATAACGAAATGTTTTTGGATCAAAATAAGCTGGGTTGGGCTATATCCTATTGAACATCAATGTCAACTGTGGATGCATAAATAATTGAGTGAATGGGTAAGACCGAGAAGTTATATACCTGTGTTGTTGAAGGCCATTAGCCTTCTGTAGGTAAAAGTGCATGCATGTGAGTGGTGACATGCCACCTTGTGGATGGACATGGGCCAGGTTAGCGGTGACCGTCCAAATTGACAGTACACTAGGATATGGTTAAGCGGCTGTGTTGAACCCAAATGCAGGCCATGAGACCCAGTGGGGTCGCTCGCCCTTATTTATCCTAAAACTGAATAAACGAGACTTGTATTACTACATGTTCATGTTGAGAAAGCATAAGTACTTGAAGTGCTGGTGTTTGTCCCCCGCCCCTAAAATGGTTTAAAATGAATTTGGGTTCGTGTTTTCACTGTTAGCAGTGGTTGTTATTGAGTTTACCCCACTTTTCCAAATGTTTTGTTTCCAAGTGAAGTGCATGAGCATGGGGATGGGAACCCAAATTAGAGTGAGGCCCTGTTGCCTACAATTTACTCAAAACAAATTAGTTTCGGATTAGACTTGTTGTAGAAATTGTTATTCACTTTGGACATTGTTGTTTTGTCTCCAGGACTTGAACTCATGATATGACTTAAGAATAAACTTGCATTAATGTTTTGGTTGATACTCAGCCTGGCATTTCCAAGAAGGAAATATGGTGGTAACACCCCTTTTAGGTTTTTCTACTGCCATGTAGATCAATATTAGTAAATAAAAAGGGATTAAAAATTCGGGATGTCATAAAACCACAAATGCAGAAACATTTTTTGGTCTTCTACAAAAGAAGAAGTTAAGGTCCAATGAACAAGTTTAATATACCCAATGAATAAGAATTTTTGAGAAATAACAATGGCAATTTTCTATTTCCCCCAATTCGAGTATGAATTATTTTGGAGGTATTTTAAGTGATTAAATATTTTTCTTGCTCAATGTGGTTATTGTTTGGGTAAACAAAAAATTTTTGATATTGTTGATGTGAGTGTGGATAGTAAAATTCATATTCTTTTAGAGTACTAGAATTTTCATGGTAGAGATGTTGACGATGCATGGTATTTGCTTAAGTGGATTGCTTGTGATTCATTTGAGTTTCAGAAGGCTAGTGTTGTTTCTGGATATTCATTTCCTGATCCTTGTGCATTTTATGCTAGATTGTCTTATGCTCCTTTTTAGAGTGATTTGTGTAATTCTTCTGACCATGAAACTAATTTGTGTCCTTATTATGCATGCTATACTCAACCTTATTTTGCATCACCCATAGACAATACTGATGTTGTCCTGTCCTTACCTGACTCGTTCTTTCCTTTAGCTCAGTGCACAGGGCTCGAGGTGGCTGAGCCTTTTGGATTTGATGCTAGGTTTGATGTCACTAATGCATGACTTAAGTCAGAAGATATGATAGATAAGGTGCATGATCTAGATGAGACTCCTTTGGAGGGGTCACATGATGTGTTTATGCATGAGGAGTCCCCTAGCCTTGGTTTTGCTCTCTCTAATCCCCTTGATCATGCCCATGTTTCCCCTACGTGTTCGCAACCCCCTATTTCCCCTAAGTGTTCTTTAGATGTGCCCATTGATAATCTTAAGATTTGTGATTCTAATGTTGATTTAGGCTTTACGGATAACATGTTTAATATGCTTGGTGGAAATGTTGAGAATTGTCTTTCCCTAGTATACTTTTGTGGGTATGATGCCTCCCTTGTCCCGTATTGCATATTCCTAGTGGGTAAGCGTAGAAAAATCAAGCGGAACACTTTCTTTGCTTTCTCTTTTGATTTTTCTATGGCTTTTGCTTTGTTAAAGAGAGCACTAGCTTTCTTTGCTGTGATTATTTTCATGCTCTCTTATTGCCATGCTTAGAAACTCTATGCTGAGGAGTTTGATAAGCTCCTGGGTGCTTTAACGGCATCTGCTTTCATCAGCCGAGTTTTAACAATGTGATGGAGTGGCTGATGCTCCATGTGCCCCAGTTATTATGAGACCGCAAAACTTAGGTGCACTCTGCACCTAACCTAGTGAGATCGTTGTACTTTAATTTTCCTTTCCCTTCTCTTACTTTCTTTCCTTTGAATAATAATGTTTTATCTAAGCATGGGGGAAGGGTAGTTTTCATATTTTCTATTTTGGTTTTTAGTTTGTATTCTTGTTAGAGCATAGAGTTTTTCGTTACTCTTTGTTAACATGTTGCATTTAGTTAATTTTTAGGTTTCCATTTTAGATTTTTATATAGTGATGGTGTAGATTGGTTTGAGATAACCTCCGATGATATGTTTGTTAGGCAAAATAGCTTTCATGAGTTTGAGTAGCTTTTGATGTGTAATCCCTTTTGGTGCTAAACTTTTGAAGGTTTTGTAAATATTTCTTATTTTGACCCTTGTCTTGATTAAGAACTTTGTTATCCCTTGGAGTTATTAGTAACAATGTTGCTGCACGGAGTTATTTCATGATTCTAATGTGACTTTGGCAGGTGTCCCATGAGATTTTGAGCCTTATTTAAACTAATTCATTACATTTAGCCTCATGTTTCTTTCATGTGTGTGGCTCCTCCATGTTGCATCTCTAGAACTTACATAGGCTGTTGTTCATAACTACATTAGCATATGCACATTTGATGATATGATAGAGGCATTTCTTTCTTTGGTCATTCTAGCCACATTGCCAAATGGTCTACCCTTGTATTGTATGTTTTTTCTCCCCTTGCTAGCCGCATTGAGCTTATATCTTTCTTTGTTGTGATCCCTTCATATTAGCCTTTGGCCAAACACAAATTCCTACCTTGAAGCCAAGTCTATGGAGCATTGCTTTATCTATATAATGGGTGGTTTCGGTGGTAATTGAGTTTTAAGGTGGCTATGGTATGTTGGTTTGCTGAGGGATTGATGATTTGAGCATTTGCTTTGGTTCCCTCTTGTTTGGGTTGTGTATATATGTATTAGGTTGTGAGTTGATAGTTCTTAATCCTATGCCTTTTAATAATTAAAATTCTTGTTTCATTCCCCAAAAAAAGGTGTTATGTTGAAAAAAGGAGAGAAAATCATGCGAAAAAAAGAAAAAGAAAAAAAGGACAAGAAAAAGTGAACAAAAGAAAAAAAAAAGATCATGAATAAGTGATTGGTATTGGATACATACATAGCTTGAATTTCTTTGTTTCTTAACACATTTCTTACATTGGGATATGTTCATTACGTTGTTGGGTTCGGAGTGATGGTGAACTTGTTGGTCAATTGTTGGTTTCTTGGTTGCTCCCTAGTCACTTGGCTAAGTAGCTCCACATTGCACAAATGCATTTGTCCACTCCTTTCCCTTAACCCTTTTTAGCCCATGTTACAACCCAAATAAAGTCCTCTTAATTGTCTTATGCATATTGCATTTTAGCGGTGGAGAATTTGACAGTCTTTGCAAGCATATGGTAGATTCTGTCTTTGAAATGAGTCTTGAGTGAGCCTATGCTATATTTTAAACACATGAGTGGGAGTGATTCACATTTTCCAAAAATGAGGTTCTACTAGTCTATTTAGCTCTACAAATCTCATGTGCTTACATGACATGCTTTGTGGTTCTTTGAGGGTGATCAAGTTTGATATCGGGCTCGTGGTCTTATACTTCTTCGAAAACCTTCTCCTCCTGATTTTGAAATGTTTTGTGCACTATTTGGGGTTGCCATGGATCACTATTCTTGTTTATGATATGCTATAACTTGCCTACGTTAATGAGGTTGTTAAGTTCTGAGTCCTAGATGCATATCTCCTTATCGGTTTTATCTAATATTTGCTTGAGGACAAGCAACGGTTTAAGCATGGGGGAGTTTCATAAGTGCTTAATATGTATATCATTTTAGGACTATTTTGTATCGTTTTTGGGAGAATATTGTGCTTTAAATTGTTATTTACTCTCCTATTTTCGATTTATGCTTGGTTATGATTATTTGATGTATTTTACAAGATTTTAGGCCTTTCACCCAACATTTGACCCTCATTTAGATGTATTTTGACTTGCCACGGATGTCCCTGAGTTGCTATGCCCGTGGAAGAGACGAAGAGAACAAGAATTGAGTTCCAGCTAGCATCCCGATCAGCCCGTGGTGGATCCCATGGTCTATGGGAGGCCTGTAACTGTCGGCCTCTTCGTTTTTCCTCATTGTGTAGCTGAGAACACTCAAACTCTCTTATAAATAGCCACATTTAGTAGTAGAAAGAGACAACCCATGCATTGCATTCTCCTCCATATTCCATTGGTTAGGGTATAGATTAGTTTAGGAAAGATTAAAGAGAGAGACAGAGATAGAGTTGAAGTGAAGACTTGCGAGGATTCCATCATGGGTTTATGCGACGGTTTAAGGGCGGCTTTTGGCCGAGCAATTCTTCTCTCTTCTCTTCTCTTTTCCTTCTTAGATTTATCATTTTAGAATAGTTAGATGCTTAATTTAATCATGTATGAGTAGTTAATTTTTGTCTAGGGTTTTGTTAATTTATGAATGTGTAGTTAGATCATGTTTTAATCTATAGAATTGTGCTATCTTTATGATAGGTTTGATTTCATTTTGTTATTCATGTTGTTAGTGAATTTTTTGCCAAAGTTTGCTTGCTCACTTGAAACAATCGAGTGAAAAACTGAAAGGTGACATTTGGTTGTTGGACTGCTTATTAGAACCTATCATTGCATCGTCTCGAAGGAGAGATTGTCAAGTTGGGAGGACTCGAATTAAGTAATCGAAAATATTGAACTTAGATTAAGTTAAATTAGCTTGAAAAAGCGACATTTGCTAGTTTAGGCAAATTTAGTTGATTTCGAAAGAATGAACTGAATTTCTGTATAGATTGCAATTTCTCAAAATTAACCAATTAGAGAAAGGCACGTGTTTACCATTTTGATTCAATTCCTTTTCATAACTATGAAAATTCCTAGGCGTTTTTCCCATATTTGATTCAAAAAAGTTTATTTGCTGTTGCTAATCAAAACCACTCGAATTAGAATTTTGCTTGGCATATCTTGGGGGGATATAGCCCAATAGATTAACCTAGTCTCTGTGGGATCGACCTTGATTTGCTACAACGCCACCATGCGCTTGTGGCCATATCAAGTTTTTGGCGCCATTGCCAGGGACTAGTGCTGAATGTTGGGCTTTTCCTGATATGTTTGACTAAGTATTTTATTTTTCTTTGAAAAAAACGAAAATAAAAATTGAAAAACTAAAAAATAAGAATTTTTGAGAAAGAACAATTGTAATTTTCCATTTCCCCCGATTCGAGCATGAATTATTTTGAAGGTATTTTAAGCGATCAAATGTTTTTCTTGCTCAATGTGGTTATTGTTTCGGTAAATGGGAATTTTTGGACATTGTTGATGAGGGTGTGAATAGTAAAACCAGTATTCTTTTAGAGTACTAGGATTTTCATAGTAGAAATGTTGATGATGCATGGTATTTGCTTAAGCGGATCGCTTGGGATTCATTTGAGTTTCAGAAGGCTAGTGTCGTTTCTGGATATTCATTTCCTAATCCTTGTGCATTTTATGCTAGATCGTTTTATGCTCCTTTGTGGCGTGATTTGTGTAATTCTTCTGACTATGAAACTAATTTGTGTCCTTATTATGCATGCTAAACTCGACCTTATTTTGCATCACCTATAGACAATACAGATGTTGTCCTATCCTTACCTGACTCGTCCTTTCCTTTCATGTAGATTGTGAGGCCATGTGTGGCTTATTCTGCTAAGTTGATTATGAAGAGTTTAAATGTGTTACGTGCAAACTCCCTTCTGTTTTATGTCATTAAGATTCATTTTGTGAGTAAATTTAAGTTTGAAAAAGAAGGTTTTCATGGTTGTTACTAATCATAGCCATAACTATTAGCGATCGATGGCATATTTTATAACTATTCAAATACAGTTTTGGGAGTGAACTCGCTAGAACGGGGGAATCCCTAAGGAGTTTAAATAAAAAGAGAGTGCGTTGTATGAAAAACGATTTCACTGTAAGAGGCAGCAAATTTATTAGCCGTTGTGGCCATATGCTTTAAATTGGCTAAGATATCGTGCTTAGGGACAATAAGATGGGAATGAACTCGCTTGAACGGGGGAATCCCATGGGACTAAACCTACTTGTACGGGGGAATCCTTAGCATAGGGACTGGAAGCCCTAGAGACCCTGATGAGGGTTAAGGTTTAATTTAGTTGTCATCCCGGGAGTAAGAGCTTAGCGTAAGCGATAGTCTCACTAGGGGCTGACACTAGATCTCACCCAACCAGCACATTCTTAAGATCTTATTCCCAGAGTATTTCCCTAATACATAAGAAAAGCAGTTGGCATTTCGCCAGTTTAAGTATTTCAGAAAGAAGGAAAGTTTTTAAGGGCCATTAATAGGCCACTTTGAATGAGATTCGAACAGTTTTTAAGGGTTATTAGTGGACCATTATGAAAGAGATTTATTTTGAAGAATATGAGCCCCAAGAGGCTCAGAAAAGAGTTTTCAAGAGCCTCAAGAGGCTAAGTAAAATGTTTTCAGAAAAAGAAAGAAAGATTCTTGTGCATGTCTTGCGATTAGATTCTAAGTACTGTATGAATGAAATTCTAAGTAAAGCATCACCATATCCTTGTAATGCATCGAGCATGTAAGTTTAAATGTGCATCTTTGTGAAAGAAAGTTCCTTGCATAATCTCTACTCCATGTGTTTAAGCATCTCGTAGAAGTGAATTGGATAGACAAGGTATAAATCACATATTATACCACATAGCCTATAGTTCCTATGAAAGAGGATCTTGTGCATAGTTCTTATTGCCCGTTTATGTGCTTAAGTGCTTGGTTTTAAAGAGGTTTGGTTATTTAGGGACCTAGAAATGAGTTTAAGTTGGTAGAATAAAGTTTATGGGTAATAGTAAGTCCTTAGGGATTGTGATTGCCTAATACAATAGTAGTACATAAGCACGTGATATGTGGCTATTAATGGTATTAGTGCCTACAATGATTTTGGTTTTCTGGAGTTGGGGAATACTCACTGAGCATGTGGTTGCTCATCCCATTACTCTTTCCCCTTTTTCCCCAGGATTGTATTATGACAAGTAGAAGCCAAGTCACTTATGCTGACATGGAGTTTATCCTTGCTTGCAAGGTGTCATGTGTGCCCATTTGAAGGGGTCTTACATATTTAATGAAGTCATGTAATGTATTCCTAGAAATGTAAACTTTTGTAAACAAGTATTCTAGTTCATGTAGTGCATTCGGTTTAAGAATCACTCTGTATGGTCATATGAGCCAACCATCTAATTTGTCAGTTGTCATTTTAGCAGAAATCAGTTACGTTTTGGGATGTAAACCCCAATACTCCAGTTGTATGAGCCATTGAGTTGTATCTTTCATTTCTCCTGTATTAATGAACTATATTGTTTGATGTACTTCGAGTGAGTTGCTTGTTGAGTTATGAACTCCAGCGTGTAGCCGTTGAGCATATTTCAGGATGTTTTGTGCTTCCGTTGATTGCAGGGGTTTATTGTAAGACTTATAGCCTGGAAATGGTTAGTTTTTGGGCGAAACTCTGTCTGTTTCGCCTCGGAAGTTAAGTAGAATGGAAGGTAACCTAACACTCCTAGCCCTAGGAGTTAGGGGTGTTATAAGATGGTATTAAAGAAAAGGTCCTGTGACCACAAGCCGCGACCTGAGTCTTGTATTTCATAAAGTCGCCTAGGAACACTTTGTAATTATATGACATCTGCCTGCTTTGTGTGCAAGGGTGCCTTATAGTGCAGCCATTTACGACTTATGTGTGGCTTGAGTAGGCCGATTGATTGAAGAGGGGCAAGTTATGCGTTAGTATAGAAGTCAAACAGCTCCCCACACCTTGAGGTGGCATTGTAGCCAATCCATTGGTGCAATAAGTTCTTAGCGTGCGAGTTGACTTCATTGACTAACTTTTATGTGCACCAAAGGACTTGCATCCCTTTAGCAATGATGAATGAGTTTAGGTTCACGAGTACATGCCCATATGTTATGAGTGCCAGAATGATGCTTGTAAATGTGTCTGTGCTAAGATGTGCACATCGATAGAATCCTTCATAATGGGCTAGGAAAGGAATGATTGAAAATTAGTTGTTATGATTGATAATCCTTCTAAATGGTACCTTGCTATTGTGAATTTTGAATTGCCTGAGTAAATTTGGGGATATTTTCGTATGCATGCTTGAAAAACTAAATGCTAATGGTAAGACCTCGTTGAACATTGTGTAAGTGTACCTACTATTCCCTTCTTTGCCATTGTTTGCTAAACCGTGCATTACTTGCTTTCTATTATACGGATTGTTATTCGTGAATGGGGTGACAATGTTTTGGCTTGAACGAACTATAATACACCTAGATAGCCTCAGGGAGAAAGAAGCTAGCAGACTTTGGAATTATGCATAGAAAATGATCCCTACTAAGGTAAGCGACCTATAGCAAGACTCCTATGATCACCTATGGGATAGGTGTGCCTCATAAGGCTTCAACTGGTACCTATAAGACCATTAATGTCGACCGTACTCAAAACGAACGTAGCCATAACATTGCATACAACCTAAAGCCCATAGAAGCTTATATAGTTATTTAAGTTCATTATTCTTGACCAGTTTTGTGCTTTATGAATGACTTGTTACACTTTTGAGAATTTGCTTGACTTGAGTCTGGTTTGGTGTATGACTTGATTATCCAGATGATTTAAGTTTTGTAATTCATGACATGGCATAACCTCTAACTCGTTGCTCGCATTCTGTGAATTTTATGGTTCCATATTACAGCTGAATAACTGCATACGCATAAATTTGAAGCATGATGAGGCATCCCTAGAAACCAACATTCACATATTCTTGGCCTTATATGTTTGATCAGAGTAGCGCAGTGAAAGTATGTAGGTCCATAAGCTACAGGTCCTAGGAATTTCAGCTGCATATGATTTCGTTTTGTGAATTGCTTGCTCTATGCATATTAGACGGTTTCATGTTGCTTAAAATTCCTAGGCTTGAGAATGTTGAATTGCTGATACTATGCAATGCTATTGTGCTTAAGTGAAGCTACATGGTGCTTTGTGACGTTCTTATTACTCTAATGTGTTATAGGAATCTCCACGTTAATCATTGTGATCCTAAAAGTGACTTGAATTCATGTTTCAGAATGAGACCACAAGTACATGACCTTGAGATGTCATTGTCCCAGTTGTCACACCTTTAGATGCCTACTCATAGATGCATATACATAGAGTTGTTGTTTACTATACAAATTGAGTCTAGACTACTGAAAGTCTAAGTTCATTTTCAAAACAGCTCAATATGTTTTTCCATGGCAACTCATTTGCCCTTCTTCGGTACAATTTTCCCTCGACACCTAAATAGAGCGAGTAGACGCTTGAAGAGGATTGGCGAGGAGGAGACTGGATGCCATAATCCTTGTTCTTTCGATTTAAAAGATGCAGTTGATTGCAAAATGAAATTCTAGATTTTAAGGCGAGTCATATAGGTTGTGTCATGTGTGTGCACACTTTAGGTATGACTGAACATAGCTAGGGAATTTCAAAGATGAAATTCTTTTAAGGGGGGAAGAATGTAACACCCGCATTCTTCATTTTTCGTTAAGCTGATTGTATTACCTTTTTAAGTTATAAAATCATATTTTCCTAATGATATAAGTTAAATTATTATCTATGTACCTATATGAGTGATAATTTTATTAAAAACAATATTTTGTTGTTATCTATATTATTATTATTACCGTTAATTATTTAGAAAATTCTTGAGTTGACGCGAACTCATGCCTTCAAAATTATTATTCAATTTATTTAGTCGTTTCCCGAATTTAGTTAGGACGCCGGTTTCAAAACATTTCAACCCAAACCTCGGGTGACCGATAACGAATTTGGGGTCGGAAATGGGGTTGTTGTAGCAATTGAGCACTGATAAACAAAAAAAGAAAAAGAAAAGGGGAGGGGAAACAAAAAGGAGCAAAGCCCCTTTCTTCTTGAGGGAGAGACCGCGAGTCGGGGGGTTTTCTCAAACCCTAGCCCTATTAGACCACTGGAGAGGGAGAAAGAGAGAGAGGAAGGCCGGCTGGCAACGGTTTATGCGGCCCAGCCACGATCCCCAATACCCCTGCTTCTCTCCTTCTTCTTCCTTGCGAGTACCAGACGAGTTTTGCCGGTCTTCTTCTCCCTCCGCCATGCACAATGGCACCGGAGACTAGGGAGGGACCACGGTAGTCCCTGCACACGACCCACAACACATACAAGGAGAGGACCTAGTGAGAGAGACTGAGCGAAAAGGGCCTGAAGTAGTGCGACCTACCACCGGCGACTGGAACGACCAAGACCAGCGAACGGGCGATGGTTGATCCCGGTTCCGATGAGCCCCCGAATAGCACGAATAATAGCTGAATCGAGCTTGGGGCATACTGATTCTAGTCAGTGTTAGGCAACGAATTTGGAGACACGTTTATGAGTTCTTAAGCATCCAAATTCAGCCCCAAAAGGCCCTTAGAATGGGTCCTTAGCTTGAAGTCCAGGTGGATGTTTCTCGCCTCCTAAGTATTAGTAATTTCGCAAATGTTTTAGCCCTTAAGTTGTGATGCATGTCAGGTTAGGATTAGTTAGATTAAGTGAGATTATGCATGTTCTATTTCAGATGAATTTAGCTTAAATCGATGCATGTTAAGTTTAGTTAGTTCATGCCTAAAAGTGACTTCCATATACCCTAGCAATGCTTTAAATCGGTATATGTTAGTTTAGTTAATCCATGATTATAAGTGGCTTTAAAATAACCTAAGAATGTTTCGAATTGATGCCCAGTAAGTTAACTAATTCATGCTTGAAAATGACTTCGAAACGAACTAAGAATGCCTGTACTTGATGCATGCTAATTGGGTTAGTTCGTGCTTAAAAGTAGCCTTGAAACGACCTAACCACGCTTTAAATCGATGCATGTTAAGTAAGTTAACTCATATTTAATAGTAGTCCTTGAAACGAGCTAATAACCTTGGTTAGTTAAAATAGGTATGTAACCCTAACGCAATTAAACTATGCTTTAAAAATGACCCGAATTGGACATGCTTATTACTTTGAATCAATGCTTGTTAAGTTAGTTAATTCGTGCTTGAAAGTAACTCCGAAAAGAACTAAGAATGCCTTGAATCGATGGTGGTTAAGTTAATTGGAATTATGCTTGAAAATGACTTCAACTTGGTGTGCTCACTTCCTAATTGTGAAATATGAAAGTAAGCTAGTTTCACACCCTATTAGTTTATTTCAGCCCATTAAGCACTTCATTTGAGTCAATGCAATGTAAATATCTATATATATATGCTAATATATGCTGTATCAAGCTGCTGGATGGTTGCTGCTCACTCGGTAAGTTTATACGTACCTATTTCATTTGACTTTTATGATAACATGCTATGGTTATGGAATGGAAAATCGAGTTGGTAGCCGGATGGCTTGCAGATGAACTAGTGAGAGTTTTGAGGTTTTTTCTGATCGGTGTTGTGTGAGGAGGGAGCCTAGGTTGTGATTGACCACAATAATATGGATTGTGAGGCCATGTGTGGGTTGTTCTGCTGAGTTGATTATGAAGTGTTTAAATGTGTTATGCACAAACTCCCATCCCTTTTATGTCATTAAGATTCATTCTGCGACTAAGGGTGAGTTCGAAAAAGAAGGTTTTCAAGGTTGTTACTAATAGTTGCCATAACTATTTTAGCAATCGGTGGCCTATTTTATAACTATACAAGTACAGTTTTGGGAGTGAACTCGCTAGAACGGTGGAATCCCTAAGGAGTTTAAATAAAAAGAGAGTGCGTTGTATGAAAATGGATTTCGCTGTGAGAGGCAGCAAATTTATTAGCCGTTATGGCCATATGCTTTAAATTGGCTAAGATATCGTGCTTAGGGACAATAAGATGGGAGTGAACTTAATTGAATGGGGGAATCCCATGGGACTGAACCTCATTGTACAGGGGAATCCCGAGCCTAGGGAGTGTTCCCAGCAATGGAAAGCCCTAGAGACCCTGACGAGGGATAAGGTCCAATTTAATTGCCATCCCGAGACTAAGAGCTTAGCGTGAGCGATAGTCTGACTAGGGGTAGAGAATAGATCTCACCCAACCAGCACATTCTGATGATCTTGTGGCTAGAGTATTTTCCTAGTAAGTAAGAAAAGTAGTCGGCAGTTTGCCACTTTAAGTGTTTGAGAAAGAACGAAAGGCTTTAAGGGCCATGAAGAGGGCAGTTCGAATGAGATTCGAATAGTTTTTAAGGGTCATTAGACGACCATTATGAAAGAAATTTCTTTTAAAGAATATGAGTCTTAAGAGGCTAAGAAAAAAGCTTTCAAGAGCCTCAAGAGGCTAAGTAAAGTGTTTTCAGAAAAAGAAAGAAAGATTCATGTGCATATCTTGTAATTAAGATTCTAAGTACCATATGAATGAAATTCTAAGTAAAGCATGGTCATATCTATGTAATTTATCAAGCATGTAAGTTTAAATGTCCACCTTTGTGAAGGAAAGCTCCTTGCATAATCTCTACTCCATGTGTTTAAGCATCTCGCATAAGTGAATTGGATAGACAATGCATAAATCACATATTATACCACATAGCCTATAGTTGGGAATTAACGAAATTCTCTGTCATTTAGAAAGAAGAAAGGAAAATCTCTGTGCATATCCTGTACTTATTTTATGAATGAGTGTTTGAATGAAATCACAAGTAAGGCATGGCTATATCCCTACAATGAAGCGTACATTTAAGCTTGAATGCGCATAACCTATGAAAGAACATCCAATGCATAGTTCCTGTTGCCCGTTTATGTGCTTGAGTGCTTGCTTTTTAAGAGGTTTGGTTATTTAGCGACCTAGAAATAAGTTTAAGTGGATAGAATGAAGTTTATGGGTAATAATCCATCAATGGGGACTCTGATTGCCTAATACAATAGTAATGCATAAGCACGTGATATGTCGCTATTAATGGTATTATTGCTTGTAACGATTTTGGTTTTAAGGAGTCGGGGAATACTCACTGCGCATGTGGTTGCTCATCCCATTACCCTTTCCCCTTTTTCCCCTGGTTTGCATTATGACAAGTAGAATCCAAGTCAGTTATGCCAAGATGGAGTTTATCCTTGCTTGTAAGGTGTCATGTGTGCCCATTTGTAGGGGTCTTATATGTTTAACGAAGTCATGTAATGTATTCCTAAAATTATGAACATTTATAAACAAGTATTCTAATTCATGTAATGTATTAGGTTTTGGAATTGCTCTGCATGGCCATGTGAGACCAACCATCTAATTTGTCAGTTGTCCTTTTAGCTGAATCAGTTACATTTTGGGATGTAAACCCCAGTACTCTGGTTGTGTGAACCGTTAAGTTGTATCTTTCATTTCTCCTGTATTAATGAACTACATTGTTTGATGTACTCCAAGCGAGCTGCTCGTTAAGTTATGAACTCCGGCATGTAGCCGTTGAGCTTAATTATAATGTTTTACGCTTCCGTTGATTACAGGGGTTTATTGTAAGGCTTTTAGCCTGGAAATGATCAGTTTTTAGGGGAAACTCTGTCTGTTTTGCCTCAGAAGTTAAGTAGGAAGTAAAGAAAATGTAATACTCCTAGCCCTAAGGGTTGGGGGTGTTACAAGATGGTATCAAAGCAAAGGTCCTGCGACCACATGCCACGGCTTGAGTCTTGCATTTCATAAAGTCGCCTAGGAACACTTTGTGGTTATATGAAATATGCCTGCTTTGTGTGCAAGGGTGCCTTATAGTATAGCCATTTGCGACTTATGCGTGGCTCGAGTAGGGCGATTGATTAAAGAGGGGCAAGTTATGCGTTAGTATAGAAGCCAAACAGCTTCCCACACCTTGAGGTGGCGTTGTAGGTAATCCACTGGTGCAATAAGTTCATAGCATGTGAGTTGACTTCATTCACTAACTTTTATGTGATCCAGTGAAGCCGATCGAATGAAATGTGAGTCGCGTATTAGAATGTGAGCCCAATTCACCTGCGTGTTATTGTGTGAGCTAAGTGACGGTTCAAATAGTAAATGTTTTCTTCGTGCGCTCTGATAAGACAATCAATAGTTAAAGCATGTCGATTCAAACTCGAGCAATTGAAAATCTTTTCCTAAGCTCATTCCTTGCCCATACGTGCGAATTGCTCCTCGGGCCCTACAATGGTAAAGAAGAGGCTAAAAATGGATGATTTATTTTCCACCTTTGAATTTTAATATTTTGAAATGTTAATGTCCTTTTTAACTGTCGAGCTCCGTTTTCACTTTACACCGAAGGACTTGCGTCCCTTTAACAATGATGAATGAGTTTAGGTTCATGAGTACATGCCCTTATGTTATGCGTATCAGAATGTTGCTTGTAAATGTGTCTGTTCTAAGATGTGTCCATCGATAGAATCCTTCATAATGGGCTAGGAAAGGAATGATTAGAAATTAGTTGCTATGATTGACAATCCTTCTAAATGGTACCTTGCTGTCGTGAATTTTGAATTACCTGAGTGAAATTAAGGGACATTTTCATATGCATGCTTGAAAAACTAAATGCTAATGGTGGGACCTCGTTGAACATTGCATAAGTGTACCTACTTTTCCCCTTCTTTGCCATTGTTGCCTAAACCGTGCATTATTTGCTTTCTATTATACGAATTGTTATTCATGGATGGGTGACAATGTTTTGGCTCGAACGAACCCTAATACACCTAGATAGCCAAAGGGAGAAAGAACCTAGCAGACTTTAGAATTGTACATAGTAAACGATCCCTACTAAGGTAAGCGACCTACAGTAAGACTCTTGTGATCACCTATGGGATAGGTGTACCTCATAAGACCTCAACTGGTACCTATAAGACCATTAATGTCGACCGTACCTAAAACGAACATAGCCATAGCATTGTATATAGTCTAAAGCCCAAAGAAGCTTATATAGTTATTTAAGTTCATTATTCTTGACCAGTTATATGTTTTATGAATGAGTTGTGACACTTCTGGGAGTTTGCTTGACTTGAGTCTGGTTTAGTGTGTGACTCGATTATCCGGATGATTTAAGTTTTGTAATTCAAGACATGGCATAACATCTGACTCGTTGCTTGAATTCCATGAATTCTATGGTTCCATGTTATAGTTGAATAACTGTAAACGCACATATTTGAAGCATGTTAAGGCAACCCTAGAAACCTACATTCACATATTCTTGCCCTTATATGTTTGATAAGAGTAGCGCAGCGAAAGCGTGTAGGTCTATAACCTCCAGGTCCTAGGAATGTCAGTTGCATATGATTTCGTTTTGTGAACTGCTTACTATATGCGTATTAGGCGGTTTCATGTTGCTTAAAATTCTTAGGCTTGAGAATGCTAAGTTGCTGATACTATGCAACGCTGTTGTGCTTAAGTGAAGCTATGTGGTGCTATGTGATGTTCTTATTACTCTAATATGTTGTAGGAATCTTTACGTTAATCATTATGATCCTAAAAGTGACTTAAATTCATGTTTTAGAATGAGACTACTAGTACATGACCTTGAGATGTCATTGTTCTAGTTGTCATACCTTTAGATGCCCACTCATAGATGCATATGCATAGATGAGTTGTTTACTACGCAAATTGATTCTAGATTACTAAAAGTCTATGTTCATTTTCAAAACAAGCTCAATATGGTTTTCTATGCCAACTCATTTGCCCCTCTTCGATGCGATTTGCCCTTGGCACCTAAGTAAAGCGAGTAGACATTTGAAGAGGATTGGCGAGAAGGAGACTGGATGCCATAAGCCTTGTTCTTTCGATTTAAAAGATGCAGTTGATTGCGAAATGAAATTCTGGATTTTAGTGCGAGTTGTGTAGGTTGTGTCATGTGTGTGTGCACACTTTAGGTATGGCTAAACACAGCTAGGAAATTTCGGAGATGAAATTCTTTTAAGGGGGAAAGAATGTAACACCCGCATTCTTCGTTTTTCGTTAAGCAGATTGTATTACCTTTCTAAGTTATAAAATCGTATTTTCTTAATGATATAAGTTAAATTATTATCTATATGCCTATGTGAGCGATAATTTTATTAAAAAGAATATTTTGTCCCTATCTAAATTATTATTATTATCATTAGTTATTTAGAAAATTCTTGTGTTGATGCAAACTCATACCTTCAAAATTATTATTCGATTTATTTAGTCGTTTCTCGAATTTAGTTAGGACAACGGTTTCAAAACATTTCAACCCAAACCTTGGCTGACCAGTAACGAATTTGGGGTTGGAAGTTGGGTTGTTCTAGTGATTGAGCACTAATAAACAAAAAATGAAAAACAAAAGGGGAAGGGAAACAAAAAGGGGTGAAGCCCCCTTTCTTCCTGAGGGAGAGCCCGCCAGCCGGGGGGTTTTCTCAAACCCTAGGCCCGTCAGACAGCCGAAGAGAGAGAGGGAAAGGCCGGCCGGCGACGGTGTGTGCAGCCCAGCCACGATCCCTGACACCCTGCTACTCTCCTTCTTCTTCCTTGCGAGTACCAGGCGAGTTTCACCAGTCTTCTTCGCCCTCCGCCACACACAATGCCACCAGAGTCCTAGGAGGGACCACGGCAGTCCCTACACATGACCGACAACACATGCAAAGAGAGGACCCAGTGAGAGGGACTGAGCGAAAGGGGCTTAAAGTAGCGCGACCTACCACCGGCGACTGGCGCGACTCAGACCAGCGAACCGGTGGTGGTTGATCCCTGTTCCAATGACCACCTGAATAGCACGAACAACAATCGAATCGAGCTTAGGACATACTGATTCTAGTCAGTATTAGGCAGCAAATTCCGAGACACACTTATGAGTTCTTGAGCATCCAAATTCAGCCCCAAAAGGCCCTTAGAACGGGTCCTTAGCCTGGAGTCTAAGTGGATGTTTCTCGCCTCCTAAGTATTAGTAATTTCGAAGATGTTTTGGCCCTTAAGTTGTGATGCACATCAGTTTAGGATTAGTTACATTAATTGAGATTATGCATATTCTATTTCAGATAAATTTAGCTTAAATTGATGTATGTTAAGTTTAGTTAGTTCATGCCTGAAAGTGACTTCCAAATAAGCTACCAATGCTTTGAATCGGTATTTGTTAGTTTAATTAATCCATGCTTATAAGTGGCTTTGAAATAACCTAAGAATGTTTCAAATCGATGCCCGTTAAGTTAACTAATTCATGTTCAGAAACGACTTTGAAACGAACTAAGAATGCTTATATTCGATGCATGCTAATTGGGTTAGTTCGTGCTTAAAAGTAGCCTTGAAACGACCTAAGCACGTTGCAAATCAATGCATGTGAAGTAAGATAACTCATGTTTAATAGTAGTCCTTGAAAAGAACTAATAACCTTGGTTAGTTAAAACAGATATGTAAGCCCTAATGCGACTAAACTATGCTTTAAAAATGACACAAATGGGACATGCTTATTGTTTTGAATCGATGCTTGTTGAGTTAGTTAATTCGCGCTTGAAAGTAACTCTGAAAAGAACTAAGAGTGCCTTGAGTTGATGCTTGTTAAGTTAATTGGAATTATGCTTGAAAATGACTTGAACTTGGCATGCTTACTTCCCAATTGCAAAATATGAAAGCAAGCTAGTTTCCCACCCTATTAGTTTGTTTCAGCCCGTTAAGCACTTCATTTGAGTCAATGCAATGTAAATATATACATATATATGCTTATATGCTGTATCGAGCCGCTGGATGGTTGCTGCTCATTTTGGTAAGTTTATACGTAGTTATTTCATTTGACTTTTATAATAATATACTATGGTTATGGAATTGAAAACCGGGTTGGTAGTCGGATGGCGTGAAGATGAACAAGTGAGAGTTTTGAGGTTCTTTCTGATCGGTGTTGTGTAAGGAGGGAGCCTAGGTTGTGATTGACTGCAATAATGTGGATTGTGAGGCCTCGTGTGGCTTATTCTGCTAAGTTGATTATGAAGTGTTTAAATGTGTTACGTGTAAAGTCCCTTCCCATTTATGTCATTAAGCTTCATTTTACGACTAAGGGTGAGTTTGAAAACGAAAGTTTTCATGGTTGTTACTAATAGTAGCCATGATTATTAGCGATCGATGGCCTATTTTATAACTATACAAATATAGTTTTGGAAGTGAACTCACCAGAACGGGGGAATGCCTAAGGAGTTTAGATAAAAAGAGAGTGCGTTGTATGAAAAAGGATTTCGCTATGAGAAGCAGCAAATTTGTTAGCCGTTACGGCCATTCGCTTTAAATTGGCTAAGATATCGTGCTTAGGGACAATAAGATAGGAGTGAACTCGGTTGAACGAGGGAATCCCATGGGAGTGAACCTGCTTGTACAGGGGAATCCCGAGCCTAGGGAGTAGTCCTTGCAAGGGGAAGCCCTAGAGGCCCTAACGAGGGTTAAGGTCCAATTTAGTTGCCACCTCGGGAGTAAGAGCTTAGCGTGAGCGATAGTCTCCACAGGGGTTGAGAATAGATCTCACCCAACCAGCACATTCTAATGATCTTATACCCAGAGTATTTTCCTAATAAGTAAGAAAAGCAGTCGGCATTCCGCCACTTTTAGTATTTCAGAAAGAAAGAATAGGTTTTAAGGGCCATTAAGAGGTCAATTCGAATGAGATTCGAACAGTTTCTAAGGGTCATTAGAGGGCAATTATGAAAGAGATATCTTTTAAAGAATATAAGCCTCAAGAGGCTAAGAAAAGAGTTTTCAAGACCCTCAAGAGGCTAAGTAAAGTGTTTTCAGAAAAAAAAGAAAGATTCCTGTGCATGTCTTGTGATTAAGATTCTAAGTCTCGTATGAATGAAATTCTAAGTAAAGCATGGCCATATCCTTGTGATGCACAGAGCAGGTAAGTTTAAATGCGCACCTTTGTGAAAGATGGTTCCTTGCATAATCTCTACTCTATGTGTTTAAGCATTTTGCATACGTGAATTTGATAGACAATGCATAAATCACGTATTATACCACATAGCCCATAGTTGGGAATTAACAAAATTCTCTGTCATTCAGAAAGAAGAAAGGAAGATCTCTGTGCATATCCTGTGCTTATTTTATAAATGAGTGTTTGAATGCAATCACAAGTAAGGCATGGCTATACCCGTACAATGAAGTATACATTTAATCTTGAATGTGCATAACCCATGAAAGAAGATCCAATGCATAGTTCCTGTTGCCCGTTTATGTGCTTGAGTGCTTGGTTTTTAAGAGGGTTGGTTATTTAGGGACCTATAAATGGGTTTAAGTGGATAGAATGAGGTTTATGGGTAATAATCCATCCTTGGAGACTATGATTGCCGAATGTAATAGTAACACATAAGCACGTGATATGTGGTTATTAATGGTATTATTGCCTGTAATGGTTTTGGTTTTAAGGAGTCAGGGAATACTCACTGAGCATGTGGTTGCTCATCCCATTACTCTTTCCCCTTTCTCCCTAAGTTTGCATTATGACAAGTAGAAGCCAAGTCACTTATGCCAAGATAGAGTTTATCCTTGCTTGCAAGGTGTCATGTGTGCCCATTTGTAAGGGATATTATATGTTTAACAAAGTCATGTAATGTATTCCCAGAATTGTAAACATTTGTACACAAGTATTCTAGTTTATATAGTGCATTCGTTTTAGAAATCGCTCTGTATGGCCATGTGAGACCAACCATCTAATTTATCAGTTGTCCTTTTAGCCGAATCAGTTACGTTTGGAGATGTAAACCCCAGTACACCGGTTGTGTGAACCGTTGATTTGTACCTTTAATTTCTCCTGTATTAATGAACTATATTGTTTGATGTACTCCAAGCGAGTTGCTCGTTGAGTTATAAACTCCGGCGTGTAGCCGTTGAGCTTATTTTATAATGTTTTACGCTTTCGTTGATTGGAGGGGTTTATTATAAGGCTTTTAGCCTGCAAATAGTCAGTTTTTAGAGAAAACTCTATCCGTTTCCCACCGAAAGTTAAGTAGGAAGTAAAGAAACATAATACTTCTAGCCCTAGGGGTTGGGGGTGTTACAAGATGGTATCAGAGCAAGGGTCCTGCGACCACAGGCCGTGACCTGAGTCTTACATTTCATATAGTCGCTTAGGAACACTTTGTGATTGTGTGACATATGCCTGCTTTGTGTGCAAGGGTTCCTTAAAGTATAGCCATTTACGACTTGTGCGTGGCTCGAGTAGGTCGATTGATTAAGGAGGGGCAACTTATGTGTTAGTATAGAAGTCAAACAGCACCCCACACCTTGAGGTGGCATTGTAGGTAACCCATTGGTGCAATATGTTCCTAGCTTACGGATTGAGTTCGTTGACTGACTTTTACTAATCCGGTGAAGCCGATCGAATAAAATGTGAGCCGTGTGTTAGAATGTGAGCCCAATTCACTTGCGTGTTATTATGTGAGCTAAGTGACGGTTCGAATAGTAAATGTTTTCTTCGTGCACTTGATAAGACCATCGATAGTTAAAGCACGTCGATTTAAACTCGATCAATTGAAAATCTTTTTCTAAGCTCATTCTTTGCCCCCATGTGTGAATTTCTCCTCGGGCCCTGCAATAGAGAGAGCAGACGTACTTAGAGATGGTAGAGAAGAGGCTGAAAATAGATGAGTTATTTTCCACCTTTGATTTTTATTATTTTGAAATGTTAATGTCCTTTTTCACTGTCGACTCTGTTCTCGCTTTGCACTCAAGGACTTCCGTCCCTTTAGCAATGATGAATGAGTTTAGGTTTACGAGTACATGCCTTTACGTTATGCGTGTCAGAATGTTGCTTGTAAATGTGTCTGTTCTAAGATGTGTACATCGATAGAATCCTTCATAATGGGCTAGGAAAGGAATGATTAGAAATTAGTTGCTATGATTGATAATCCTTCTAAATGGTACCTTGCTGTTGTGAATTTTGAATTGCCTAAGTGAAATTACGGGATATTATCGTATGCATGCTCGAAAAACTAACTACGAATGATAGGACCTCGTTGAACATTGCGTTGGTGTACGTACTGTTCCCCTTCTTTGCCATTGTTGCCTAAACTATACATTACTTGCTTTCTATTGTACGGATTGTTATTCGTGAATGGCGTGACAATGTTTTAGCTCGAACGAACCCTAATAAACCTGGAAAGCCTAAGAGAGAAAGAACCTTGTAACACCCCCAGCCCCTAGGGGCCGGAAGCGTTATGCTTTCTTAACTTTACTTAATTCCTGGGACGAAACGGTCAGAGTTTCCCCTGAAAACTTACCATTTCCAGGCTAAAAGCCTTATAATAGTCCCTGTATATCAACAGAAGCTTAAACATATAAAACATAGCTCGATGGCCACACACCGGAGTTCATAACTCGACGAGCCACCCACTCGGAGTACACCAAACAGAATAGTTCATTAATACAGAAAAAGTAAAAGATACAACTCAACGGTTCACACAACCGGAGTATTGGGGTTTACATCCCAAGACATAGCTAAATTAAACCAAGAAGACATCTAATTTACTTGATGGTTAGCTCAGACGGCCATACAGAGCGACCTTTATACCATATGCATTACATGAACTAGAATAATCGTTTACAGACCCTTATAAACTAAGAATACATTACATGACTTCATTAAACACGTAAGATCCCTTCAAGTGGGCACATACGACGCCTTGCAAGCAAGAATAGGTTCCTTCTGGACTTATCTGACTCAACTTCTTCCTGTCACAGAGAAAACCTGGGGGAAAAGGGAAAGAGTAGTGGAATGAGCGACCACACGCTCAGTGAGTGTTCCCCAACCCCCTTAAGACTAAAATATTTTCAGACAATACTACTCGTATTAATCACATACCAAGCATTTCGGTAATACCAATCATTATATTAAGCTATATATAGCATATACATGGGCTATTCACATGCCAAACCTTCATTCATTCAATCATTCAAGGATTACGTTCTCATTCATAGGTGTTAAACCCGTTAGGCTATTCACATGTTACACATACATTCATAGAACCTTTAATACTTTAGAAACCTTCTCACCCAACGTTTGCAGGTTTAAGCAAACAAACTCAAGGTAGGAGAAGGGAAAGGCTACATGACATGAGAATCCACATTCAAACATGCTTAAGGATCATTTCATTGCTCATTCATTGAAAGCTTTCTTTCTTTCGTTGAAAACGTTTTCTTAGCCTTAAAAGGAAGTTTCATTTCGTTTAGTCGTGTAACGACCCTTATAAGCTTTTCATACATCATTCCATATAGCCTTTTGGGCTCATATAAAAAGAAGTTCCTTTCCTTTTTAATCGTTTAAAATGGCAAAGGCCAATTGCTTTTCTTAACTTAGTACGAAAATACTTCTGGCATAAGATCATTACAGGGTGCTGATTGGATGAGAACTATTCTCGACCCCATAGTGAGACCTAATGCTCACACTTAAGCTCTTACTCCCAGGATGGCTATATATAATATATCGGACCATTACATTAACCCTCGTCAGGGCCTCTAGGGTTTCCGAACCTTCCCCTAGGTTAACATCATTCATATCATATCATATTGTCTGCAGCGCATTATCTTAGCCACTTAAAGCGTATCGGTCATAACGGCTAATAATTTTGTTGTGTCGTTTGGTAAAATTGTTTAACATGCAACTCACACCATTTCTAAAACGTCTTAGGGATTCCTCCCAAACACTGTTTGAGTAGCTAAAGTAGGTCATTGCTCATTACTAGACATGGCTACTATTAGTTAGATTCGAATCGAAGCTAAACACACATAATTCGTTTCGATTTATAATCTTAGGCATAAATTAACCAAATGAATCGAACCTAAACATGAATAGCGTATTTCTTGACATTTCTAACAAATTTAACGAACCCTAACTTGACATGTAACATCAATCTGCTGAAAATTAATTTTGAAAATAGTAATAGCTTAGGAGGGAGAAACACTTACTGGGATTAGCCTAATTTCAACCTCAAACAGTAAATACCAAATGCTCCCACTCTGCTAAACCCGAACCCTGGCCCGCTAGCTTGAAGACTCGAACCCTAGCCCTCAATTAGGTGACGTTTGGTCGCGTTTGAGGGTGTTGGGGGTCAAATCCGACCCCTAGATTTATAGGGGGGCCGAACCCGGTGTGGGTGACCAGATTCCGGCACGTGGTGGCGGAATTGGGCGTGGCTGATGCGTGGGTTTCGAGTTGGCTCCGTTGTGTGACGTGGGGAAGGAGGATTGGTGGTGTTTGGGTGGCTGGCGACGCGTGGGTGAGGTCGGATGGCTCCTTCTCTCGCCGGCAACACATGACGGCCGGCAGTGACGCCAGGCGACGACCGATGACCCGCGAGAGAGAGAGAGAGCGAAGCAAAGAGAGGGAGTGCGAGAAGGAGAGGGGGGTTCGGGGTCTCCTGTTCCTGACTTTGACCCCCCCTTTTTGTTTCATTTTTCCTTTTTTTGGCTCAATTAACATCATTCAACTGAATTCCGGTCGCGTACTCGCTAATAGTTAGGCTAAACCCGAATTGAAGCAACCTATAATTAACACTTTAGTTTAAACTTTGGGAATCGACCAAGTAAATGAAAAAATGATTTAAAGACTCGGTTTAACGTTGATTCAATAAATTTATAAATAAGTAACGTCAACAATAACATAAATCATATAGTCGTTCTTTTTAATGAAATTAATCGTTAAAGACGCACACAGATCACTTATTACCCTTGTTTAAAAATAATTTAAACGCAGATTTGTAAATTCAGCACCTAAAACAGTTAGTAGTAAGAGACCAAAGGTGCGGCTCTTACAAACCTAGTAGACTTTGGAATTGTACATAGTAAACGATCCCTACTAAGGTAAGCGACCTACAGTAAGACTCCTATGATCACCTGTAGGATATGTGTACCTCATAAGACCTCAACTGGTACCTAATAAGACCATTAATGTCGACCATACTCAAAACGAACATAGCCATAGCATTGCATGTAGTCGAAAGCCCATAGAAGCTTATATAGTTATTTAAGTTCGTTATTCTTGACCAGTTATGTGTTTTATAAATGAGTTATTGCACTTCTAGGGGTTTGCTTGACTTGAGTCTGGTTTGGTGTGTGACTTGATTATCCAGATAATTTAAGTTTTATAATTCATTACATAGCATAACCTCTTACTTGTTGCTTACATTCCGTGAATTCTATGGTTCCATGTTATAGCTGAACAACTGCATATCCACATATTTGAAGCATGATAAGGCGACCCTAGAAATCTACATTCACATATTCTTACCCTTATATGTTTGTTCAGAGTAGCGCAACGGAAACGTGTATAGGTCCATAACCCACAGGTCCCAGGAATGTCGGTTGGACATTTCTCGTTTTGTAAATTGCTTACTATATCCGTATTAGACGGCTTCATGTTGCTTAAAATTCCTAGGCTTGGGAATGCTGAATTGCTGATACTATGCAATGCTATTGTGCTTAAGTGAAGCTACGTGGTGCTATGTGATGTTCTTATTATGCTAATGTGTTATAGGAATCTCCACGTTAATCATTGTGATTCTAAAAGTGACTTGAATTCATGTTTTAGAATGAGACTACTAGTAGATGACCTTGAGATGTCATTGTCCCAGTTGTCATACCTTTAGATGCCTGCTCATTTATGTCTATGAATAGAGTTGCTGTTTACTATGCAAATTGAGTCCAGATTGCTGAAAGTCTATGCTCATTTTCAAAACAAGCTCAATACAGTTTTCCATGCCAACTCATTTGCACCCTTTCAATGCAATTTGCCCTCGGCGCCTAAATACAGTGAGCATATGCTTGAAGAGGATTGGCGAGGAGGAGATTGGATGCCATAAGCCTTATTCTTTCGATTTAAAAGATGCAGTTGATTGCGAAATGAAATTCTGGATTTTAGTGCGAATCGTGTAGATTGTGTCATGTGTGTGCACACTTTAGGTATGACTAAACATAGCAAGAGAATTTCGAGGATGAAATTATTTTAAGGGGGGAAGAATGTAACGCTTGGACTCTTCATTTTTTGTTAAGCTGATCGTATTACCTTTTTAAGTTATAAAATTATATTTTATTAACGATATAAGTTAAATTATTATCTATGTGTCTATGTGAGCGATGATTTTATTAAAACGAATATTTTGTCGCTATTTATATTATTATTATTATAGTTAATTATTTAGAAAATTCTTGAGTTGATGCGAACTCATACCTTCAAAATTATTATTTGATTTATTTAGTCGTTTCCCGAATTTAGTGACGATGCCGGCTTCAAAACGTTTCAACCTAAACCTAGGCTGAGCAATAATGAATTTGGGATCGAAATGGGGTTGTCGTAGCAATTGAGCACTAATAAACAAAAAAATAGAAAGAAAGGGGGAAGGGAAACAAAAAGGGGTGAAGCCCCCTTTCTTCTTAAGAGAGAGACTGCGAGCCAGGGGGGTTTTTCAAACCTTAGCCCTTTTAGACCATCGGAGAGAGAGAAGGAGGAAGGCCGGTCGGCGACGGTGTGTGCAGCCCAGCCATGATCCCCAACACCCCTGCTTCCCTCCTTCATCCTTGTGAGTACCAGGTGAGTTTCGCCCGTCTTCTTCTCCCTCCGCCACATACAGTGCTGCCGGAGACTAGGGAGGGACCACGACAGTCCCTGTACATGACCCACAACACATGCAAAGAGAGGACCTAGTGAGAGAGACTGAGTGAAAGGGGCTCGAAGTAGCGCGACCTGTCTCCGGCGACTGGTACGACCAAGGCCGGCGAACCAGCAGTGGTTGATCCCGGTTCTAGTGACCATGAGGATAGCACGAACAACAGCCGAATCAACCTTGGGGCATACTTTTTCGGGTTAGTGTTGGGCAGCAAATTAGGAGATAAATTTCTGAGTTCTTGAGCATCCAAATTTAGCCCAAAAGCCCTTAGAACGGGTCCTTAGCTTTGAGTCCAAGTTGGTGTTTCTCGCCTCCTAAGTATTAGTAATTTTTAAAATGTTTTAGCCCTTAAGTTGTGATTCATGTCAGTTTACGATGAGTTAGACTAATTGAGATTATGCATGTTCTGTTTCAGATGAATTTAGTTTAAGTCGATGTATGTTAAGTTTAGTTAGTTCATGCCTGAAAGTGACTTCGAAATAACCTAGTAATACTTTGAATCGGTATATGCTTGTTTAGTTAATCCACGGTTATAAGTGGCTTTGAAATAACCTAAGAATGTTTCGAATCGATGCCCGTTAAGTTAACTAATTTATGCCTGAAAACGACTTCGAAACGAACTAAGAATGCCTGTATTCGATGCATGCTAATTGTGTTAGTTCATGTTTAAAAGTAGCCTTGAAACAACCTAAGCACGCTTCAAATCAATGCATGTTAAGTAAGTTAACTCATGTTTAATAGTAGTCCTTAAAAGGAACTAATATCCTTGGTTAGTTAAAATGGATATGTAAGCCCTAACGTTACTAAACTATGCTTTAAAAATGACACAAATTGGACTTGCTTATTGCTTTGAATTTGTGCTTGTTAAGTTAGTTAATTCGTGCTTTAAAGTAACTCCAAAAAGAACTAAGAATGCCTTGAATCGATGCTTGTTACGTTAAGTAGAATTATGCCTGAAAATGACCTGAACTTGGCATGCTTACTTCCTAATTGTGAAGTATGAAAGCAACCTAGTTTCTCACCCTATTAGTTCATTTCAGCTCTTTAAGCACTTCATTTGAGTCAATGCACTACAGGAAATGTTGCATCTAACCACGCTTAAATTTGCCTCTTTCCACGCTTATATCCATGGCAGAGCATATTCGCCACACTTAAGGTAAACGTGCATAGGGTATCAGTGGGGAAAAATTCGCCACGCTTCATAAGCGTGGCTGATTGTGTACTACCCACACTTATATCCGTGAAAGACTGCGTTATTTACCCCGCTTATATGTGTAGGTAGATGACCCTCGCTTGTATCCATGGCTAGAGTATCCTTTGGGACAAAAATCATTTTCACCACTCCATCGCTTATAAGTGTGGCGTTATGTATGTGATAACTAACTTTCAAATGTTGTAAGCGTATAACTAATTTTGGCGGGAAAATTTTCATAATGAAAAACCAAATAATCATTATATTTAAAAATGCGAATAGTTTATATTTACTAACGTTAACGTGTTATAATCCTATATACATATATATAGAGAGAGGGGCGAGGTAGAGGAAGCGATAGAAAATATTTGATTTTAGCGTAAATGATACAAAAAGTAAATAAACTTTATAACCATAATAAATTGTTATCAATTGAGTTCCTAAACAACTATTGTTCGAGTACACAATGAAAAGTACAAAAGTGAGTTCAACATGCATATAAAGTATGCACCCACTACCTAAAAGTTACGTTTGTTTGAAATAACATCTATAAGATTGAAATAAAACAGAACAGATCAGGTGATATATATGGAACTCCATAACTTCAAGTGAACACCTCACGAACCGACATTAGCTTCATATCCGATGTTGTGACATGCTGCCCTTCGTTTCAATCTGAAATCACCAAGTCCATATATAGGAGCTTAGTACAACAAACAACGCCACTAACAAGAAAAAAATTTTAAAAAGATTGCAACATATAATATATAACTATTATCCTCCATAACTATGTGCCCCGTGCTCTAAAAACATTATATGATATTCTTATGGTTAGGTTTTTCTTTTTAGTAAATTCCCTAATTTTGAAAAAATTTCGGCAGAGTTCTGCCTAAAATTTGGCTATTTTCCTTTTGCAACATGTCATAAATACAACAACAAACTATTCACAATTTCAACGGCCATATGTCGGAGCAAATCAACTCAACAGGCCACACGCCTGGAGTACCCAATACAAATCCAACCCATTGCCATGAATAAATCCAAAAAATCAAATGCACAACGCAAATCAAACTTAATACCATAAAAACATGTAATTTAAAACTTTTAAACTAAACTCACAATGTTCACATTTTGAAGTCTCTCAAGCAACACGTCATCAACCATCTGGGGACCAGCTTTGTAATCGCATGCATTCAATACCTATTGTAATCATGTTCAACTAACATGTGATTGAATCTATCATATTAAAATTGAGCAGACATGAAAGATAAGGCCATATTTACCATGCCCACAAGATAACAAAGCGTCAAAACCTTCTTTTTACCATGAGCGTATTTTCTAACTAATTTAGGATTCTTTTTCAGCACCTTTTTTGTTATCTTCGTCACTTCCTCATAAGTGAACTAGAAAAATTTGTATATGTTTATAAGGATTTGTATAGAACATGAAGGGTGTAGAATATTTTTAAAAAGTAGACATACTGGATACACAACATTTGACTTTAGTCGTTTGGAATTTCCTTGCTCAGTGAACTTGTTGTTCATTCCCATGATGGTTCTCCAGCAAAGCAAATAAATAAAAAAAGATTTGATAATTATATACGCAACTAAGATATCGTTTGGAATGACAAACATCATATTTGAAAAATATCTTTTGAGTGGAAGTGCCACCTGGAATTGAAGTGCTAGCTGAAGTAGGAGTTCCTCCACCAAAAGTAGGTCCACCATCCCTATAAATAGGGGTGTTCATCGGTCCAGGACCGGACCGGACCGGACCGGCTGGACCGAAGACTGAAAATTTGCCAAACCTTGGACCGAGGACCGGACCGGTCTGGAGTCGGTCCTGGACTGGACCGGACCGGTCAGAACCCGGACCGGACCGGGTCAGACCGACTCCAGACCGATCAGATTCGATTTTTATTTTGAAGCTAAGACCCTTAATCTCATTTTGCAAATTGAAATGTAAATTCAACCCTAAAACCTCAGAATGAGAATCTAGTAAGCATTAACCCCACTTACAAGTACCATGAACGAAGCATCAAACCCAAAGGCCAAATCCAAATCGCAGGAATGAAACATCAAACCCAAATCCAAAATCAAATCAATTCGTTTTTTAAAAATCAACCCCCAAATCGACTTTCAAAGAAATTACCCCCAAATTTCTTTCAATTACAAACCCTAATTTGTGTAACAAGGTCAGAGACTCAGATAAAATCGCGAACAACAGAAGATTACCACAGTCAAGCTCAAGCATACAGAAGATCGAGAAGAGGAACGCAGAAAACACTTACCTGGTTGCTGGAAAACGACCAACTTACCGAAGAGGACGAACTTAGGCGAAGCCGAAAAGGAGATGCTACAGTCTATCCAGGAAGGCAGTAAGGAGCCAAGGAAGAAGGAGACGAGAAGGGAACTGCCTCACGGCAGCTGCCACTGGCCAGCGAGCGCCGAGCACCGAGAACCGAGAAGGGCAGCATAAGAGAAGGGAACGGATGAGAAGGAGGAGGAGTAAGCAGCTGTGAGTCTCGAAGCCTCGAAAGTTTTGGTCCTTGAAGAAGTGTCGAAGCCAATTAGTAGCAGGATTCAGGAAATTAAAAAAAAAATCGGTCGGTCCGGTCCACCACCCGGTCCAGGACCGGACTAGACCGAGGACCGAAAACAGGAAAGGAAAGGACACCAAAAAGCCTCGGTCCGGTCCGGTCTGGTCCAGGCCGGTCCGGTCTGGTCTTCGGTCCGGTCCGGTCCTGGACCATTTAATGAACAGCCCTACCTATAAACAGGTTGCTTACGAGCAGGAGTCCCTCCACCACGAGTAACATGTCCCATTTTTGTAGGATAATTTGATGACTTCGACAAATACTTTGGGATATAAAAATGTGAAACACATATATATACAATAAAGAATGTGTTAAAATATGTAATTTGTACATACCTGGATATTTTTTGGTGGTTTTTGTTGTTTTCTGGGCTCTACATTGATATGCTTTGACAAAGTTGGCCCTCTTTGAGTATCCTTGACTACATACGAATAAAAAAACAATTTAAAGCTAGATAACACTATAATGTAAGTAAGCCAACATATCTTGTACTTCCTTAAAAAATACACTTTTACATGCCTACCTAGCGCATGTGAAACTAAAAGGGCATCTCTAAACCTACGTGACTCGTGGCTTCTTTGATCACATGGCATATCATTGACCAAGTTTTGCGGTGAACCAGTACTCTACTCATAATTCATGTACATTAGACAAGAAATAAGCAAAATTTGTCAAATTAAACACATAATTTGAAGTTTTACATACTGATTCAGGTTCTAAGTTTGCAGATTGGACAGCAACTTTAGCAGTCAAGACATTAATTTGATTCTGCATGGTCAGCATCTTGTTGAGAACTTTCACTAACAGCTTAGATTCACTCTTCTGGTGCTTAGCACGCAAGTCTTTTACAGTTACACCACTACCGAACCCAATAAGCTTTCCATGAGTTTCATCACCGATTAGCTCACGGTAGATGCTTTTTTCCACTTTTGAGGTTTCTTCTGAGAACTTGACTTCAGAAGATCCAGTTTTCTCTTTAATTATAGTCATCGCTGATTCCTTACAAACAAAATAAAATGGAAAGTTTAGATCATATAAAATTTAGTACAATAAGATAAAATAAACTAGTCATTGTCATTGAAAAAAATAAACGTTAAAAAAAGAATGGAGTGATGGCTAGAAGTGCCCATCATATTACCACAAACTTTGTGGTAACAGGCTCATGAAAAATCTTCCCCTTTGTTTCGTGAGTCTCAATAAACCACTCAATTGGCCCAGGTTCCCTGTTATGTTCCCCCTCCTGAAACCATGACATCAGTGCGTTTATAAATTATTAATAGGAAAGTTTGTAATATAAAGGTTGTCGTAAGAAAATCACAAAAACCTATAATACATACAAATTTATCCCGCTTTACTTCATAACTTTGTGAACCGCTTGTGTGAGTGTGCAAAAGCTTCCCCCTAGCTCTTTTGCCAATCTCAAAATATTGCTAAATGTCATATTAAGAAGCAAAAGTTCACTAAGTTTGTATTCAAATAATAAATTAGAAATATAAACATAACTGGCAATTAATAATAACTCACCTTAAACTTATCGGAAAAATAAAGATCCACAAATCCAAACCACATTGCATCACCAACTCCTTTAGGACGAGTAATCTCGTTTCTTTTGCAGACTCAGGTAAAGGCAATGCATACAATTGCTCCTTAGTAGTATCTTTGTTAATGTATTTCACCCTTAATGATCGTTTGTAACCCCTTAATCTCTCCCCGATAGAACTTAAAACTTTTGAATCAACCAATGCATTCGATGGTAGCATGAACTTCTTCTGCAATTTGGGGAAAAGAATTACAGAGATAAGCAAAACTACAAATTCATATATCACACATATGCTACAATTCGATCCTTAATGACTCCAGGAACTAAACGCCATTCTTTATAGGGTAGGGGACACAATTCAGGCTGCCTAGCCACATCTGCAAGAAACCTATTAAACACACTTCCTGCCTTTTTTACTAGTTGCAAGTACTTATTCAATGGCACTAGAATCTTCTTAGGCGCATCCAAACTCTGCACAGTTTTAACATTGATTCTCTCTCTAAGTCTGATGACACTGCCTTCTCCATCTATAGTGGAAAGAGAAATAATTAATGTAAACAGGCATGACACTGGATACCCCAAAATTCTTGAAATTAATCAATTCACAACTTTTGACTACTAAGGACAATTACCTATGACCAACACCTCTTCATCATCATTAAACCCTTCTGGCATATTAACAAGATCTGGATCAAAATACATTTAAGCCACATTATCATCATCGTTGACATCATCGTCATCAATATCCTCATCATTCTCTAAGTCCAAAGTCAAGTGCTCAGGGGCTGCTGCTTCATTTTGCACAGAGTTCAAATACTCTTCGTAAGTGCGCCTAGAACGAAACATGATTACAAACTATCTTTGACACCTGAACAAGAAGCACACGCATTAGGCAGTGAAAGAGGTCAAATAACATCTATAACAAAAAGTAAACTAGATTACGTATATCTTTTATGAAATGAATAACTCGGCCTGCATATATAACTCGTTGCAAAATAAAACAATCATATAGAACTCCAAACAAATATTTCTTTCCAAAGTACCAAAAAACCAAAATCATTGACAACAACAACCAATAATATCAAAGGGATAAAATGTCTTCCAAACCAAAAACAAAAAAAGAAACCAACGTCACATTTCAATCTTTCATAGATCTCAAACGTAAGCTAATTGACCATTATTGTTTTAAGAACCCTCATTCAACCGTAGCCCAATTCTTTAGGTCTCTATATCCATCCTCATTGCAAATGTTAGGAGGCATGCATTGGGGTTAAAGCTCTTCATCTGCTTCAATGACCCTAGTCGGTAAGTATCCCTTGGTTTTACCTTGATCCCATGCTCCCATCCCTTATCATTCTCATCTTCTATGTAAAACACTTATTGTGCCTGAGATGAAAAGATATATGGATCATCCTTTAAAGCCCCTCCTTCATGTATCCTATGTGAGAAATTTAAAAGAGTGAAACCTCTTTTATCCTTCTTTAGACCCCGTGAATTCACATTCACCCAATCGTATCGAAATAATACCACTTTACACTCAGAATAATAATCTAACTCAATGATATTAACAATTTTTTCGTAATACATCTTGCTATCAGCTTCCACCATAACCCCAAAATTTTGAGTTTTCTTTGACTCATCTCTCTTCTGAGTGTGAAATCGATATCCATTGGTGACAAATGCATTCATTCTCTTAACAATTGGGTGAGGACCACCAGTAACTGCTCTAAAGGATCTTGATTCAGGCTCATCAACCGCCATATTTGACACCTAAGTTGCACATAGAAAAAATAATGAGAATACATAGATAATGCCAATGAGGTAATATAAATTATATAAATAACATCATCATTACCCTTCCCTGTAACCAGCCAGGAAATTCTTCTAGCAACCACTTTTACTTAATTCTCTCAGTTGGCTCACGAGGGTAAGATGTCATACGCGCATTCAAAAACAACTTGAAATTTGTTATCACATTTCAATTTTTTATGGTATTAGAAGATATATATATGTCTAAAATAGTTATTCGTACAAACCTATGGTATTCATCAATGTCATCAAGGTGAAGCAGTACATATCAATGTGCTTATTTACGACTTAATTCATCAAGTTCAACCATTTCCATCGTTCCTTTTGCTCGCCCAGCCGTGGCAAATAGATACATATCCTCATTTGGGTTGGCAACATCATTTCTTTGTAGTCGGTTAAAAACCGTTTCCACTCCTTGAAAATATCTCGAACAAAAAGTTATACACTGTTAGGCAATATATCCTTCTGCTATTGAACCCTCAGGTTGCACCCTATTATGAGCAAGGGCTTTCAAGGACGCCAAAAACCTATATGAAACACATGCATATGAACACATGAATACATATGTAGAGTTAATATGTAAGTATGCATTTGAAGTGTGAATTCTAACCTTTCAATTGGATACATCCACCTATATATAATTGGCCCTCCAAGCTTTGCTTCCTCAGTTAAGTGCACAATTAGGTGCACCATAATAGTGAAAAAACTAGGCGGAAACAGTTTCTCCATTCCACATAGTGTCACAACCACATTAGCTCCAGCTTCATCTAACTTCTCAATAGTAAGCTCTTTAGCACATAACTCCTTTATAAATTTTGATAGAGCCCAAATAATATCTACAAGATCACTGTCCTTTGCCACCCTTAATGTAATCAGAAGCAAGTCTTGCATAAGAATGTGACAATCATGACTTTTCAAATTGAACAACTTGCGTTCCTTCAAATTAACACAACGGGATATGTTGCTTGCGTACCCGTCTGGGACTCTTATATGCTTTAACACACTAAGTAGTCATGCCTTTTCTTCAGATGACAAAGTATAACGAGCCCTTCGGAGTTCGTATTTGCCATTTAGTAGAAGAATGGGATGAAGCTATGGCCTTATTTTCATGACTTGAAGATCTTTTTGTGCCTTCAAGTTATCTTTATATTTCCCCTCGAGGTTTAGTAATGTCCCCAACAAATTATCACATACATTCTTCTCAATATGCATCACGTCTAAGTTATGGCGAAGAGTGTTGAACTCCCAATACAGCAAATTGAAAAATATGCTCCTTTTTTTCTATATTTGTTGATCATCTTTTTCATCGGTGTCCATAAGTTGAGTTTCACCCTTACCATATGTAAATGTGGTTCTCTCTAACTCTGCTAACACAGCACTTCCACTAAGAGGTTCTGGAGCACAACCATGCTCAACATTCCCGTCAAATACAACAGCATCATATCGAAATAGATGGTCTTCAGGCAACCATCGTCTATGTCCCATATAACAAAATTTACGTCCATTTTCTAACCAAAAAGCCTGTGTACCTTTTGTACAAGACAGACAAGCAAAACAACCCTTTGTACTCCATCCAGATAAATTAGCATATGTAGGAAAGTCATTAATAGTCTAATGAAGAGCTCCCCACAATTTAAACTGCGTCCTAGTGTATGCATCAAATGCATCTACACCATTCCATAATTGTAACAACTCCTTTATTAGTGGTTGAAGGAAAACATCAATATCCATGCCTGGTGCCTTTTCCCCAGGAATGATCATGGAAAGAATTATAGAGGGTTGTTTCATGCAAACCCATGGTGGCAAATTATAGGGAATTAACAGGATTGGCCAAGTACTATGAGTACTACTCATAACACGAAAAGGATTAAATCCATCACTTGTAATCCCCAATCTAATATTACACGGATCTTCTGCAACAGTAGGATTTTTCTCATCAAAATCTTTCCATGCCTTACCATCTGCAGGATGCCTAAGTATGCCATCTTTTACCCTACATTTATGATGCCAAACCATATCTTCAGCGATTTTGGAGGACTTGTACATCCTAAGTAGCCTCGGAATAAGGGGAAAATAACGCAAAATCTTATACGGCAATTTTTTTCCCTTGTCTCTCCGTCGTGAAGTGTGACACTTATCGCACTCTTCTAGATTTTCCCTCTCAGCCCAATACAAAATGCAATCATTAGGACAAGCATAGATTTTTTCATAGTAAAGTCCCAAATCCTTTTTTAACTGCTTACATTTACCCCAAGACGATGGAAATGGATTAATCTGAGGGAAAACGGTAGACAGAAGTTCAAGCAACATATCAAAGGACTTAATTGACCACCCGTGCATGGATTTCAAATGAAATAAATGCAAAAGAAAGGACAGTTTCGAGAATTTCGACCCCGAAAATAATTCTTGCTCAACTTGGTCAACTAGTCTTCTATATCCGGCATCTTCAATGTGTTCTGCCTCATTCAGTACGTCATTTAACTCAGGTTCATCATCAAATTCAACATACTCCCCAATCATAGGATCCCCAATGTCATTTAGAATGTCTTCTTACTTATGTACCCCAAAAATATCATTCAACATTCCCATAGTATCAATATGACCCATCAAATTTGGCTTAGCATTGGTGTCATTATGGCTTCCACTACGGGATTCCGGACCGGACGACATGAAAATTGATCCACCATGATGCACCCATTCTTTGTAACTTGGCAAGAATCCATTGAACATGAGATGATGAGTCCAAACATCTCTAGTAAACTAACATTTCCGCCCAAGCTTGCATCGATTACATGGGCAAACTATCATGTTACTACCCTCGGCATTGGCAAAAGCGAAATCTAGAAACTTTTCAATTCCACTTATATATTCCACAGATCTCCTATCCTTATCAATCCAACTTTTGCCCATTTTTGTCATTAGGAGTAAGAAAAGAAAGGAGTGGTTTTAATTTGTTAAAAAGTAATTGTTTTAAGTAGTATTAGGACTCACATAACATTATACAGAGAATATTTGGATTTGATTTGGTGAATTACGCTGATTTTGTGGATATTTATTTCTGCGCTTTTGCTTAATTTGCAAGTAAGAACAATTAAATAAGTAGCAACATGCATGACATCAATCACTCTATTGCCTAACAAATCAGCCTTGCTGAGTTACATCATTTTTTAGCTACTGTCATTGGTTTATAGTAGGAGAATAAATATAATGAGAAAAGGTAAAAATTCAAACAACATATAGTTTGCAAACTTTCATCATATGAAATGAAAGATACATGGACCAATCAAACATAAACTAAGAAAAACAATATAATGCAGACAATATGAGGTGATTCCTATTTCTCATATTCCACCTAGAAGACTATTTGTCATTAAGCAGTCAACAGATGCAAAGTCACATCCGAACTAAGATTCTTGTAGAAATATTCAGGAACTTTAGTTTAAATGAAGAATTTCACTTTACTACTTGCTTCCAGAAAAATGCATAGGCAGATGATGTAAATGAGCTGCCCACATAGTCACACTTAAATAATATTGATAAGGCGTTCTAGTAGCAATAAAGTTCAAATCAATGTAAAAGTATGTACGTAAGCTTTACATTGTCAAACAACTCATAACAAATCCACTCTCATGAGAATGTGTATCCAAAAGTCACCACACAGACAAACAATTTTAGAAATATCTCAAATAAAGGAAGAGAATAAAATGGGGATAGAGATCAATCAACTTCATAGACACCTTTAATAGGGGAATTTAAGCATTTATTTTGCCCAGAAGTGTCCTTTGTTTCTAATTCTGCCCAGAATTTAAATCGACTAAAGAGCTAAAGGCACCGTTCAAGCAACTTCATGGACAATAAGAGCCAAAGGAACAGAGGAAAATGGACACCTTTAACACTCTGGGAGGATCTTTTGTTTTTCAAATGCCATGATGCAGTTCTACTGTGAAGACAAAAAGAAGCAAATTCATGCCTACTCAATTGAGCATATAAAAACCTCAATAAAATTATGTAGTTTTCTGACACAGTAAGAAGGGGTGGCTAGGTAGGAAACATGGACAATAGAAAGTGAGAGAAAGAGCATACCCGGAGTAGGCAAGACGCCGGAATGCACTACAACCGTCGCCGGAGGGACGTCGAAATCAGACCACCAGAATTATCTGATTCAAATGAAACTTTCCAAAACCAGAGCAAGGCAAGCGCGGAATCCGAGTTCTCTGGGCAGAATTGTGACCAACGAGCAACCAAGCACAACCAGACCACCGGAATGTCACCGTCGACCGCCGGAAATCCCACGGTCGACTGCCGAAAATCCCGATTGCCTAGGGTTTTATGAGAGCTGCAATGGCCAAGCGAATATGACTGAGTAGAGAAGAGAAGAGGAAGAGGCAAAGAGAAAGGCTCGAAACGCGCGTCCCCCCTCTTTTAGGCAAAATTTAACTATTTCAACAAATTAAAAAAACTATCTGCCACGCTTATTATCCGTGCTTAATATGTTGTATTTACTAAATACACCTCTCCACGCTTAATATACGTGGCCATACTTTAATTACGTACTACCACTCGTACAAGAGCAGTTATATTTTTTCTCACTTATTATGTGCGGGGAAAATTATAAGCGTTTATTTTTCCTATTTTCTCTCCACACTTAGCTATGCGTGGTTAAATAAGAGTGGAAGAATGAAATTTTTTTTATAGTGATGCAATGTAAATATGTATATATATACGCTTGTACATGCTGTATCGAGCCGTAGGATGGTTACTGCTCGCTCGGTAAGTTTATATGTAGTTATTTCATTTGACTTTTAGGATAATATGCTATGGTTATGGAATTGAAAACCGAGTTGGTAGTCGGATGGCTTGAGGATGAACTAATGAGAGTTTTGAGGTTCTTTGTTATCGGTGTTGTGTGAGGAGGGTGCCTGGGTTGTGATTGACCGCAATCATGTGGATTATGAGGCCATGTGTGGCTTATTCTGCTAAGTTGATTATGAAGTATTTAAATGTGTTACGTGCACACTCCCTTTTTAGGTCATTAAGATTCATTTTGCGAGTGAGGTGAGTTTGAAAAAGAAGGTTTTCATAGTTGTTACTAATAGTAGCCATAATTATTAGCGATCGATGGCCTATTTTATAACTATGCAAATACAGTTTTTGGACTGAACTCGTTAGAATGGGGGAATCCTAAAGGAGTTTAAATAAAAAGAGAGTGCGTTGTACGAAAAGGATTTCGCTGTGCGAGGCAGCAAATTTATTAACCGTTATGATCATACGCTTTAAATTAGCTAAGATATCGTGCTTAGGAATAATAAGATGGGAATGAACTTGCTTGAAGGGGGGAATCCCATGGGAGTGAACCGGCTTGTACGAAGGAATCCCTAGCCTAGGGAGTGGTCCCAGTATTGGGAAGCCCTAGAGACCCTAACGAGGGTTAGGGTCCAATTTAGTTGTCATCCCGGAAGTAAGAGCTTAGTGTGAGCGATAGTCTCACTAAGGGTTGAGAATAGATCTCACCGAACCAGCACATTCTGATGATCTTATGCCAGAGTGTTTGCCTAATAAGTAAGAAAAGCAGTTGGCATTTCGTCAGTTTAAGTATTTTAGAAAGAATGAAAGTTTTTAAGGGCCATTAAGAGGCAAGTTCGAATGAGATTCGAACAGTTTTTAAGGGTCATTAGAAGACCATTATGAAAGAGATTTCTTTTAAAGAATATAAGCCTCAAGAGGCTAAGAAAAGAGATTTCAAGAGCCTCAAGAGGCTAAGTAAAGTATTTTCAGAAAAAGAAAGAAAGATTCCTATGCATGTCTTATGATTAAGATTCTCAATACCGTATGAATGAAATTCTAAGTAAAGCATGACCATATCCTTATAATGCATCGAGCATGTAAGTTTAAATGTGCATCTTTGTGAAAGAAAGTTCCTTGCATAATCTCTACTCCATGTGTTTAAGCATCCCGCATAAGTGAATTGGATAGACAAGGCATAAACCACGTATTATACCATATAGCCTATAGTTGGGAATTAACGGAATTCTCTGCCATTCAGAAAGAAGAAGGGAAGATCTCTGCGAATATCTTTTGCTTATTTTATGAATGAGTGTTTGAATGAAATCACAAGTAAGGCATGGCTATATCCCTGCAATGAAGCATACATTTAAGCTTAAATGTGCTTAACCTATGAAAGAAGATGCAGTGCATAGTTCCCATTGCCTATTTATGTGCTTCCTTGGTTTTTAAGAGGTTTGGTTATTTAGGAACCTAGAAATGCGTTTAAGTGGCTAGAATGAAGTTTATGGATAACAATCCGTCCTTGAGGACTATGATTGCCTAATACAATAGTAATACATAAGCACATGATATATGGCTATTAATGGTATTATGGCCTGCAACGGTTTTGGTTTTAAGGAGTCGGTGAATACTCACTGAACATGTGGTTGCTTATCCCATTACTCTTTCCCCTTTTTCCCCAAGTTTGCATTATAACAAGTAGAAGCCAAGTCACTTGTGCCAGGATGGAGTTTATCCTTGCTTGCAAGGTGTCATGTGTGCCCATTTGAAGGGGTCTTACATGTTTAACGAAGACATGTAATGTATTCCTAGAATTGTAAACGTTTTTAACCAAGTATTCGAGTTCATGCAGTGCATTCGGTTTAGGAATCGCTCTATATAGCCATATGAGCCAACCATCTAATTTGTCAGTTGTCCCTTTAGCTAAAATCAATTGCGTTTTGGGATGTAAACCCTAGTACTCCAGTTGTGTGAATCGTTGAGTTGTATCTTTCATTTCTTCAGTATTAATGAACTATATTGTTTGATGTACTCCGAGCCAGTTGCTCGTTGAGCTATGAACTCCAACGTATAGCCGTTGAGCTTATTTTAGAATGTTTTACACTTCTGTTGATTGCATGGGTTTATTATAAGCCTTTGAGACTAGAAATGGTCAGGTTTTAGGGGAAACTCTGTCCGTTTCGCCCCGAAAGTTAAGTAGCAAGTAAGGAAATGTAATACTCCTAGCCCTAGGGGTTGGGGGTGTTATAAGATGGTATCAGAGCAAAGGTCCTGCAACCACAGGCTGCGACCTGAGTCTTGCATTTCATATAGTCGCCTAGGATCACTTCGTGATTATATGACATATGCCTGCTTTGTGTACAAGGGTGCCTTATAGTATATCCATTTGCGACTTATGCGTGGCTCGAGTACGTCGATTGATTAAAGAGGGGCAAGTTATGCGTTAGTATAGAAGTTAAACAGCTCCCCACACCTTGAGGTGGCGTTGTAGGTAATCCATTGGTGCAATATATTCCTAGCGTGCGCGTTGACTTCGTTGACTGACTTTTATGTGATTCGGTGAAGCCGATCGAATAAAATGTGAGTCGTGGGTTAGAACGTGAGCCCAATTCACTTGCATGTTATTGTGCGAGCTAAGTGACGGTTCAAATAATAAATGTTTTCTTCGTGCACTCTGATAACACAATTGACAGTTAAAGCACATCGATTTAAACTCGAGCGATTGAAAATCTTTTTCTCAGCTCATTCTTTGCCCCATGTGTGAATTGCTTTCTCTTGCCCTACAATTGAGAGAGCAGACGTACTTAGAGATGGTAGAGAAGAGGCTAAAAATGGATGAGTTATTTTCCACCTTTGAATTTTAATATTTTGAAATGTTAATGTCCTTTTTAACTGTTGAGCTCCGTTTTCACTTTGCACCGAAGGACTTGCGTGCTTTTGGAAATGATGAATGAGTTAGGTTCACAAGTACATGCCTTTATGTTATGCGTGTCAAAATGTTGCTTATAAATGTGTCTGTGCTAAGATGTGTACATCGATAGAATTCTTTGTAATGGGCTAGGAAAGGAATGATTGGAAATTAGTTGCTATGATTGACAATCCTCCCAAATGGTACCTTGCTACTGCGAATTTTGAATTACGTAAGTGAAATTAGGGGATATTTTTATATGGATGCTCCAAAAACTAAATGTTAATGGTAGGACCTCGTTGAACATTGCATTAGTGTACCTACTGTTCCCCTTCTTTGCCATTGTTGCCAAAGTCGTGCATTACTTGCTTTCTATTATACGGATTGTTATTCATGAATGGGGCGACGATGTTTTAGCTCGAACAAACCCTAATGCACATAGACAGTCAAAGGAAGAAAGAACCTAGCAGACTTTGGAATTGTACATAGTAAACGATCCCTACTAAGGTAAGCTACCTACAGTAAGACTCTTATGATCACCTGTGGGATAGGTGTACCGCATAAGACCTAAGCTGGTACCTATAAAACCATTATTGCCGACCATAATCAAAACGAACATAGCCACAACATTGCATACAGTCTAAAGCCCATAGAAGCTTATATAGTTATTTAAGTTCGGTATTGTTGACCAGTTATGTGCTTTAAGAATGCGTTGTTGCACTTCTGAGAGCTTGCTTAACTTGAGTCTGGTTTGGTGTCTGACTTGATTATCTAGATGATTTAAGTTTTGTAATTCATGACATGGCATAACCTCTGACTCGTTGATTGCATTTTCTAAATTCTATGGTTCCATGTTATAGTTGAATAACTGCATGCACACATATTTGAAGCATGATGAGGCGACCCTAGAAACCTGCATCCAAATATTTGAGAATTGGAAAAGGGGCATGAATAGCGTCTTAAACTTAAATACTACATGGACTGCTGTCAATTTCTTAAATTACATCGAACATAGCTTTTCTGGCACTGTAGATGACTGGTATGATTCATTAACAAAAGAAGGTAAAAATACCTTAAGAATTATGGAGACACCAGCTGTAATGTTTAAAAAACTTATGCAAAGAAATTGAAACCAAATTTATCGGTGCTAAACTTGGTTCTGAAGAAAAGGCAAGAGAATGGCAGAGAAAGATTAATAACATAGAACTATGGGATATGAGATATTTGGAAAACTATATTGTTGAATTTAGTCAATATGATTACAAAATTAGGCATAATGAACCTAATCTTGGTATGTTCTATAACAAATTACCAGATCCTATAAATTCTATAATTAATGAAAAACATGTTGCATATCTAGAACGAGTAGATGTCATTAATACACTTGGTTCTAGAATCTCTTATCTAAGAAAATAGGTCAATGATCAATGTCTTGACCTCCAAAAGCAGAAGAAAATTAAGAAGCAATTCCTAACTTGCTGGATTCACCTCACCAATGGGAAAAAGAACTTGAAAAAAGAAGGAAAAAAAATTCTATAAGAAAAAGAGCATTAACAAGGAAAGGGAAGAGAAATATAGAAGAAAATATTATAACAAACCAAGTCCTAAAAAGCGTAGATTTTTTAGGAAAGTAGCTTATTATCCTGCAGGGAAAAGCAACTGTAAATGCTGGGCATGCGGAGAAGTAGGACATTATGCTAATGAACGAAAAAATAGGAAGAACAACAAGCTTATTGAAACCTTGGGAAGCTTAGATTATCTTAAGCTTAGTGAAGATGAGGCATTAGGCCTAACCCTAAGTAACAACAAAGGAATTGTTGAAATTATATTGGACAATGAGTATAAAGAAAGTGATTATGAAGAAACAAGTTATATAATAGAAAGTAGCTCGATTAGCCTTGGTGATCTTTAAGGAGAAGAATTTGTTGTAGACAATGATCATCAGGAAGTCAAAGGAGATTGGGTTCTTCCCATAATTCAAAAAGGCATGATCTATAAAAAATTCATCTTTCAATTAAAAGGCAAATATATATGTGAAATGATGGAAGGAGATCTGGAGATTAAGGATTGTGAGCATGACGTTAGGGAAGTTAATCTCACTAATTGGGAAAATATCCTTAAGTATAATAAAGATAGAAAGTATAGGTACATCTATGTTAGAAGTGTCCAAGTTCAAATCACTCCATTACAATACTATAGCGAAAATATTGATCTTCATGCTTTACTCTATGATATTAGGCATATCAAATTTAATAACCAAATTATCACAGGGATAAAGACCCATTTATGTAATGGGTCAGTAGGATTCAATTGTTGACTAGGATATTATATGAGTGTAAAAGATGAATTTGCTAAAAACTTCTTATCTCTTAAGATAAAATAGTTAGGATGGATATGAAAAGAGGGGATATCCCTTAAGGATATTTTGGAAAATTATCTATAAATTAGATAATACAATAGACCTAAAGACTAAGATAACTATGATAGAAGCAGAAAAATTTAAAAGCCCTACCCCTATGCAAAAGATCTAGAGGATTAATTCTAATCCCGATGAGATAAAAATTAATCGCTCATAGATATCTAGCTTTGCCAACCCTACAAAAACCAATAAGAAAAATATAATAAAAATTCATGAGGATGGTAAAATCACCACAAAACCTCAATTGTTAAGAAATATGAGTACAAGATCAGATTGGAGATAAGGATCCTCATCAGCTAAACAAGAGCTTAAAGAAGATGATACCATTAGCCTAGCCAGTGAAATGAGTGGAATGCATTTTGAAGCTGCAAGACCCAGTGTAGATCGAATTATGAGCTTAGAAAGAAAGGTCATTGGGTATAAAATTAGAACCATTAGTGAACCAATCTATGAAGATGAATTAGTCAAAAACATGACTATGGAAATATGCTATGAAGCTACCAATACAAATCCAAATAGCATCTATATCCCAATAAAGGTATGTTTAGAGAGGTATAATAAATATGAAGTATGTACTTACATAAATAGTGGTTGTTCTGTATGCTTTGGGAAAAGATCACTGTTTCCTAAGTTTATGTGTAAAAGAGCTAAAAATTCTTGACAAGTAAGGATAGCTGATTATAGTATTATGAGTCACAATGAAGCCATAGAAGGGCTAACCATAGAATTAGGAGGAGTTCAATATATTATACCAGTTCTATGGATGACTGATCAAGCCTCTCATGATATGATTGTTGGAAATAATTTCAGAGATCATATTCTCCATGCAGATAGACTATAAACTAGATAATATTCACGATAAATGATCACTCTATTTCTATTGAAAAATTAAGTAAGGCTTATACACATCAGAAAATTGAGTTTACACGCAGCCAGCATGGTGAGAAGGTAATGCCAGCACAACGTAAAGTAGCACTAACAATCCCATTACTCGAACTGTCTATTAAAGAACAGATTATCAAACAACAAGAAAAATTATGTAAAGAACTCTACTATGATAATCCACTAAAGTTTTTGGATAAAGATAAGACCTTTGCAAAAATTACTTTGTCAAATCCCAATACTATTATTCGAGTTAAACAAGTGGCGTATACACACGAGGATATCCAAGAATTTGATAAACAAATTAAAGAACCTTTGGATAAAGGATTAATTAGGAATAGCAAGCGTCCTCACACCAATCCTGCTTTCATGGTAAGAAATCATATAGAAGAAAAAAAGAGGAAAAGCAAGAATGGTAATTAATTACAAAAAGCTTAATGGTAATGTTGTCTTTGATGGTTACTATATTCCTAACAAAACAATCCTTTTCAATAGAATTCAAGGAGCCTCTTGGTTCTCGACAATAGAGTGCAAGAGCGGTTATTGGCAGATAAAAATAGATGAGGGAAGTATTCTTTTGACTACATTTAGTGCACCACAAGGACATTATGAATAGATAGTAATGCCATTTGGTCTTAAAAATGCACCTCACATATTCCAAATAAGAATGGATAATATCTTTAAGGACCTTAATCGTTGTTGTTTAGTTTACATTGATGATATCCTTGCCTTTTCTAAAAGTATAGAACAGCATAAAGATAATGTCTTAGCTGTCACCCAAGGATGCATTGACCATGGCATTATACTTGGTAAAAACAAACGCACTTATGTTGAATAATTTGAGTTCTTAGGCTTAGAGATAAAAGCTAGACAAATCATCCTACAAAAGTATATTTTGGAGAAAATAGAAAATTTTTGTAAAAAAATTGCAGATAGGAAGTAACTAGAAAGGTTTCTTAGATGCCTTAGGTATGCTTCAGATTTCATTAAAAATTTAATTAAATTAAGAAAGCCATTGCAGCAGAAACTTAAGAAAGAAGTAAGTTAGACATGGACCATTAATGATACAAAGATTGTTCAAAGCTTCAAAAAGATGTATAAGAATCTTCATGTTCTTAATTTACCTAACGAAGGAGATGGCTTAATTCTTGAGACAAATGTCAGCAATGAGCACTGGAGTACGGTACTCAAAATCAAAGAAGGAGAAAAACTTTGCAAATATTGTAGTGGAAGCTTTAATGAGGCAGAATGCAACTATCCTGCAATGGAAAAGGAAATCCTTGCATTCATAGGGGTAATTAAAAAATTCTTAATCTTTTTAGCCCTAAATATTCGAACTGATTGTAAAGGAATACTTAGATTTGTAAAAAAGAATTTATCAAATATGCAAGTGTAAGGGCGACTCCTGCATTGGCAATTATGGCTTAACCAATTTCCCTTCTCTATTGCACATATACAGGGATCGAAGAACTCTCTAACAGACAGTCTAACTTCAGAATTCACCAATGGTGATTGCAACACCTCCAAATTAAACGTGTTTCACTGATTGCATTCTCCTTAATAAATCCCTAAGGTGGGACTAAGAAACTCAATGATAGGGGCATTATCGCCATCCAAAAGAACAACGCTTGAACTATGTGTACTAGAAATAACATAGTTTAGCGTAGCTTCAACCATACACATTCACACATTATCAAACCATATATAGTCGACTGTTAACCTATCTATGGTTTACACACCATAGTAAAGCAATTCACCATATAATCTACACCTCCATCCACTGAAAATTTCAAAATATAGCTCCAAAAGATGTATGTACTATATCATTGTTGATCCCTCCAGATTCCCTTGCTTAACTTATTCTCTTCAGCTGGTTTGCTAGCATGAGGGCGATTTACTGAGCATTTTGCCTAAAACAAAGCATAAAAAAATTTTAAAGTATGAGCTGAAACTCAGTACATGTATTCCTATATTGTTAACTTATCTTGGGCGCCTGCTTTGCAGTTCATTTTAAGTTAAAATGGTGAATGAGATGAATGCAGACTACAATTGCTAGTTATTATCTAATAGTAAACCCCCTTGATGCTATTACGATCTATGGATAGGTATATACCTGCCAAGCCGATCAAGGGGCCTGGCTTGAAGCCGAGTGGGTAACTGAAGGGCAATGCCCTGTAACTGATAACTAATAAGGTCATTAATTATATGACAAATTACTGATTGAACTGATTCATTGATGTACTTACCAAAACATTATCATTTTGATAAATACGTGCTAATTTCTAGAGATACAGGCAATGAACGTACCTAAAGTCTTTAAAATGCAATCTCATTTGATAATACTTATGCACGATGGGAAACGATAGGCTAGGCCCAGTTTCTGCTTAAGAAATCTGATTATAGGTAAATGAAGTTAGTAAACAACATTCACTCCCATAATTTGTAACTTTATGGAAATTGATTAATAAAAAGGGAATCCACAATTCAAACAATTCAACATAAGATAAGTTATACTAAAGTGATTTTAAAAAATAAATAAGTTAGGGTCATTGAACTCGAAGTAAAACAAATTGAAGCAAAATAGACCAAAATGAAATAATTGAGGTGATAATGGACGTATTTTAATGGATACAAATGGAACATGAGTTTTTGATGTTTCTGAACTGAATAATAGAAGGTTTAATGACAAGAGGGGTGCTGTGAGATTCAGGAAAGCTCATATAACCTTAGCTTGTGTCACTACCCTCTTTACTTCTCCAATTTCATTCTTATGCCCATTTAACTCGGTTTTCCAACCCATATAAGCTTCTGTACAAAATGAAAGTTGTTGAACTCACTAAACTTTGTAATTTCTTTGTAATATCTGTAATTATGTAGAAACTCCTGATAATATTTCCAAAGGCCATAATTTCTTTCTTCCCTCATATTACCATTTGAAGCTCTACTTTAGAAAATCCATATCTTTCACCCCTGACCTCCAATTAAGCTATAAAACCCCAATATAAAAAGCTTAAAAGTCCCTCAAAATGTTCATTAATAGTGCAAAATATAATTACCACAATAGGGTTCTTAAAATTGGGTTAGAACATAACTGTGCACGGCTTGGGTCCATCCCACGCAGTCTTAGAAAAACGGCAATAACGTTTCCCACACAATTCCAAATGAAGTCATTCAAAAGGCATTCAAAAGATAACTCATTGATCTATCTACCCACCAAAATCATAACTTTTGGCTAGACCAATCATTACAAATTTATTGGCAAAGTGACCCCTATTTTCTACCAGTTCACAGCCACACTGCTTTTGCTTTCTCATTTCTTTTCACATAAATCCCCCTCTAAAATCATTCATTAAAATCATTTAAAAAATCCTTGTTTCTTCTCATCACCTTACAAAGTCATATTACTTAAATTTACTCCATAATCATCTACATCAATTTTTTAATTCTTCTATTTTTGCAGAGATGAATGAAACAACCTCCTTTAATTATCTATTGGAATTTCCATATTCCACCCATTTGATAAAAACTCAATAACATCATAAATCAAGTCTATAATAAATTCGAATTTCAAATTCTATCTCAATGAACTCAAATAACTAACTTGATGCCAAGGATTCAACTAGATCATGCATGGCCATAAAACCCTAGATTATGCCACATACAATTTTTCATCCAAATCTCTCCCCCCTAAATGAGTAAAATAATATCACCAACCATCTTTAATCTTATTTTCAATACTAGATCACAACAATTAAGCAATCAAACACAAATGCAAAATCTCTTGATTCATACATGCTTGGTCAAGCTCAAGCTCAATTCCACCAAACCCAACATCCCCAAATAATAAATTTTGCATGATAACATTTATTTTGATCATGAAAACATAAATCATAACTAAAACAGTCACCATAACCAAAAATACATCAAGATAGAGTTAGAGTTTTTACTCACTTTGAGCTTGGATGCTAAAGGATGGATGTGGTGTTTGATGTTGGAGGAGAGAGTAAGAAGATGAAGGCTAGACTTTTCTTGGTGGTAAATGACTTAGATGTTTATCTTTGAATCTTGGCTAATATTTAAGTTTGAAAAGGGGGCTTTTTTCTAATTAAAATTAGTTACAAATGATGGTGATCAACTTAATTTAATTGCACCAAAAATCTCGGGCCACAATTTGAGCCCAAAGTGAATCGAGCCGTAATTCAGGCCAAAATGAATTGGGCAAACTTAATGAATTTGGGCCCAAATTTTTTTATGGTCAAAAAAATTAAATTTTTATAACATTATGAAAAATAATTTATCACCTAGTCGTATTTACCGGGGCCTAATATCGATTTACCCAAAATTGTTATGTAAAGGAAGTCCAATTGCAAAGTGGAGCCTGAAATGAATTCTCTCAACCGGGATGGTTAAATGAGATAAATAAATGTGAAATTTGACCCCAAAAAAATAATAACATGGCTTAATTAAATAAACAAACATGATTGCTCAAATAAGTATAGATCATGATTGAGAGTCGGGCTATTACAGCCTTCCCCCCTTAAAGAGTTTCGTCCTCGAAACTTATAAACTTTATCAAAACATGTAGGGTTATCTAAAATAAGTATGGGTACTTGGCTTGCATCTTCTCCTTGGTTTCCCCAAGTGGCTTCTGATGAGGCATGATTTGGCTAATGTACTTGGATTAAAGGTATCTGCTTGATGCGTAACTGCTTAATCTTACGATCTGATATCTAGACTGGGTGCTATTCAAACTGCACCCTTATTGACCGTAATGGATTTGGTTAAAAGTGTGTGGTCAAGATCTAAATGTACTGCCTGTGTTGTGAGGTAAGGAACACGTTACGTACATGTTTGAGTTATATGGACAAACATAGTCGACAAGCTTTGGGATTCAACCTTTCAATAAACTTGTATGGTCAATGGATCTTGGCCTCAATTTAGTTTGTAGTTCAAACCTCCTTATACCCTTAGTTGGTTAAACTTCCTGAAAAACCTTATCACCTAACTAAAACTCTAGGGATCTCCATCTTTTATTAGCATAGCTTTTCGTCGGTTCCAATAGTCTAGTTCGAGACCTGCATGGGCGTCATTGAATGTTGAAGAAAATCTTCATGACCTAAAAGATGATTTTGTCGTCAATGTCTGTGTCATTTTACCCTGATGTCTCATGTAAATTTCTCTAGTAGTACTTTCACAACATTGACCGTTGGGAGTTCCATGCTTTCTTCAAATACAAGTGTTGGTCCTAGGTTATGAAGTACTACAGGCCCAAACTTAAAAGAGTTGGATCCATTGATATTTTGGGATACTTGGCCATGTGACACTAATTGAACACCGGAGTTCTCAAGCCCTTACAAGAGATTCAACTAAGTAATCACTACAGTGTTCAGGGTATGTTGTGCCTTCCTTATCAAGGCATCTACCACAACATTTGCCTTTCCTGGATGATACTGGATTTGCATGTCGTAATCTTTAAGCAATTCTAGTCAATGCCTTTGCCTCAGATTGAGCTTCTTTTGAGTGAAAATGTACTTCAAGCTGTGATGATCAATATAGTTCTTATAAGGTACTCCATATAAGTAATGTTTTCAAATTTTCAGTGCAAAAACCACAACCGCTAGTCCTGGGTCATAGGGTAATTTCTCTCATAAGGCTTGAACTGTCGGGATGCATAAGTTACCACTTTATCTTCTTACTAACCTTGTAGCTTTCTTCAACAAATTGGTCAAGGAAGATGATCTTTGATAAATCCTTCCCGAACTTGATAATACCCTGCTAAACCGGAAAAATTTATGATCTCAATAACATTGGTGAGCCTTGGACACTCTATAATTGCTTTTACCTTCTTCAAATCAGCCTTAATCCCTTCCTTTGAAACCAATGTCCCCAAAAAACCACTTCTTCTAACTAGAACTCATGTTTCTTGTATTTGCTATGTAATTAATGTTCTCTCAAGGTCTGTAACACTATCCACAAATGAACGGTATGCTCATCTCTGTCCCCAGAGTATATCAAGATATCTTTTATAAACACCACCACAAACTTGTCCAAATAAGGTCTGAAAACTCTATTCACAAGATCCAAGAAGGCAGCCAGGGCATTGGACAAGCCAAAAGGCATCACGGTGAATTCATAGTGACCAAATCTGGCCCTGAGTGTGGTTTTAAGAATGTCTTCAAGTATAATCCTAAGTTAATGGTATACTGATCTCAAATAAATCTTGGAAAATACTCCTGCTCCCTACAATCGATGAAATGAACCATCTATTCCGAGCAATGGATATTTGTTCTTGATGGTAATCATGTTCAACTCTCTGTAATCGACACATAACCTCGAGATTCCATGCTTCTTCTTTACAAATAGAATAGGGGCACCCCATAGTGACACACTTAGTTTGATAAATTCCTTCTGTAATAGCTTATCTAATTGAATCTTCAGTTTTCTAAGCTTTGTTGGAGCTATACGATATGGGGCTTTAGAGATACATTGGGCATCAGGGATTAATTCATTCTCAAAAATCAATTTCTCTTTGCGGGGCAGTCCCCGTGACTCTTTAGGAAAATATTTATAAATTCATAAACTACAGAAATATCTTCTGCTCCTTCATATGGTTGAGTTTCAATAGCATAATACCAATACCCAATATATCCTTGATATAAGAGCTTACTTGCTTTCATAACAGAATTTAAAGGACAAGGTATTTCCTTTCTTTGCCTATAAAACATATTTCTCTTCCTTATTCATCCCTTAAAATAGCCTTAAGGTCCTCACAATCTATCTTGACCCATGAGTACATAACCAGCTCATTTCCAGAATGATATCAAAGTTTGATTAAATTGAATTAAAACTCCAGGGAATACTATCCCACCAACAGTAGTTGGAACAAGTTTATAAGAGATAGGACACTAAACTCTAGACTCATGCGTAACTTAATTCTATAATTGGTTTCCATCTCCTTATTTTCAAGGCTCAGTTGTATGACATATCGAGTGGATATAAATGAATGAGTGGCAATTGAATCAACTAATACACAAAATGGCTTTGAAATTAAAAAGAGAGTTCCAGTAACTACCGTATCAAAGGTGGTAGCTTTCTTCTTGCTCAACACATAAGCCCTTCCTACCGTTGCAGGCCTTCAAGATGGGAGCCTTTGTCTATAGCCTTCAATCTTCAGAAGCAGGCAACAATGAGGTACGCTGGGCTACCGCACCGCATGTATTTGTTAGTTCCCACTCGGCACTCAGGAATGGTGTGGTTAGTTCTTCCATATTTCCCACAGGACTCTGCTAAGCTTGCTGGATGACTCTTAGAAGGAGCGAGAGCAGACTTCTTCCGGTTTACAATCTTGCTCAAAGCTCCCTGCTTGGTCCACTTCCTCTTCTGATTAATCGCGTTCAAGTACGTTAACTCAATCTTCACTCTTGCCACTTCAGCTACTTGCTAATATAACTCTTAATACATAAGAATCAGTTAACCAGCCAGCTGGTTGCAAATATAGAAAGCCAATTCCTCTTTAAATCTCCTCATGTTTAGTCTTTTAGGTGACATAAACTACAGAGCAAACCTCATAGTTTTGTAAATTTGCTAGCATACTGCATCATAGTTATACTACCACTCATCTTCAGTTCTTCCAAAAGTCTACTCCAAGTGAAATTAGGCCCGAAGAGCCTATTCTTAACAGTGTTCCAAGAAAAGTCTACTTCCTTAGTCATGTAAAATGCTCAAATGTTCACCTTTTTATCCTCTGCTAACTCCACTGTTTCGAGAATCTTTTCTATCCCTCTAATCCATGCTCCTAGCTTCACTGGGTCAAACTTTCCATCATATTCCTTGGGGTTGTATTGCACATCCTTTCTGCTAATTTATTGACTTTATGAAGGATTTCAGAAGCTGCCGGGGCTATTCGCTTTATAAGCTCAAACACCAAGCTCTGTTAATAATTAGAGTTCCCATATTGCTAATCAACTCAGGGGGAATTGACGGCATTCCAGTAAAGGTTATTGGCACCTTACACGAAGCGGGGTCACCTAACCCTTGACCATGATCTGAATTTTCTTTTATGTGGGTTTCTGTCTTATTTTATACATATTCTGATATTCTAATGATCCATTCAACTGAATAATTCAGTCAAGCAACTACAACCAACATATAAGATACACAAGCACAACAGATACAACTAACACAAACATTCATTATATCATTGTCATGATTGCTCCCGTGCATACATAGACATGGTTCCATAAAGAATATCACATCCAATTGACCACCCGAGGTCAATCTTTACACCTACTTTCTAATTATAACACTACTTAGCCCCAATAGATTAAGTCCCCCACATGCCCAGAAGTAGGCGAGACTAGTAAACACAATCGGAAAGACTTGTCTAACTATATGCAATGTCATAACTTGTACAAAACTCATCTATCCAACTGGATATACTATATACATGTGGGCTCAAAAAGTAATCTATCTGAGATGTCAACATATAATATAAATTAATCTAATGATCCCTAGATGGATCATAGTCTAGGTCAGACTCATCCCTAGGCTCCTTGCCCGAATTAAAACTGTTGTTTAAAGCACTAATCTCTACATTCTCATCATCATAATCAAGCTGATGCTTCTCCAATTTAGGTTCCTTCTCTGAGTCTTCCAAGAGGTCACCATCAGAGCTAAACTATGGTGTATCAGGGAGATCCATAACAACGTGGACCTCATTTGATCCATCAGATACCGTGATCTCCTCCCTAGGTTCCGATGGCTTTGGGTTGTCAGGCAACTAAGGAGTGCTCAGTGCAGGTGGTGATAGTGGGAGAGATACAAAGTGAAATGAAAATATATACTACAGATCGATGATAATAGCTCAAGCCTCGAGTCATCATAAAGTCATGATATCGGGTCCTAGACTCGACCCAACGGCCAACTGCAGATATTATCCACAACAACCTATGTGTGTAATGCCCCTAATTAAGCATGTTCTACTGTTTGCATTCTCCTTAATAAATCTCTGAATTAGGACTAACAAACTTAATAATAGGGGCGTTACCGCCGTCCAAAAGGATAAGGCTTGAAGTGTGTGTACTAGATTATGAACTAGAAATAACATAGTTAAACATAGCTTCACCTATACACATTCATGTATTATCAAACCATATACAATCAACTGTTACCCATGTATGGTTTATACATCACAGTATAGTAATTCACCATATAATCTACACCGCCATCCACTCAAGATTTCAAAGTATAGCTCCAAAATAGACATGTACTATCTCATTATTGATCTCTCCAGATTCCCTTGCTCAACTTATTCTTTTCAACCCGTTTGCTAGCATGAGGGCGATTCAATGACCATTTACCTAAAACTAAACGTGAAAATATTTTGAACTGTGAGTCGAAGCTCAGTAAATGTATTCCTGTATTGTTAAATGATCTCTACATAAAATGATTAGGCTTCCACTTGCAATTCATTTTAAGTTAAAACAGTGAATCAAACAAATGTAAAACTGCATTGCTAGTTATTATCTGATAGTGAACCCCTTAATACTGTTATGATCTATGGATAGGTGTACACCTGTCAAGCCGATCGGGGACCTGGCCTGAAGCCGCGTGGGTAACTGGCGGGCGAATGCCTTATACATGATAACTGGCGGGGTCACTAATTAAGTGATATATCACTATATAAACTGGGTCAGTGATGTACTTACCAAAACATGATAACTTTGATAAATATACTCTGATTTCTAAAGATATAGGCAATGAACGCACCTGATGTCTTTAAAATGCAATCTCACTTAATAATTCTTATGCACAATGGGAAATGATAGACTAGGCCCCAATTCTGTTTAAGAAATATAATTATGGGTATATGTAATTAGTAAACAATGCTGACTTTCATAGTTGCAACTGTAACAGAAATTTCTTAAAAGGCATCCATAAATCAAATAATTCCATAGAAGATAAGTTACACCAAAATGATTTGAAACCTAAATGAATTAGGGTATTTCAACTCAACTTGAAATATTGTGGAGTAAAATTGATCAAAGTAGAATAATTGGAATCATAAAAGAAAGACTTTGATGGTTATAAATTCATCATAGATTTTTAATATTTCTAAGATGGACAATAAAGGTTTGAGGGCAATTGGAGTGGTGGTAGGTTCAAAATAATTTTAAATACACCAGTTGGGACCAACAAATACTAATCTTAAGTTATCAATCTCCCCACTTCTCCAATTTTGTTGCACATGTCACACCACTTAGTTTTCCAGAAAATTCATAGCTTTCACCCCCGACCTCCAATTGAGCTACAAAACCCTAATATGAAAAGACTAAAAAGTCCCTCAACATTTTTATTCACAGCCTATAACACAATCACCACCATAAAAGTCCCAAAATTAAGCTAAAACACCACCCGATGCAGTTTTGGTCTGGTCTGTGCAGTCAAAGTAAAATAGCCATAACGTCTTACACAGAACTTAGATTAAGGTGATTCAAAATCCATTTAAAAGATAATTCATTGATCTAGCTCCCCACCAAAATTCATAATTTTTGAACCAGCCACGAATTACCAGTTTTTTCTGGAACAGACCCCTATTTTTGGACCCTTCATAGCTTGCTACCTACTTTGTTATCGTCCTTTTTCACATAATTACCCTCTAAAATCACTTGTTAAAATTACCAAAACGTGGGGTGACCCTCAACGTCACTTTAGATAGCCATAATCCACAATTGTTACTTCACAATCATCCAAGAGTCATTTTCAAATCTAAAACACACACATGACATACTTGTTGACAAACATCATTTAAACTATGCATAATTCTCATAACCCTAGCTTATGTCTCACTTAAATTTGCCCTTAAACTTCTCTAAAATCAATACCAACACCATGATATTCATTACCAACACCAAAGATCACAAAATCATAAATAAAATTTAAAAAAAATATAAGGTTAGGGTTTACTTACTTTAAGCTTGAAACAAGGGTAGTTAGAGATGTTTCAAGCTTAAAGAAGTGAGAGGGGTGGCTGGTGGTGGTGCTCGTAGTCTGATGGCGACCTCCTGGGGCCAAACGGTGGCAGTAAGTGGCTGAAAATCAGCAAATATAGTAGCAAAAAAAAGGGGGTTGTGTAGGGTGGTGGATAGGGAGAGAGAGTGAGTCTTGATATTTTGTGAGTTTTGCTTGGTGGAGAATGACTTAGCAAATACTTGGCAATGTTTTTAACCACTAAAAGCATCTTTTTGCTAATGATGATTAGGTATAATTTAGGATAATTAGCTAAGCTAATGGGTAGTAACTTGTTGGGCCCAAAATTGGGCCTAAATGAATTTGGGCGCGAAAGAAAATACACTTTATGCGATTGAATTTTCCGTGGCTCGAAATTAAATTTTCAGATCATTATGAAGAATAATTTAATCTCTTAAATCATATTTGTTTAGGGCCTACTATCAAGTCACTTGAAATTTTACAATAATGAAAACTCGAATTGCAAAATGGGGCCCAAAATGAGTTCTCCCAACCAGGATGATTAAATGAGATAAATAAATATGAAAAATTAATAACATGGCTTAATTAAATAAATAGACATGATTTAGGATCGGGCTATTACATCCTTCCCCCCTTAAAGAGTTTCGTCCTCGAAACTTATGAGCTTTGACAAAACATGCAAGTTTATCTTACATAGATGTGGGTACTGGGCTTGCATCTCATCCTCGGTCTCCCAAGTGGCTTCTTGGGAGGTATGGTTTGTCCATAGTGCCTTGACTAGCGGTGTCCACTTGTTGCATAGCTGCTTAATCCTACAATCTAGTATTTGGATTGGTAGCTCTTCATGCACTAGATCTCTAGTAACTTTGATGGGTTCAGATACTATAGCATGGTCATGATCTGGAATGTACTGCCTGAGTTTTGAGGTAAAAAACACATTATGCACGTTTTTGAGTTATATAGGCAGACCTAGTCAACAAGCTATGGGGTTAAAGGTGTCTGCGTATTGTATAACTGCTTAATCTCATATTTCAGTAGCAGATCTAGATACTTCTCACACATTAGCTTCAATGAACTCAATTATCTCTGATATCCAGCCTCTTGACACCCTTATCTAGAGAAGCCCTTTGGAATACTTTATATCTCATCTGAACTTTAATTGTCTCCTTCTTTGGTCAATGTGACCATATGACTCTTGGGTAGTCCTTATGTCACTTTAGCATGTACTTGAACCGTCTCATTATTTGCGATGTTTCTTCTAGCTTACTCTAATACTGCCAGACGTTGTTTGAGATTATACCCTTATCAAAAAGTTATCATCTGATATTCTTAATGCATCACATGATCTCCCCTCATCAGACTACTCAAGGATCTGCTCCTGGTTAATATTGGGGGATTAAATGACCGTCATGAAGGATGAGAGTGATAGGATTGTTAGCCAAGTGAATCTTTGCATACAATAGAAATGAACGATGAGACTAGAAAAGGCTAATAAAGGAGAGATTATCATAGGGTGGTTGGAATAAAGATAACCATGAGTGCATCCAAATTCTGAACCGTAATACCACAAGAATCATGATTTATAAATGTTGATTATAAAGGATCCAATACATAGTTATTCAAGAAGATAGATAGCCCAATTACCTTCGAGTTTAGCTTATGAATTTAAAACAAAATAGCCAACAATGGAGTTCTAACAAGGTGACTTTCTAGATACCGTTGACAGGATAAATGCAATTAAGGGAGTGGCCAAACAAAATACAATAAATGGAGAAATAGATTGGATAAACAAGGTACACTGGATAAATAAATAGCTTGAACATGCAAGGCCTAATGAATAGATAAATGGATTGCATAGGTTATAGTGGAAACATGCCTTTGCTCATATGGAGCCAAGTCAAGCATGGCAATATGATTAAATAAGGATTACTGAAGTTTACTTATGAGGATATAAGATATAGGTGTGAGAATTACAAGTGCAATAAATAGATCAACAGATTGAATTGATAAAATGCAATAGATAGATCAATAGATTGGATGAGTACAGTACCAATGGGTAAGTAAATAGATTAAACAAGTGACATTAAAAACATACCTTTGCTCATATGAAACCAATTCAGGTCCAGTAATGAAATTGAACAGAAAAGCTGGAGTTTACTTATGAGCATGTAAGATATATGTGTAGGAGTTGAAGTTAAAAATAAGCAGAGTAAGGGGATTATGACAATCGCAATCACCCACACCAATAAGAGTTGAATTACATTATAAATTCAGAAGAAGTTATACAAGCTTATCATTATGAATAAATGAGATGTAAGGTGGATGTGTGAATCGGCTCTCAACGGAATGAACTACAACTAATGATCATGAAATAAAGATGGTGAAAGTCGAGAGCACTGGAATGTTGACAACCATATAAGGTTGAACAAAAATGTATTACACATTTAACAATGGGTTTGCAAAGACATAAAAGATCATGCTAAAAGGAAATATAAGGTTGAAATGCAAGGGAGATTAAACAATATTAAATAGTATCAAGTTTTGAAGATGAGACAAGCAAACAATTACAAGAATTATTATAAAAGGGCGTTCTTACGAAGGATAAACTGTGGTTGCATGGTTTAAGTGAGATATCCGAACCTTAAATCATTCCTAAAGAAGACTTCTATTGCTGGCAGTTAGTCCCATAAATCATTTATTCAAGGTATAGGGAACTTATTTTTGATAGTGATCTTGTTCAGCTCTTTGTACGTTGTACGCAACCATAAGGTTCTGCCTTCATTCTTCACACATATAAAACTAGGGTTTCCCATGGCGACACACTTGGTTAAATAACTCCCTTCAGTAACAACTCATCTTACTAAATCTTTAGTTCTTTAAACTCTGCTGGGAGTTATATGATAGGAGCTCTGAAAATGGATTGAGTACCTTGAACTAGGTTGATCTGAAAATTAATGTTTCTTGGGGGAAATCCTCCTGAAAGTCCTCAGATAAAACATCTTTAAATTCACAAACTGTAATTATGGATATGTATATATCGAGTGTAGTTGCATATCACTAATATTCAATGCATTACTGACACGACAACTCACTTGCTTGCATAGTGCAATCAGGGCGAAAATATGGTTTTTCTTCCCTTGGTTCATAGAAACACACGCCTAGTCTTTCCTCATTCCTTAAGCTAACCTTAAGATCTTTACAAGTCATCTTCTATAAGTACATAGTCAGTTCATACCCATAATGATAACAAGGTTTGCCAATCAAACTGGATTGAATGCCCAATGAATATGGTTCCGACAATGCTAATAAAGGCACATTTATAAAAGATAACACATTCAACTGCCTACTAGTCTTAGTAAATTTAAAAGACAAGGGAACAATCTAAAGTGTAAAGAGATGTAACCACACCATGAACTCTTGCAAGGTTATTTCTTTATTGGGTGTAAAGGACTGACATATAAGCTGAATGAATGAAAGGACGAAGATTCGTAATGAAAGAGGTAAGGCATATAAATGACCTGCATATACAAGACATGTGGTTTATTCATGATGGTAATGATAGTAAAGATAGGCTATACTAGTAAAAAAAGAATTGCCAAAATAATTTGAGTAACGAATGCAATCACGGCCATAGAGTAGTAAGCCAACATGATGTTATGGTGCTATAGAAACATGAACACAATGGGTCCATTTAATTGCTGAAAGGGCACTTAATGACTGGATTTGAAGTGACCAAAGGCCTTACAAACAATAAATGAATAGTGCCCAAACAGAAGTAAGGAGTTAAAGTGACAGTAAAAATATAAACATAGTGATGATTGAACTATAAGTAGAATAGGTCAAATATACTTAGGAAGAACTGTAAATCACACAGTAATGCACATCGGGGGTCATTATAGGCCCCATTGTGGAAATAGAGAATTAAACGATTATGATTATCAGGGTTTGTATCACCTAGAAGAAAGGTTGCTCGGGTGTTGAACTAAACTGGAACATCATGTATCCCACTCATTCTGTAACCTTACTACCATGTCATGAGTTGAGCTAAACTGATTCCCTTTTGAGTAAAGTAATCTAGTCTCATGTATCCACTTGATATTGCTTCAAATGGTCTCTATATCGCTGACTTTGATTGAGAATGCAATAGCAGAAGCTATTCGATAGATATAGCTAACTAGAAGAGATTCAGGTAATAAAAGATATGGCCTGTGATACTTCTTTGATCCTCTTCATCACCCATTACTAGATCACTGAATAACTCATAACCCAATTACACACCCTATCTCTGAAATTCCTTTAAAAGTACGATGTGCATATAAGTAGAGTCTACTAATTATATGTACAGACGTATCACTTGATACCAGTGAAATAAATCTACCTGATATTGGTAAAATGAATATCCTCAATACAAATGAAATGAATGCGCTTGGTACTGGTAAAATGAATATTATATCACTTCTTTAGGTCCTTTTCCTTTAGTCTTGCATATCTAACTTTCATTGCTCCTGAACAATTCAAGGTAACTAGGCAGAAATAAGTCAATGATAGGAAGTAGTGGGAGCATTGCTGATGCAAGGTCTTAGTGTCAAGACTAGATAATTCCTATATGTGGCAGCTTAATCTTACTCGTACCACTTATATAATGCCAAGTAGCACACCATAAGCTGCAAATTGTTATCACCAGACATAAGCACTCATTGTAATGTTCATCTCATACTGATTCCTATACATGGCAGCTTAATCTTACTCGTACCACCCATATAACGCCAAGTAGCACACCATAAGCTACAACTATTATCACCATACATAAGCACTCATTGTATTGTTCATCTCATACTGATTCACTTCGAAAATATTGCCCCACAAGGTATTTCCTCCTTTTGAGATTTACATCTAACTTGACACTATATTAATCCCTTAAGAAGTTGCAAATGGCATCCCCACATCGGGTTTCAACCATCACTGTACCCAAAATCGGGTATATTAACACACCTTTATAAAACTCTCAAATCCTGGGGCAAAGGGGATAGAGTTCCGCCCAAAAACTAACTGAAAGCCGGCTTAAAGCCTTACAATAGATACCTGAAATGGAGAGAAACACTTCAATAGCTCAATGGCTACATGCCGGAGTTCATAACTCAACGGGTCAAACACCTGGAGTACACGATTGCAAAAATTTAAACAAATGAGAGAAACGAAACGTACAATACAACTCCCAGATAAATGAGAGCATGCCTCACTAACAGGTCACCCAAATGGTTCCACACTCGACTTTGCTAATGCTCGAATCTTAGGATATTACCAAATGATTGAATCACCCAAATGGAAATGGTTCCTCCTTATATGCCCATACATGTGAACTTATAGTCAACAGCTCATTTAACTAGTGTAACATAACTCATGCACACCTTAATAGCTAACTCATAACCACTTGATAGCTCACAGTGGCCCTTACAACCTTAGCTCTAATACCAAATTTGTGACGCCCCTTAATTAAGCATGTTCCACTGTTTGCATTCTCCTAAATAAATCTCTGAATTCGAACAAATCAACTCAATGATAGGGACATTACCGTCGTCCAAAAGGACAAGGCTTGAAGTGTGTGTACTAGATTATGAACTAGAAATAACATAGTTAAACATAGCTTCAACCATACACATTCATCAATTGTCAAACCATATACAATCAACTGTTACCCACGTATGGTTTATACATCGCAGTATAGCAATTCACCATATAATCTACACCTTCATCCACTGAAGATTTCAAAGTATAGCTCCAACATAGACATGTACTATATCATTGTTTATCCCTCCAGATTCTCTAGCCCAACTTATTCTCTTCATCCGGTTTGCTAGCATGAGGGCGATTCAATGAGCATTTGCCTAAAACAAAATATAAAAACATTTCGAACTGTGAGTCGAAGCTCAGTACATGCATTCTTGTATTGTTAAATGATCTTTACATAAAATGACTGGGCGCTTATTTGCAATTCATTCTAAATTAAAACAGTGAATGAGATGAATATAAAACTGCATTGCTAGTTATTATCTGATAATAAACCCCTTGATACTGTTACGATCTATGGATAGATGTACACCCGTCAAGCCGATCGGGGACCTGGCCTGAAGCTGCCCGAGTAACTGAGGGCAAATGCCCTATAGATTATAACTGGCGGGGTCACTAATCAAATGATAAATTACTGTATAAATTGATTCATTAATGTACTTACCAACACATGATAACTTTGATAAATACGCTCTGATTTCTAAAGATACAGGCAATGAACGTACCTGATGTCTTTAAAATGCAATCTCACTTGATAATTCTTATACACAATGGGAAATGATAGACTAAGGCTCGATTATGTTTAAGAAATGTAATTATATATATATGTAATTAGTAAACAATGCTGACTTTCATGGTTATAACTATAACGGAAATTCCTTAAAAGACGTCCATAACTCAAATAATTCCATAGAAGATAAGTTACACCAAAATGATTTAAAAGTTAAATGAATTAGGGTAATTTAACTCAAAGTGAAATGTTATGGAGTAAAATTGATCAAAGTAGAATAATTGGAATCATAAAAGAAAGATTTTGGTGGTTATAAATTCATCCCGAATTTTTGATATTTCTGAGATGGATAATAAAGGTTTCAGGGCAATTGGAGAGCTGGTAGGTTCAGAATATTTTTAAACGCACTAGTTTGGACCAACAAATACTAATCTTCAGTTATCAATCTCCCTACTTCTCCAATTTTTTTGCACATGTCAGACCACTTAGTTTTCCAAACCACATAAGCTTCTAAGTACAATCAAAGCTGTTATCGATTCAAGGTCTACCTTAGAAAATTCATAACTTTCACCCCCGACCTCCAATTGAGCTGTAAAACCCCAATATGAAAAGATTAAAAATCCCTCAACAATTTCATTAACAGCCCATAACACAATCACCACCGCACAGGTCCTCAAATTGAGCTAAAACACCACCCTGTGCAATTTTAGTCTGGTCAGCGCAGTCGGAATAAAACGACCATAACGTCTTGCATAGAACTCGGATTAAGGTGATTCAAAAGCCATATGAAAGATAACTCATTGATCTAACTCACACCAAAATTCATAATTTTTTAACCAGTCATAAATTGCCAATTTTTCCTAGAACAGACAACTGTTTCCTGGCCTTTCACAGCATGCTACCTACTTTATTATCCTCCTTTTTCACATGATTACCCTCTAAAATCACTTGTTGAAATTACCAAAACATAGGGTGACCCTCAACATTGCTTTAGACAGCCATAATCCACAATTTTTACTTCATAATCATCCAAGATTTATTTTCAAATCTAAAACACACACATGACATGCTTGTTGACAAACATCATTTAAACTATGCATAATTCTCATAACCCTAGCTTATGTCTCACTTGAATTTGTGCTTAAACTTCTCTAAAATCAATACCAACACCATGATATTTATTACCAATACCAAAGATCACAAAATCACAAATAAAATTTAAAAAAACACAAGGTTAGGGTTTACTTACTTTAAGCTTGAAACAAGGGAAGTTAGAGATGTTTGAAGCTTGAAGAAGTGAGAGGGCTGGCCGATGGTGGTGTTGGTGGTCCGATGGCAGCCTCCTGGTGGTCGGAAGGTGGCAGTAAGTGGCTAGAACTAACAAATACAATAGCAAAAAGGAGGGGGTTGTGTAGGGTGGTGGAGAGGGAGTGAGAGTAAGTCCTGACATTTTGTGAATTTTGCTTGGTGGAGAATGACTTAGCTAATAGTTGGCTGAGTTTTTAACCACCAAAGAGCATCTTTTTGCTAATGATAATTATGTATAATTAAGGATAATTAGCTAAGCAAATGGGTAGCAACTTATTGGGCCCAAAATTGAGGCTAAATGAATTTGGGCCCAAAAGAAAATACACTTTACGCGATTGAATTTTCCCTAATCCGAAATTAAATTTTCAGATCATTATGAAAAATAATTAATCTCTTAAATCATATTTATTTAGGGCCTACTATTGATTCACTCGAAATTTTACAATAATAAAAACCTGAATTTCAAAGTAGGGCCCAAAATGAATTCTCCCAACTAGGATAATTAAATGAGATAAATAAATGTGAAAAATTAATAACATAGCTTAATTAAATAAATAAACATAATTTAGGGTCGGCCTATTGCAACATACATGGACTATAACACTATAAAACTCAGAAATAGGGTCTGCATATGGGCTACCATAGTAGCATATAGTAAAGAGATGTGATTGGCCACAGAAGCACCTTGCATCATATTTAATGCATATGGACCCATCTAACAAGGAGGAACATACGTGAAGAACATGGGAGAGATAAACAGGCATTTCTACTGTCATAAATCTCTAATGTTATAAATCTCTGATGATATACTAACAACCTTCACTAACCAACCTTCTCACACCCCAATCTCTACTCTCCATACTCCATATCCCATCCAGAAAATCAACCTAACTCTAATACCAAATCTGTAACAACCCCAAATTAAACATGTTTCACTGATTACATTCTCCTTAATAAATCCCTGAGCTAGGACTAAGAAACTCAATGATAGGGGCGTTACCGCCATTAAAAAGGACAAGGCTTGAAGTATGTGTACTAGAAATAGTATAGTTTGGATAGCTTCAACCATAAACATTCACACATTATCAAACCATATACAATCAATTGTTAATCCACTTACAGTTTATACACCATAGTAAAGTAACTCACCATCTAATCTATACCTCCATCCACTGAAAATTTTAAAATACAGCTACAAAAGATGCATGTACTATATCATTGTTGATCCCTCCAGATTCCCTTGCTCAACTTATTCTCTTCAGCTGGTTTGCTAGCATGAGGGCGATTTACTGAGCATTTGCCTAAAACAAAACATGAAAAACATTTCGAACTACATGCATTCCTATATTGTTAAATGATCTGGGGCGCCTGCTTTGCAATTCATTTTAGGTTGAAATAGTAAATGAGATGGATGTAAACTACAATTACTAGCTATTATCTGATAGTGAACCCCCTTGATGCTATTACAATCTATGGATATGTGTAGACATGCCAAGTTAACCGAGGGACCTGGCCTAAAGCCTCGCGGGTAACTGAAGGGCAATGCCTTGTAACTGATAACTGATGCGGTCACTAATTATATGACCAAACTGATTTATTGATGTAGTCACCAAAACATTATTATTTTGATAAATACGTGCTGATCTCTAAAGATACAGTAATGAATGCCCCTGAGGTCTTTAAAATGCAATCTCACTTGATAATACTTATGTACAATGGGACGCGATAGACTAGGCACCATTTCTGCTTAAGAAATGTAGTTATAGGTAGATGCAGTTAGTAAACAACTTTCACTCCCATAATTTATAACTTTATGGAAATTAATTAATAAAACGGAAATCCCCAATTCAAACAATTCAATATAAGACAAGTTACACTAAAATGATTTTGAAAAATAAATAAGTTAGGGTCATTGAACTCGAAGTAAAACAAATTAAAGCAAAATAGACCAAAATGAAATAATTGAGGTGATAATGGAAGTATTTTAATGGACACAAATGGAACATGGGTTTTTGATGTTTTTGAAATGAATTATAGAAGGTTTAATGACAAGAGAGGTGTTGTGAGGTTCAGAAAAGCTCGTATAACCTTAGCTTGTGTCACTACCCTCTTTACTTCTCTAATTTCATTCTTATGCCCATTTAACTCGGTTTTCCAACCCATGTAAGCTTCTATATAAAATGAAAGTTTTTGAACTCACTAAACTTTGTTATTTCTTTGCAATATCTGTAATTATGTAGAAACTCCTGATAATATTTTCAAATGCCATGATTTCTTTCTTCCCTCAGATTACCATTTGAAAGGTCTACTTTAGAAAATCCATATCTTTCACCCCTGACCTCCAATTAAGCTATAAAACCCCAATGTAAAAAGCTTAAAAAGTCCCTCAAAACTTTCCTTAATAGTGTAAAACATAATTACCACAATAGGGTTCTTAAAATTGGGTTAGAACACAACTGTCCATTGCATGGGTCCATCCTACGCAATCTTGGAAAAATGGCCATAACGTTTCCCACACAATTCAAAATGAAGTGATTCAAAAGACATTCGAAAGATAACTCACTGATCTATCTATGCATCAAAAATCATAACTTTTGGCTGGGCCGATCGTTACCAATTTATTGGCAAAGTGAACCCTATTTGCTACCAGATCACATCCACACTGCTTTTGCTTTCTCATTTCTTTTCAAATAAATCCTCATCTAAAATCATTCCTTAAAATTATTTAACAAATCCTTGTTCCTTTTCATCACCTTACAAAGCCATATTACTTGTATATAGTCCATAATCATCTACATTAAATTTTTAATTCTTCTATTTTTCAAAATCGCTCAAGGCACATCCATAAGCTTAATTATTTACATAGATGAATGAAACAACCTCCTTTAATTATTTATTAGAATTTCCATGTTTCACGCATTTGATAAAAACTTAATAACATCATAAATCAACTCTATAATCCATCCAAACTTCAAATTCCCTCTCAATGAACTCAAATAACTCACTTGATGCCAAAGATTCAACTAGATCATGAATGGCTATAAAACCCTAGATTATGCCACATATAATTTTTCATCCAAATCTCCTTCCCCTGCCCCCCCTAAATGAGTAAAATAATATCACCAACCATTCTTAATCTTATTTTTCATACTAGATCACAACAATTAAACGAACAAACACAAATCCAAAATCTCTTAATTCATACATGCTTGATCAAGCTCAAGCTCAATTCCACTATACCCAACATCTCCAAAAACAATAAATTTGCAAGATAATATTTATTTTGATCATAAAAACATAAATCATAACTAAAACAATCTCCATAACCAAAAATACATCAAGATAGGGTTAGAGTTTTTACTCACTTTGAGCTTGGATGCTAGAGGATGGATGTGGTGTTTGATGTTGGAGGAGAGAGTAAGAAGATGAAGACTAGACTTTTCTTGGTGGTAAATGACTTGAATGTTTATCTCTGATACTTGGCTAATATTTAAGTTTCAAAAGGGGGCTTTTTGCTAATTAAAATTAGGTACAAATGATGGTGATCAACTTAATTTAATTTCACCAAAAATCTCAGGCCACAATTTGAGCCCAAAATGAATTGGGCCGTAATTCGAACGCAAATGAATTGGGTCAAACTTCATAAATTTGGGCCCAAATTTTTGCATGGTTAAAAAAATTAAATTTTTGTAATATTATGAAAAATAATTTATCATCAAATCATATTTACCGGGACCTAATATCAATTTACCCAAAATTGTTACGTAAATGAACTCAAATTGCAAAGTGGGGCCTGAAATGAATTCTCCCAACTGGGATAATTAAATGAGATAAATAATCGTGAAATGTGACGAAAAAATAATAATAATAATAATGTGGCTTAATTAAATAAATAAACATGATTACTCAAATAAGTATAGATCATAATTGAGGGTCGGGCTATTACAGTGATCATCAAAGCCGACCTTCTGCCACAAAAGGAGAAAATCCTTAATGAAATGCCATTCTTGCTAGAATGGGTTACGCATTCTAGTAAAGTCCTTATCGATAACCTTGAATTCCATACAAAAAGTAGATCACGTTTTTGGTCTACTATCTACAGCCTATCTAATAACCCAAAGATTTTTCCTTATAGAGTTGCAAGTTAATTACCTACAGTGTCCTTATGATATCCAAGAAAAATAAGTTCTCATGTTCAAGAAAAATGGTTCAATGAGTGATATACAGCATGCGTTGACTTTTATCATTATTATTCCTATGATATTTGAGAATCATGGGGTGCAACAATCTACTTTCCCGATAAGTCTGGAGTTGGTGGTGTTAGTTTCCCAGAAAATTCATTATCCCCAAATTACCCTGTCTTTAAACCCTAGGAATATGGGATGGTGCTTTACTTCATTGAAATACCAGATCCAAAGTTCCCATTTTTCTCAAGATTGACAAAATTTTAGCAATGCATGTTCAGAAGGATCCATTGGATTCTTACATCTCCTGATAGTCCAACAAAAGTCCCAGTCCACAGATGCCTAAATTTGAAAGTGTATAGTGCATTTATCGAATATGAAAATGGAAAAGCCAAACCAGCTCATTATCTTATTCAGATTGTTGATTATGACAATCTCAATGATCAACGACAAGAACGAGTTTCTAAACTACCAATACATCTAGTTACTGATCCTATTTTAGCAAGAGCCATTGGATTTTTCAACATTTTTCATCAAAGTTGGGCATTAATTGAACAGGAAAAAACGTAACACATTGTAGAAAAACTACCTTCGCCTGTGACAATGAGTTTAAAGAGTACATGAAGGTAGAATGAGCAATAATAGAAGATATTTTTTATTATCTCTTAGACGTTGGAGCTGAAAAATTCTTATCAGCAAAAGGAAAGAAATATCTACTTGAATTATTTGAAAAATGGGATCCAGAGCATCTTAAGCAACTTGTTAAAGATTTTAATGATTACCCAGATAATGATGGTCTAGAAGATATAACCGGAGAGGAAAGTATGTAGAATCTCAATAATGATGACTAGTTTTGTCATTATTAAAAGCTCTGAAAAGTGGCTGCCCTATCATTGTACTATCTTGACAAGTATCTGGTATGTAAAATAAAGCACTGTGCTGTAGCCTTCAGTGTGTACTATAGTCATGTGAAAAATTATTAAGTACTATAGCCGTTAGGGCATCCTAGGTAACCCCATCCCCTCTATAAATAGAGAGGTCGAGTGCTGAAAAGCGATACGGTCATTTGAGCATTTTTGAGCACAAGAGAAGTCGGGATTTTCCATTTCTCTATGAGCAAGCATCTCTAATGATCTTAGCTTAAGTCCCTCTTTAAGATTTCTGTTGTAATATTTTCACTTTCAAGCTTTCAATAAAAGAGGTGCCCTAGTAGGGAATGTTATCCAATTGAACCCTATGTCTTAAATATTATAATTTCTTGATTAAAGTTCCACTATCCTTTAAGAATATAAAAAACTTGATTAGTGACTACAGTCCGAGGTAGGAAACGAAACGGATCTGTGCTATGCCTGATATAAGGAAAGTGTAGTTGAGATTAGCAATCTATGTAAACCGAAAGCTAGAGCAAACTGGAGTCCAACGCTGATTTAGTTCAGGTAATGGTCGAAACTCGCTAATTATGTTTTAATTATTTTAGTTATGGTGGGCCTATAACCACAGAAAGTGTAATATCTAAGGTACAAGTAGTAGATTGTAATAACTAGCACCATTAAAATTAAGCATTTAAAAGGTAGTTAAAAATCAAGAATATAGAAACTCAAGGTAGTTACAACTTAACAAAAAAGAAGCACGGTCGAAATAATTAATACCAAAAACCTGAGGGGCGGTAGATGCAAAATACCCTCATACTAATTGTATCATCTTCTTTAAACTCTTCTTTAGCTGATGAAGATCCTTCTCCACATTCTGATTTTGCACTCATGGTTATCGGTAATTAGGGTTTAATGTAATTTTACCATTTTCATCCATTTTTATTGTGTTTTTCTTATTAATTTTGGCGGGACTCACAAAGCTAGATATCTAAAACCTATCTATGTTTATTTGCTGAGGATCGGATTTTATCCTTTGGATTTTTTGCATAAGAGTAGGACTTTCGAATTTTTCAGCTTCTATTATTGTTACCTTAGTCTTTGGATCAATAGTATTATCTAATTTTTAGATTATTTTTCAAAATATCCTTAGTGGGTACGCCCCTTTTTTCATATCCATCCCAATAGTTTTTATCTTAAGGGATAGAAATTTTTTGGCAAATTCATCTTTTAAGCTTACATAATGTCCAGATCGGCAATTGAATCCTACAGATCCATTACAAAAATTGGTCTTAATCCCTGTGATAATTTAAATATTAAATTTGGTATGCTTGATATCACAGAGCAAAGTATAAAGATCAATATCTTTGCTATAATATCGTAATGGAGTAATCTGAACTTGGACACTTCCAATATGGATATACCTATACTTTCTATCTTTGTTATGCTTGAGGATGTTTTTCTAGTCAATGAGACTAACTTCTCTCACAACATCTTCACAGTCTTTTATCTCTAAATCTCCTTCTATCATTTTGCATTTGTACTTACTGTTCAATTGAAAGATGGATTTTTGTAGATCATGTCTTTCTGAACTTAGGAAGGACTTAATCTCCTTTGACAATTTCATTCTCATTATCTATAATAAATTCTTGTCATTCAAGATCACCAAGACTAATTGAACGACTTTCCATCATATAATGAGTTTCTTCATAATCACTCTCTTACTGTTCATCTTCTAGTACAATTTTAACAATTCCCTTGTTTTTCAGGGCTAGATCTAGTGCTTCTTCCTCACTAAGTTCAAAATAATCTATACTACCCAAAATTTTAATAAGTTTGTTATTCTTCTCATTTTTGCATTTGTTTGCATAGTAACCTACTTTTCCACATGCCCAACACTTATAATTGTTTTTCCTATAAGAAAATAAGCGGCTTTTCTAAAAAATCTTCATTTTTTAGGGTTGGTTTGTATAATATTTTCTTTTATATTTCTCACCTCTTTACTTGTTAAAACTCTTTTTCTTAGAAAAATTTCTTTTTTCTTCTTCTCTCAAATTCCCTCCCCATTGGTGGGGACTATCCAAACAGTCTAGAAATTATTTCTTCATTTTCTTTTGTTTTTTGATATCGTGACATTGATCATTGATTCATTTTCTTAAATAAGGGAGTCTTGTACCAAGAGTATCAATGGCATCTGCTTTCTTAAGCCCCACAATGTATTTTTTATTGATTATAGAATTGATTGAATATGATAATTTGTCATAAAACATACCAAGATTGATTTTATTATGCCAAATTTTGTAATAATACTGACTAAATTTAGCAATATAATTCTCCAGATATATCATATCCCATAATTCTATGTTATTAATCTTTCTTTGTCACTCTCTAACTTTTTTTCAGAATCAAGTTTAGCTCCGATAAATTTAGTTCTGATTTTCTTACATAATTTTTTGAACATAGCAGCTGGTATTTCTATCATTCTTAATACATTTTTACCTTTCGCTTCTAACGAGTCATACCCATCAACTACAGTGTCAGAAAAACTAAATATAGTTTAGGAAATTTCCAGCAGTCCATGTAGTATTTAAATTTGGGACACTATTCATGTTTCTTTTCCAGTGCTCAAATATTCTCTATTATGAGCCCCATCGATGTTTAAAATGTTTCGTGTTTGGCTAATTGGGATAAGGTTAATCTCTTCAAAGGTCATGGTTTCCTTGGGATAAACCCAAAAGAAAAATTAGTTGCACATTGTGCTATAACATACCTATATCTCGTAAAATGGGCATTTCTTCTAAAAACTTCACCAAATTTTTCAGGTTTAAGAACAATATTATTAACTAGATTGCACTTGATCTCATATATGTTAAGTTCTTCTCCAATCTAATTGATTTCATCTTCAAATACCATTTTACAATATTTTTTATCCGATTTCCTTCTAACTTCTTCTAAAGGTACAACATTAAGATTCTCTAGTTTAATTAGGTTCATCTATTAATATATTTCTTCTTCTAATTAGACATTATTTATCTCTTCATTGTCATAAGATAACACATCTTGTTTATCAGCTATTGCACTCATGGTTTTGTTTAATTCTTACGAATTTTGTTATTTATCAAACATATTATGTAACTTTTCAAGATTATGTTGGTTATACTCCATCTTCTTCTTCTTTTTCTGCCTTTTTATATGATTTTTCAGTTGATTTTTCTCCTCTTTTTTTGGGTTTTTATAGCATGCAAAGGGAATGTATTTTGGGTTTTAGGGTTTTGGAAAGGATATTTATACTAAAATAGAGAACTAATACTTGAAGTAGATTTTTCACTATGTCTAATCTCGTTAGCTAAAGAACGATGGATGATATACAGTTGCTTCTTAATCTCCTTAACTTCAGTGTTAATTTTTACTAATTCAACTTTTAATTCTAAAACTATATAAGTGATATAATTTAATTGAGGTGCTAATGAACTGGTTCGTTCTGATGAGTAAACAATATGTGAATAATTAAGAGCAAGGTAAGTAGGTGATATTTCAAGCATTAAACACAGTTGATTAGCTTAGTTATGTTAATTATTTTTTGGCCACATGGCTCTGATACTAGTTGGAAGAGGGCTTAGAGTAGCACCTATGAGAGAAATTGATGCATGCACAAAATTTAAAATTTTGAAAGTAAGTTTTAAGGATTGAGATTTAAAATGCAAATTTTAAAAGTTTAGGGCACCAAAAAATATGTATGCTACCTAAAAATTAAGTTACATAAACTTTTTGGTACTAGAATATAAACTCTATAAATGAAGGATTAAAAATATTAATGACTAAAATATCAGGGTGCCTGGATGCAAATTACCCTTTCTAGACTGATAATCTATAATTTTCGTTCTATTTTAGGCAAGAAAAGTTATAAAATATGAAACGCTAATGATACTTCCAAGTAAGTGTTCGTTGAATGTGAAAATAAAAAAAGGATTGTGGGACCTACAACGATCACTTTTTTATGGTTAAAAAGCAGCCCCCCTTACCCCCAAAAATCCTCTTTCTTCGACTCTATTATGTTTATCTTCTCTCGCCCTTAGTCTCTCATGTGCACACTTCCAGCCTCCATTGAAGATAATTCCATCAGCTCAGGTTTTTTTTTACTTTTAGAAAATTTAAAATTGATACTTTTTGTTTCTTGCATAGTATATTTGTTTTTAGGGTTGAAATATTGTAAAGTTTTTTTTTGAACTATGAATTGCTAAAATAAATTTCAAGTTAAGCCCTGAATATTTTCAGTAAATTTTAATAAGATGTTAGAAATTTATAAAAAAAATTTAGAAATTTATTGAATAATTTGTTTGATCATGGTAATGTCCTTAATTACTAATACTTATTTAATTATGTTTTATTTAACAAAAATAATAGTTGTTTAATAATTTGTAAAAATGTGAAAGGTTTTAGAATGCAAGTCTCTTCATCAGTGAGGAGCAACTTACCATGTGATTATGAAGATGAAATAGAAGTTTGTCGAACATGCAATTACAAAGGTGTAAAGAAGGTCTCTTACTCAAGCCAAAACCCTGGAAGGATTTATTTCAAACGTATACGGCACGACAAATTTTTCAAATGGGGCATATTAGGGTAACGTGGATGTGACGAGGCAAATGTTGGTTGACATGGATGAAGTGAAGAAGAAGCTTACAAAGTTGAGGCTGATAATGAAAATTATTGTGAAAGGTCAAAGCTTAATTCTAGTTTTACTTATTGTAGTCTTTGTGTTCATTCTGATTCTTATGATGGTGTAATATTAAAGTTGAATGAAATAATATCTATCCAGAACTTTGTTGAGTACAAGGAGTGATCAATTTCATGCTATTAACTCAAACAAACAAATACTCAGAAACTGACCAAGCCACACCATCATACTAACCAAGATTAACAGGCTCAAATGTGCTTTCTTTTCTTCTTGCTGCTGTCACAGAAGAAGGGTGTGGTGTTCTATATGGTAGGCTATTTTCAAATCTACTTAGAGACCTCCTTAGGCTTAGGATATGTTGTCTAGATGATTGTGATTGCCTCTTCTCAGGTGCAGTTTGGCTAGTTTAGGACCTTCTCAAGGGTCTTCTTGTGGTTTACATCAACTGGGAAAGGCCTTCAAAAGGAGGTTGTGATCAGGAAGGTGTGTTTAAGTGACCATGTTCATAGGTGGGAACATGTGGTTTGGTTGTTGGGTTGGTTTAGGACCTTGTTAAGGGTCTTCTAAACTGTTCACAAGTTGAGAAGATGTTTGAGGTAGTTGTGATGAAGGACTTCTTGGATTATTCATAGCTTGAGAAGAGTTTTAGTGAGGATGTGATGCGGAAGGAGAAGCATGTGGTTGGCTTTTCTAATCTTCATGACTGCTAAATGGCTGAGATTGCCTTTCAATGGGATTTTCTTTTACAGCCCTAGGTAAGGTTCTCCTTATTTTTAATTTTTATCTACCTAATGTGGAAGATGTTTTTATTGTATATGGACTTGCTTTTAACTCGGGTTAGGCTTGTCCTGATGCAATAGGGTTTCTCATGTATATAGAAGATGACAATTAAATTATCAACCCATAATCTAGCTTCAGTCGAGGTTGGCTCAATTACAGGTTCACATGAGCTTCCAGATTACACAATCCCTTTTCCTTTTGCTTTTTTCAAATTGACTAAACTTTCCACTAGTTTTTGCAACTGACTCACTACCAGAAAAAGTCAAATTACCAACTGAGTTTCCAACCATTTTTTGCCAATAAATGGTCAGTAATTACGTTTCCACTCATGTAAACTTCCATTTTTTGTGGTCGGAAAAAGGCTGGTTGGAAAAAGTTTCCAGCCACAAATTTAAAAATTGGTTGGTAATTTCTGACCACATTTCCTAACCATATAAACTTGTTGAAATCTCAACCATTAAAAAACAGTTGGACTTCGAATTGTTTTTACCACTGTTTTAACTATAATTGGAAAATGTTTCAACTGCTCTACCAACCATGTTTCACCCACTTTTACCAACTGATTTTTAAAGTGGTTGCGAATGTTTCCAACCGTTTTTGAAACAGTAGGTAAACCTATGAAAGCCAATTTCCTACTACATTTTGAAACGGTTGGTTAATCCATGAAAGATAATTTCCCACCACTTTATCAAACAGTTGGTATTTTACATATTCTCAACCACAATAGCAATTAATATTTGCAATCCCAAATATTTTACCTGTTTTTTACAAACTACAAATATTGTACCTATTTAATCTAATAAAGTGCAACACACCAAAAATGTAGCATTATCATTCATATATTAACATAATTATTGTAAAATAAGGTATGCAAAATACATCACATGTTTATAGGTTTGCAAATAAAGTGCAATACACTAGTTATAGCTAGATCCACAAATAAGTGTGACATATAACTGAATTTGATATAGTATTAAGATCACTTATCTTCATCATCGTCAGAGTCACTAGGCTCATGTAAATCAACCATATAAATAGGGATCACTATATTACTCCTTAATGACTCCCAATAATGAACTAACATCACCCAATCATTGTCAGAATTAAGTGGCCACCTCTTCTTCTCTCTCCTAGGTAGATGCCATTTAAATCTAGCATACTTAGAAAATGCTGACCCCCATTCCATAGCTACTACCTTCACATCCTTAAATAGATCTATTGGGTGGTATTTATCCAAATTCATGTCAGCTATGATTAACATTTTATCCTTGTAATGAACCAAAAAATTTTTAGTTGCCCACTCAAACTAAATCATAATCATAGCTTTAGAACATTTAAACCCTAGAAACAAACAAAGTGTACAATAGACAAAGTTGAAACCCTAAAGTTTTGCTTCAAATGCAAAATTTAAATAATTTCTTACCTATTTTAGCTCTAATATTAAAGTTTAATTCCTTTTAGAACATGGAATCATACATAACAACTATCTTACTTACATAACTTTGCATTTAAACAGAGTGCTACAACCACAACTAAATTAGAACCCTAAAACTTTGCATACTTCAAATGCAAAATTTTTTCCCAATAAATTTTCATTCACGGTACAGTTTAACTATTTCCAAGCTATTCAAACTCTATGTATTAGCTATAAACACAATTTCATGAAATTAGTTCAAACCCTATAAATTTATTGACCCATAGCCGACTACGAAGAAATTATCTTATGGCTTACAACATCATACTCAATTTCACCCTAACTCAATTGAAGAAAAAGACAAAGATCAAATCCAAGGAAGAGTGACAAAGAAGATCAAAGGCACACCATATGAAGCAAAGACATACGAGAAGTGAAAGACGGGGAGAGAGAGAGAGAGAGAGAGAGAGAGAGAGAGAATGAAAAATGCACCATTGTTGTATGATAATCTTAACTCTAAAAATTGCAGTTGACTCCAACTCCTTCTTAACAATGGAAATGGTCTTCGAAATTGCATGAACAGTGCTCATTGAGATAGAGAAGGATCAAGAAGAGGGGGGAAAGAAAGAGGGGTAACTACGACAACTGTTAAGAATTCTTTAATTTGCACGGCTCCATATTGTGTGCTGCATTCCATAACCTGAAAAATGAGGGTTATTTGGTAATTTCATGTTTCAAATTACGCCTTAGCTCGAAAAAGCACTATTTAATAGTTCCAACTGTGTAATAGTTACTTCAAAATCTATTCTCAAATTAAGGGGCCCTAAAAATATTTTCCATAGAATAGGAAGTACACATTTGTAATTTTTTAAAAACACACAATCCAAACACAATTTATAGTCTAGTGAAGTGCCATCCAACAAATATTTTGTTTCAAATAATTTTTCCAACAATGATATGTAGGCCACTGGGCAAGCATTGGGCTTTTATATTAGATGTCTCAAGTTTGATTGCTCATTACCTGTAGAGCTAGGTTATAAATTAAGTCGGGTTGGGTTCGTGTTAATGTTGAATTTAAATGGGTTGAGAATTTCTTAACCTGAATCTAACATGTTTGTTAAACGGGTTGAAAAAAGCCTTAACCTATACCCATTTAATTTTTAAATGGGTTGACCTACTTAACCCGTTTAAGATAAATAGGTCATGTTCAGTCATCTAATTCACTATTTATGCATTTAATATTTTCAACTAATATGTAATTACAGCATTAAAAATTAAGTTTACATATCACATTAAAGAATTAGTCTTTAAAATTCCCCCGATTAATCGAAATTCACAATTTTTAAAACTTTTTATATTCTTAATTATTTAATAAAAAGTAAATGGATACATGACAAATGAAAAAATAAGTTGACTTATTCAACCCATTTAGTGTCGAAAATCTTGACCTGAACCTAACTCATTTAGATAAATGGGTTGAATGTGTCATCTCATTTAATTAAACGGGTTGAAAATTTATACCTAAACTGCACTTATTTTCGTATCGGTGTTAGATTGGTAATCATGTTGGATTAGTTTTTTCTAATTCTAATTACCTGTTTGTGTGGGTTATTTAGTTTTTAAAAATTTTAAACCCTTTTAATCTATTGTTTTTTTAAAAAATAAACATATGCTTAGTTTTCTTTTGTAGAGTTTTCTTTTTCTATTAGCCATAGTTTGGCTTTCAACCCCAAAAAAAAAAAAAAATTGTTCACAAAAATTATTCACTAAATACTAATTTATTATTCATCAAAAGCTAACCTATTATTCACTAAAGAGTGCATTAAAAAGATTTGGCCTTTTTATTTATTTTAAAAAATAATAAAACATTTAGCATAGTTTTCATTGTTAGATTTTTTTCGATTAACCATAATTTTGATTTCAATAAAAGTTTGTCTACAAAAAATTAGTTACTAAATTCTAATTTGTTGTTCATCAAAACGAACCTATTATTCACTAATGAATGCTTTATCATACACTAAAGAGTATTCTAATGATGAATAAAATTAATTAAGCATAAGTTGCGAATAATGATCCTATTTATTTAGTTGTCAACTAAAAAAATTTGAAAACTTATATCAAATAGGGTTCTAATGTTCACCAAAAGTCAAATCATAATTTATTGAATAGTATTCTATTGTACACTAAATATTGCTCTATCATATACCAAAAATTGCTCTATACTAGTATACTATACATTGAAATAGTCTACAATTGAATATGGATGTATATCTATCATAAACTTGGTGTACACTAATCCCTAACCTTTGGTAGACTAGGGAACAAAATGTTAACATATTATTCACTAGAAGCTGCCAATAAAAAGATGCTTATTATTCATAAAATATAGACGTATTGTTCACCAAAGAGTCTTCTCTTACTCACCCAAAAATATTATATTGCATTTCAAAAATTAACTCCTCATATTAATATATGTTGATATTTATTAGAGTTTAACATTCTCGGTATTAACAATAGAATACATGTGATTGTATATGAAATATCTCCTCATGATGAAGACCAAAAATAAACAAGATGAAGCCAGAATTTTAATGCAACAAAATAATTATCAGAAAAAAAATACGGACATCATATTAAAAAGTTTAAAAAATACCACGTGTTGCAAAGAGATTTGAACTCTCAACCTATCGACCAGTACAACATTGTCATGCTACTCCTGCCAACGCATTAGATACAACAATTTGCTATATTTTGTAAAGAATTGTTTGTCACATATAGAATTTCAAGACACGGAAAAACACGCACGTGATTTGTACTGTTGTGTACCACAATGCTATGCCTGTGGTTGTATAGCATAATTTGCCTGAGATTGCAGTCAAACAGACGCTTTCCTATGTGGGGAAAACTTCCACAATTAACGCGAGTTATCGTATTCAATCAGTTGGACATTTGATTTGTCCAACCGAACCCAAATTTTTAATTTCGGTTGTTGTTTTTGTTGAGCTGCACGTTATCCATCTTCCTTTGAGCAAGCCCAGCTTCTTCCGGTTGCTATTTGCGCGTAGCTTGCCCCCCTCTCCTCACGACTCTTCTTTTTTTTTTTTTTTTTTTTTAAAGATCTTGCTCTTCTTTCTCCTCTGATTTACTGTGCTCTACCTTTTCCCTATTTGGTTTTGATATGGTATTTTGGTGTGTTTAATTTCAACTGCGTTCATTTAATGTCTGATTTACTCTATATGCTTTTTCCCTCTTTTGCCTACAACTTATTGATCTTGAAGATCTTTCGAATGGGAGTTCTTTGCCAGGTTTGATTATGCTTTAATTTCCAGATCTGTGTTCTTAATTTCAATTTTGCAATTTTTGTGTTATAATGTTGTCTTATGATGAGCTAGTTTTTTAATTTTCCAAAGTTGATTGTGTTCTTTGTTATGATTCTTTCTTTTGGAGAAATAATGCAATTTGAGGATTGGATATGTTTGGTTTTGTTGTTAGCTGTTCTGTTATTAGCTAATTTTTCAATGGTTGTCACAAGGAGTGTTTTATTAAAGCTCAATAAACAATGTTTAGTTCACTAAAAAAAGGTTCAAGTCACTAAGAATACATTTAATCATTACTAAATCATGTACATCCACATCAGTAGTCAATAATGTCTAGCTAAATAAAAAGTTATGTTCAGCTCACAAAAAAATATTTTATACTCACTAAATATAAGTTTTCCCCTAGGAGAAAAAAAACTCATTATAAATAATTTTGCATGCACTAAAGAAAGTTTCCAACTCACTAAAGAAAACATGTCTATAGTACAAATAACTTCTTCTGTTGTTATAGCTGACTAAAGATGATGTTGTGCTCATTGAGTATGCTTTTTATTCACTAATTAAACAAATGTTCTGTTAACTAACAGTTAATCTCTTTCTTTGTTGTTTTAAGTGTTTAAGTGTATATTAAATATCCACAAAACATAACTTTCTGTTCACCAATATCAATCTTGCGCTCATTAAAAAAGAAGTTTAACTCACTGAAAAATATGTTTAACTTACTAAGATTGAGCTTGTGCTCACCAAAATATAACCATCTATCACAGGGAAAAAAAAAGCTAATTGGAAATCACTTTCTACTCACTAACTATATAGTTCTGCTCACTACAAAAATTATGTTAATTTTCCATAGGTACAATTGTAAGGTTAGGGCTATTTTTTTATATTGGGGCAGGCTAATGGTGAATGGGTTTGAAGAAGTATGACATGATTTTTAGTCATGAATTGCTTTTTGATGATGAGGTTCATAAGCTAAGGTCCTGTAGTTGAGAAAACTCATGTTGATTATTTCAGAAAGAAGAGAAGAAATGGCATTAAAGTTTATCATTTTTATTGGCTTCTACTAAATGGCATGAAAGTTCATAAGCTGAGGTCGCATAGTTTAGAAAGGCTTGGTTTGCCTCAAGGAATGGAGGAGATGCATCACAATCTTAGATTAAATTCTTTGTACAATCTCAGTGAATATGTTATATATCTCATAATAAAAGCTTTTGTAGGTAATTGAAATAGTGTTTTTGCTCACTAAAAATGTGCATAAGCTCAATAAATTTTTGTTTCAGCTCACAATCTTAGGCATACTATGTGTTCACTAAATTTGTTCTTTGGCTCAGTACAAATGTGCACATGCTCACTAAAAATATTTTTTGTATGATGTTTTATGCTGTTCCATCAAGTGCATCTAATCTAATAGTAGATTTCTACAAAATGTATAGAGTGTTTAGCTTGCCTTTTATAAAATGTTGAGGCCACTAAGTTGGGGGGGGGGGGGGGGAGCAAGTTTGCTAATAAGCTGGCTCCTCTTTGTGAAACTCCTAGCTTTTAAGGGAAATTTTCTACTTGTCTGCTTCATTGCATCCATAAGAGATGTTTTCTTGTGTGAGTTCGATTCCTTATCATGATATAAATATAAATAAAGATATTCTTTTATTTTTTCTTTATTTTATGTCTCTTATCGTGATAGTTTTATGCATTCCTTCTTACCTTTGTTTCTTTGTGCTCACTAAAATATTAGTTTGCTCACTAAAACATATCTTTGTAGGGTTAAAGAGTTTGGATTCGCTTTGACCATTGATGAAACTTTTGCATTCATCATATACAGTACCTTAAGTGTTTTATAGGGTTTATAGACTCTTCTTTTGTATTGGATTAATAGGTCGTAGAGTTTTTTTTCTTCATTATGATATTTTGGCAATACTACAATAATTCTTAATAAATTTGTGCTTATTAAATTTAATGTTTTTGTTTGGCTGTGAGACGTGATTTATATACCTATTCTAATTTAGTAAATTATGTGGAGTATTTTTTAAGTTTTTAATATGTTGCTCACTGCAAAAGCATCGTAACTAATTAATGTTACATTCTAGCTCACTAAGATATTAAAATTATTTATACCTTTTGGGAGATTTAATAATAAAAAAGAATAATGTTTGTTGATAATGAGATTGAGTGCATTAGAACATATGAAACGCTTTATAAATATTAGTTTAATATTTATATCATATTTCTATCTACATTAGTTTAAGTTTCAAAGATGTTGCTAAATATAATAACATTTTAACTCACTAGCATTACCTTCCAGCTCACTAAAATTTCCAAAAAATTTTCATCCCTAGTTACAGTGACGCTGCTTACTATATGAAATTATCTTGGTTTTGGTGATTCAGTGTTCAAGACAACAATAGAGTAGCTCATCATAATAAAGTTTTAGCGTACTAAAAGTTATAAAATATTTTGCGAAGAGTAGTTTAAACTGTATATCATAGTATTGTGTACACTAGTTTTAAAAGTAAGCTCAAGCAAGCCATAACAGTGTGCAACAACTAAATTCATATCTCAAGTTTCAGTACTTCTGCCTCTAGTAGATGATTTTGGTTCGTATTTGCATTCCTTTGTGCTTGGTATGGGTCATGGAATTTCTTTGCAAGTCTCTTCACTCTGTCCCTTGGTATATTGTCTTCATTGTCGATTACTTCATAATAGTCGCATGCTTGCATTAGACTAAGTAGATTCTTCTCCTGAAGAAAAATATATATGAAGTAACTATGAAGATATTTATTTTTCTTTTATTAGTATCTGTTGTATTTGATTTAAGATATTTTACAAGACTTACGTCATTCTTATTGAAATGACATTGTCATTTTTTCCCTCTTCAAATTATGACTCCATGTTTCTCATGCAGAATGGACGACAATCCGTGACATCATCCATTGCTCTCTAGGGCATTCTTTTTCGCACTACTTTCAAGTTCGGGACAAGTTCATGTTTTGGATGCCTAATAGTGTTTAAGTATGTTCTTCAGCTCACTAGAGCACACGGACAGCTGACTAAGAGACTATTGATATACGCACAACCATTTTCTCAGCAAATAAGTTTAACTTGCTAATGATGTTTTCCAGCTCAATAACTGTGTTTCTTAGCTCATTGGAATACATGCACAGCTCACTAACTATGTTTCTCAGCTTGCACAACAAATGTATATTCCATGCGAGTAAAATTGTGCACTTATCCATATTTAAATAAATGAGTAAACATTTTAAACATACCACTAATAGATGTGTTTCATCATATGTCTTTTTGTATGAAGTTATTATGTGCAAGTTATCCATTATGTCTAGCCTCCTTCTTTTAAATCAAAGCAGATAATGAAGAAGTGCTTGTTGTGACATCTCTAGAAGATGAGCTTTAAAAAGTAAGATGAATAATGTAACATTTAAAAGTTGTATAATATGGTAGTATATTTAATAATTATATGTATTATGTTACTACTTGCCAGTTGTAACTTTTTGGGCTTTATCTATTTCTCACATCTCTGAATTTATTACTTAAGTATTGTTGTAAAATCAATACACCTCTCCTCATCTATTTTTTCTTGGATTATGCTTGATCCAAATCTGACTACATTTTTGCATTAGCACATTAGTAAATTCTTACATTGAATGTAGGAATTGAATAATTACCATTACACCAATCAATGTATAACATTTTCTTAGAGCGTTTTTGCTTTCTTTTCACTTTGAGTTGTTCAGGATAAAAAACCAAACATCAACTACAAGTGTATCAATTTATTTCCCTGGACACAGGGTTGATAAGTGATACCATTTTACAACATATGTGTTAGCGTGAAACATTTCTTCACCGATATAATGTTGAAAACCAATATAAATTTATAATCATTATATCTTGTGTTTGTAAGTGTTTTGTATTTTTAATTTTGTAAATTTAGGAGGTTTGTGCACAATCAGTATCGAAGTTTTGTGATTTATTAAAGACATAATTAGCAATAATCTTTTCCTTGCTTGACACTTCCCTTGTAGCCTTTGTCATTCTATATACAAAAGGTGAACACTAAGGTTCTATCAAGGGCCTTTGTCTCTTTGTGGGCGATCTCTTCTCTGCTTGCCGTGATTTTTTCTTGCAAACCTTCATATCATATTTTATCATAAGATAGCGCACTAAATAGATCTTATATCTCACTGGATGTCCAAGAATAGCTTACGGAATATATTTCATGGCTCACTAAACATACCTTGTAGCTCACTAGGATTCTTTAAATTTTTCTAAATTCTTACTGGCTTCAGATGTGCTTTCTCTTTCTCATCTTTTTTGCCAAGAGATTTTTCTTTTGTTTGCTCAATCTGTATTGCTTTATGTCCTTATGCTTCATTCTTTTCTCTGTCAGGGGATGAACTTTTTGACCTTGTGCCAACCTTTTCAACTAGCTGTGATGGTGTCTCAAGGGTTTCTAAGAGGGGGTGGTGGTGCCTTAAGTGTTTCTAATGGTGGTTGTGTCTCAACTATTGGTGGGGGTGCGGGTTGGTGGTGTCTCAAGTGTTGGTGGGGTAGTGGCGTTACAGTAGTCGAGCTTTAACTATCATTTAGTAGCTTGAAAATTGGCCTACTATTGTCCCTTTACTTGAATATAGGGCTTTTCCATCTTGGAACTTTGGATTTGGGATTACTATTGATTTGTTCATGCTTCATAGAAGCATTCTACAATTCACTTATTGCGTCCAAAACTCTAGCTTTATTGCACCATTCATCATTCTGGCTAAATGGTGGTATGCTAAGAATTTCCCCTTGTCTTTTGCTTCCATGGTAGGGGATTTTTAGATTTGAGCTTCATAATATGAAAAGAACATATTTATTGTTGCATCTCTTATTTTCTTGAGTGCTTCATTTTTATGGTACTTTTTAGACGAGTACTCCATTAAGGGTCTGAATCTTTTGAATGCACTCGCTAGAACCTTTGTTACTTCAGTCATTTCTTCCATATCTCTCTATGTTTGAACATCAATTGAGTATTGTGTAATGTTAGATATCCATTTAGTATATTTTTTTCCTTTTAAATTGATGTAATTGTCGCAAATCATACCACTAACTCTGATGTTTCATCATTTTTTGAACATGTGGTTGGCTTTCAACGTTTTCTTACCAAAGTTTTCTAGTTTGTGCAATAATGTAAAACCCTAAAAATTCTTGTTTGACATAGACCAACCTAGGATTGTCCTTGAGTTAATCCAAATAAATGCAGGAACTATTTATTTTCTTTTTTGGTAAAATTTTTGATTTAAACCATTTTTAAAAAAATATATATAAATATTTTTTTTGGTGTTGCTTCTCTATGAAGCTATGCAAACCCTACACCCCTCTCCCTCCTCCCCCTACTCAGCCTAACCGAGTTAACCCCCCATGAAACCCTAAAATCCTAGAATCCACACACTCTCTCTTCTTCTCCCAAACTGCACCCTCTCTCTCTACACACACACTCTCTCTCCCCCTCTCCCTTGTTGTCTCCCTCACACCAGTATGCACCGGCCCCAGTACCGTTGCGCCGCCGCTTCTCGTCCTCCTCCTCATCTCTATTGGGTGAGTAGTTGCATACCACGCACACCCATGCAAGACTCTAGCATCAAACATCCAATATTGAGGTTTTCTTTGTTTTTCCTTATAAATTTCGATTTCAAAGATTTAGATCACTAATCTTGAATTTCATATTTGAATCCCGTGGGTGAGGATGTTCCTAAACACTCCTTTCAGGAATCGCATCAAGGTGAGTGCGCAATGGTTTTCTTACGTTCATGATACCAAATTTAGACTTTTCTTGACTTGGATGACTTGGGGAAGGAGAAGGGTCGTTAGATTTTATGTTGGGGTGTTATAAGAGTTAACAGCATGGGTGTTAAGGTGAAAAGATCGGATCTTGGATTCAGAGAAGGGAAGAACATGCCATTGATTAGAGTCAGGAAACTGATGTCTTTTAAAATTTATTTCTGTTGTTCTACTTACCTAGAAATCATGAAAATTTACGGGTAGATGGAACGAGATGTCCTCTACACTACACCGTTTGAATCGAGGAATTTTGCCTTGTATTGAATGAGTTATGGTTCGTTTGCTGAAGATTGTCCAAACTGGGGTAGTCAGGGATAGTCTTTGCATTTTAGCAGTTTTAACCTAGTAACTGTTGGAGTTTGTGAAATTACTAAACATAAAAGTTGTAATAGACACACTAATCTTTCCATAATGGGTAAGAAATCAAATTTTTCTTATTGGGGGTTAAAGTTATGGGGTTAGGAAGCTGAATTAGAAAAGAGGACCAGAATCTACTGGGTTGGAAAGCGGCTGCACTTACATTAATTTTGGAAATTCGTCCAGGACAGGTCAGTTTGCTAAAGAATTGTGGAACTTTCAAGATAGATGCATTAGGATGGGTTGCATAATCTGGTTTTTGAATTGAATGAATTGGAGTAGCGTAGCCCAAGTTATGGTCAAATTACTGCAGACTAACTGGACCAGGATAGTCAATGACACCATGAAAAGAAACAAGAGAACAGCCTAGGTTGGGGTAGAATCCAGTAAAACCCTAAACATGACAAGTGTAAAGGATGGACTGAACTTTCTATATTGGGAACGAAACTGGGATTTGGACGCTGGGAGCAGAAGTTATGGGCTCTGAAAGGTGGACCCAGGTTCTGGTCGAATCTGGATCCAGGTCTGGGTTTTAGTTGGGAGCCCTAAATATGAGTAAAATTCTGGAAAAAGACAGGGGCTAGGGATGTAGTCTATTCTATTTTGTAATAAGTGTGGGCTATGTTTTGGCCCAGGCACGGAGCCATAAGTTTAAAATAGTAACCGAGCCCGTAACTTGTATGGTATCTAGGTAACAATCATATCCTAACCCTTCCCCGAGTTGTTTAAAAATTACGTGTGCATTAAATATGGTAAGAACCGATTTTGTTTATGCTGTTTGGATGGAATGAAAGCATGAGTCAACTAAATGTGACTGCGTAGTAGAATCTGCATGATGTGCTATGTTGTGAATTTGAGACTTGGTAACGTTATGTTAGAGCTTCAAAGATTATTCATTATGATGATGTCCTCTATTGGAAGTGGGTGGGAACTGAATGAATATTGCATGTTAAATCGACCTCTAATATAAAGAAGTATAACAGTAATTGTAAAGGCTGAGCGGTCACGTGCCCTATTGGGACATGGGCCAGGTTAGCGGTAACCATCACTGATGATGGTAGGCCAGGAAAGGCTTAAGCTGTAACCGCCATAGCAAGCGGTAGACCAAGATAGAGTCAAACGGCTGCGTTGAACCCAAGCGCAGGCCATGTGACCTAGTGGGGTCACTCACCGTTAAATCTGATAGTTATGGTTGGATCATGGATTATAAATGTGCATCACTGCCATCTTGTAAGCATGGACAATTACATGAATGGGAAACGTGTCCTTAAGGTCTTGTTGTTCCCCTATCCCCCTTAAAATGTTTTCAAAATGAATTTGTGTGCGTAGTTGAATGTTAGGGGTGATTGTTTACTGAGTTTATCTCACTTTTATAAAATGTTTTGTTTTCAGATGACCTAGTTATACATGGGACTGGGGGGCCGAAAGTATAGCAAGACCCTAACGCCTAAACTGAAGTAGATGAAAGCTTAATTGTTTTAAGCAAAGAAAGACATGAACAATTGTTTAATTTAGTAGTTGACAGCAATATTTGAACTCTTTTAGGTTTAAAGTATTATCAAAGAACGTTTGTATTAATTGCTATTCGGTATCCAGCCTGGTATTTCCAAGAAGGAAATACGGTGGTACCACCCCATTTTAGGTTTCACTGCCGCATAAGATAAGGAGTGCGGTAGTAATAAAGAAATGAATTTTAAAACCCAGGGTATTACAAAGTGGTATTAGAGCTCAAGTTAACTGACTTGAAGGCTTGCTTAAAAGACTGTAAGAAGCTAAGAACTAAAGCTGGTAGACCATAGGACTGCTCAGAGTATAAGTGTAGGACGGGGAGGGAAGTATGTTTGCATATGGTTGATTATCTGCCTGTTACTGTGTAACTGATGTGAACCTACTAACGTCTAGGATGAACTCGACTCGCCACTATGGGTGTATGGGGTGGCATTACCGTTATGAGAGGATGGAGAAGCTACCTGGAGTTAGCCTATAAAGCCACTTAGAGTGGATCCACACCTTTCTGCAAGAGAGACTAGATGAAATCCTAAACGACTGCTTGAGATTTGACCACAACCAAGCCATGTTCTTCCTTAAGACCCTTCTTCTTGACCCGCTGTGGCATTATAGTGTTAGGAAGTTACACCCTAAGGACATGCCATATCACTTTGCTAGAGGTTGCTGCCTATGTGAGTGGGAGCCTATGGGGATGACCACGGATGAATTGGTGGACTACCTTAAAGACATAGGTCCTTACGATGAGCCTCCTACCCTGACACTAAGGATGACACCCCCCACTACCACCAAAGGAGGATACCGAGGACGATGAGCTTGTTGGGGAGAACGAGCTCAGGGGCAGTGAGGATAAGTTGGAGGCAGAACCCATTGCGGAGGGAGACCCTAGAGGAGAACCTTCAGTCGAGTATGAACCCAAGGAAGACCTAGAGGGTGAGAAACCCTCAGCTGAGTATGAAACAAAGAGGACCTAATGGAGGAAGAAGACCCTGAGGAAGATCCAGAGGAAGACCCTATTGAGGAACCTTTAGAGGAGAGTGACCCCAAGGAGAACCCCATAGAAAGGGAAGACCCCAAGGGAGAACCTGAGGAAGAGCCTTTAGAGGATGAAGAACCCGAGAAAGACCCCTTGGAGGGCGAGGACCTAGAGGAAGAACAGCTGATGGAGGAAGATCAGGACGAAGGCCTAGATGAGGACCAACCCGAGCCTGAGGTTCCCCGCTAGAAGCGGGGCAGGTGTGGTCGAATATGTATGGTACTTATCCACTGGATGCCCATGACCAGTAGAAGCTCGTAGTATTAGAAAGTTTATTTGCTAGGATGATGCTGTTAGTTATTTTCTGTTATGTTGTTAAGCCACTGTAGGCTAATAAAGTTATAAATCGTGATGTAATGAAGAGTACTAGTATGGACCACTTATGATTTTAAAATTCCATGCAATGAAATGTTTGAGTTATCAAAATGCCAGCGTTCTTTATCGGTGATGTATGTGGGTCACGTGAATGTGATGCCTATATGATGTCTAATACATGAGCATGTGATTTAGTGATTGGACCGCGTAAGTGTGGCAATGTGATGTAACTAAAAACCTGTCAAATGTTGCATGATGCACTAGCATATACTGTGTTATTGAACTCTAGTCGTACGTCGGATGTGAACTATTAAGAGAGGAACTAAACCCAACTTACTTCCCGAGCAGGATGGCGGAAAACAACAACGAATCTCAAACTAGAGCTCACCCTACTACAAGAGTCCCTGTGAATCCGGAAGTTAACATGTCGACCATCAGGGAACGACTGGAAGCCCTACGCCCTAGGAATAGGAATGGGTCTCGCAGCCAGGTGGACAAGACCAACCCACACGCTGGGGCCGAACTCATCGACCTACTACTACTGGAGCTGCTGCAGAAGTAAAGGGAGTAGTTACGGCTTTAGAATGAACAACTATAAAAGGTAATGGAGGTTCGAGAGAAGAGGGTCGAGGAAGATAATTCTTATATGTTCAAGAGATTTGCGAGCCACCATCCACCCATCTATGACAGCACCCCCGACCATAAGACTTTTGAGGACTGGGTGAGGGTCATGGAAAAACTATTCGACGCACTCCAATGCCCTGAGGAGTGAAAAGTGGGTTTTGCCATGTTTTACTTCAAGGATAAGGCCGATTTATGGTGGGCCACGGTGAGAGAAAGACAATACGAGCTTGGGTTCGGTTAGAGCAAGTTCAAAGAGATGATCAAGGATCATTTCTACCCTATCTCCCTCCAGAAGGCTAAGGATAATTCATGCAACTGCAGGAAGGAAGCATAAGCGTACTTGAGTATGCCTCGAAATTTGTGGAACTCTCGTGATTTGCCCCAGCCTTCATAGCTGACGAGGGGCTGAAGATTAACCGGTTCGAGGTCGGGCTCAACCCCACTATTAAGGAGCGAATTTTGGTACGACAGTACACCTCCTACGTTGACTTATATGATACTGTGGTCAACGTAGAAAGGGCCATGAAGGGGCGGAGTAATTATTTCCACGAGCAGTGGGGAGTTAAGAGGAAGGGGGATAACTGAGGGAACTTTCAACCGCAGGAGCAGTACCACAGATCATTTGGGAATTAGTACTCGAACAATAATACTAGTGGAGGGCAGCATCCTAATGCACGGCCTGAGGTGACCTGCAACGCCTGCAGAAAGTCGGGGCACTATGACAGAGAATGTCGCTTAGTAAAGAGGTGCTTTCAATAGGGAAGCCCTCAACACTAGGTTTAGGACTGTCTGCACCCCACCCACCTACTGATCAAGGAGAAGGATAAGGCTAGGGACAAAGACAAGGATAGCGACCCCTGTAACCATATCAAGATAGGGGTAGACCGACGACCAGCCGAAGCCAGCAGAATAGGGCACCTTAGTAAATTCAGGGTTGACCGCCCAACCAACCACCCCGAAACAATGGGGGTAGGGTATATGTGATGCAGAAAGAGGAATCTAAGGATGCTCCAAATGTGGTGACAGGTACTTTCTCTATCCTAACTCAGCTAGCAGATGTTTTGTTTGATTCAGGTGCCACACACTCCTTTATTTATGTTAAACTGGTTGAGATGTTAGAACTAGTTTCCACCCGTAAATCTTCATTATCATTTGTGATTCTCCCTAATGGAAAGGCTGTGATGTGTGAAGAATTGTACGAGAATTGCCTTATTAGGATGTATGAGTATGAGTTCTTGGGAGACTTATATAGGTTTGAATTAACGGACTTTGGGGTCATTTTGGGGATGGATTGGTTAGCCAAATAACAGGCTCAAATCGACTTTCCAAGGTGAAAAATCACCCTAAAGGAGTCCAATGGGGAGAAAGTGGCGCATAAGGGCGAGGGACCTAGAGCGTCAGTGAAACTAATTTCTATAATGAAAGCCCGTAAGTTGTTAGGCAAAGGATACGAGGGATTCTTGTGTAACATAGTGAAAACCGGGGATGCCGAACCCTCCCTTGAGGACATTCCAATAGTGAGGGAGTTTTCAGATGTATTTTCCAAGGAGATCCCCGGAACGCCACTCCTTAGAGAAGTGGAGTTTTGTATCGACCTGACCCAGGAGCCACACCTACCTCCAAAGCACCTTGTCATATGGCACTGGTAGAACTTAAGGAATTAAAGATACAGCTCGATGAATTGTTAGAAAAGGGGTATATCCGGCCTAGTACATCTCCATGGGGAGCCCCGATGTTGTTTGTAAAGAAGAACGATGGAACCCTAAGGTTATGTATAGACTATCGGGAGCTAAACAAAATCATTGTCAAGAACCGTTATCCACTGCCCAGGATAGATGACCTCTTCGACCAGTTAAGAGGTGCAGGGACTTTTCTAAAATAGACCTTCGATCGGGGTACCACCAACTCGGAATCGAGGATGAAGATATACCCAAGACTGCCTTCTACACCCGGTACGAACACTACAAGTTTGTGGAGATGCCCTTTGGCCTCGCTAATGCCCCAGCAGCACTCATGGATCTCATGAACAGGGTTTTTAAACCCTACTTGGATAAATATGTGGTGATATTTATAGACGATATCCTAATTTACTCGAAGACCCTAGAAGAGCATACCCACCACATGAGGACAGTCCTGGAAGTATTACGGAAAAATGAGTTATACGTCAAATTTTAGAAGTGTGAGTTTTGGTTGAGTAAGGTGGCATTTTTAAGACATGTAGTATCCAACGAGGGAGTGTCCATGGACCCCTAAAAGATAGAGGTTGTGACGGACTGGCCTAGACCTAAGAATCCGACGGAAGTGAGGAGTTTCTTGGGTTTGGCGGGGTACTATCGCAGATTTGTCTAAAACTTCTCGAAGATTGCCACCCCGCTCACTAATTTGACCAAGAAGGTCACTAGGTATGAATGGATAGAATAGTGTGAGGAAGCATTCCAGGAGCTTAAGAAGAGACTGATGAGTGTACGATACTGGCCTTACCTACCACCGAATAAGGATTTTGTGGTGTATAGTGATGCCTCTAGGAGTGGGTTAGGGTGTGCACTAATGCAAAAGGATCGTGTTATAGCCTATGCCTCGCGACAATTGAAGACCCATGAGTGGAACTACCTGACCCTCGACCTAGAGTTAGCAGCTGTCGTGTTTGTGATTAAGATGTGAAGGCACTACTTGTATGGGGTACGTTGTAAAGTTTTCACCGATCACCAGAGTTTGAAATACCTCTTTTCACAAAAGGATTTGAATATGAGACAGACAAGGTGGTTAGAATTCCTGAAGGACTACGATGTCCATTTGCAGTAACATCCAGGAAAGGCTAACGTAGTGGTGGATGCATTGAGTTGCCAACCGTAACCAGCACTGAGCTGCTTGCTAACACTTTCAAATGAGTTGTGTGAGGAATTTCGAAAGTTAGAACTCAACGTGATCACCCCGATGAAAAAACCTACGCTTTACACCTTGGAAGCACAGCTGACACTCATAGAAGAGATCCGAGTAGCCCAGGCTACGGACCCCCACCTCGAGCGGATCAGGGAGGAAATATTGGTGGGAAAAGCACCCGGTTCGTAATCTATAAAGATGGTACCATCCGATTTCATAACCGGGTGTGTGTTCTAGCCATAGAGGCACTTAAGAAGAAAATCCTAAACAAGGGTCACAATATCCCATACTCGGTACACTATGAGAAATAAGCTGTATAAGGACTTGAAACAAACATTCTGCTGGAGTAACATGAAATAGGAAGTGGCTAATTGTGCGGCAAGATGCTTAACCTGTCAGCGGGTAAAAATCGAGCACCAACAATCAGCGGAACTCTTACAACCCCTGGATGTCCCTGAGAGAAAATGGGACTCGATGTCCATGGACTTCGTCGTGGGCTTGCCATTGACTCAGCGGAAGAACAACGTGATCTGGGTTATTATGGATAGACTCAAAAAGACAGCACATTTCATAACCATAAGAAATACTTAGATCCTAGATCAATTGGCTCGAGCATACCTTGAGAAGACAGTGCGATTACACGGGGTACCTAGTTCCATAGTGTCGGATCGAGATACCAGGGTCCAGTCGGGTTTCTGGCAGAAGCTACAGGAAGTATTTGGGACGTTGCTATGCTTTAGCATAACATTCCACCCTGCAACAGACGGGCAAACTGAATGTGCTATTCAGACCCTAGAAGATATGCTAAGGGCGTGCGCCCTAGACTTTAAGAAAGTGTGGGATGAACAGCTAGCACTGATCGAGTTCTCCCATAAGAACAGTCACACACGAGTATCGAAATGGCCCCGTATAAGGCACTGTATGAGAGGAGGTGCAAAACTCCGCTCTGTTGGCAAGAGATCGATGGAGCTCTGACTATTGGGCCAAAACTAATCCAAGCCACCACGGATAAGATAAGGGTGATTCAAGAACGAATGAGAGCCACCTAGAGCTGCCAAAAAAGTTACGCTGATCGGAGGTGCAGGCCCCTTGAATTCCAGGTTGCAAATCAGGTATTCCTTTGGGTCTCCCCAACCAAGAGAATCGAGAGATTTCACATGACAGGAAACCTCAACCCAAGGTATATTGGATATACCCGATTTTATAGAGGGTTAGGGAGGTTGCGTACTGCTTAGAATTGCCGCCAGAATTGCCAACGGTACACAACGTGTTTTATGTGTCACAACTACAAAAATACGTCCCTCATCCTTCTCATGTGATTGAACTCAACCCAGTGCAACTCCAAGAGGATCTATCTTATGAACAGTAACCTTTACAATTCCTAGACCGGAGGGAGAAACAACTCCGTAAGAAAGTGTTACCCCTGGTGAAGGTCCTTTGGGCCAACCACGAGAAGTCAGAGGCGACCTAGGAACCGGAATAGGAGATGCGAGACAAATGCCCTCATTTATTCATGGGAACATGTGCGTGTCAAGTTTCGGGGACGAAACTTCTTAAGGGAGGTAGAATGTAAAACCCCAACAATTCATATTTGACATGGACCGACCTGAGATCCTCTGCGAGTTAATCCAAGTCAATGCGGGAACTATTTATTTTCTTTTTCACTGAAATTTTGGATTCAAACTTTTTAAAAAAATATACATATAAATATTTTTTTTGGGGTTTCTTCTCCATGAAGCTATGCAAACCCTACACCTCTCTACCTCCTCCCCCTACTCAGCCCAACCGAGTTACCCCTCATTGCACCCTAAAACCCTAAAACCCTAGAATCTACACTCTCTCTCTTCCTCTCCTCACTCTCTCTCTTCCTCTCCCAAATCGCCCCCTTTCTCTCTATGCGCTCTCTCTCTCTCCCCCTCTCCCTTACTGCCTCCCTCATAACACCATACACTGGCGCCGGCCCCCCGACACCGCCGCGCCCCCGCTCCTCCTCCTCCTCCTCCTTTCTATTGTGGTGAGTACTTGCATACCATGCACACCCAAGACTCTAGCACCAAACATCCAAGATTGAGGTTTTCTTTGTTTTTCCTTGTAAATTTCGATTTCAAAGATTTAAATCACTAATTTTTTGATGGGTTTATAAATTTCAAATTTGAATCCCATGGGTGAGGATGTTCCTGAACACTCCTTTGAGGAATCGCATCAAGGTGAGTGCATAACAGTTTTCTTGCGTTCTTGATACCAAATTTTAGACTTTCCTTGACTTGGATAACTTGGAGGAGGGGAAGGGTCGTTAGATTTCATGTTAGGGTGTTATGAGAATCAGTAACATGGGTGTTAAGGCAAAAAGATCGGATCTTAGGTTCGAATTGGGGAAGAACACGCCACTGATTAGAGTCAGAAAATTGACGTGTCTTTAAAAATTTATTTCCGCTGTTCTACTTATCTTGAAATCATGAAATTTTTTGTAGATAGGCTAAGATGTCTCCTGTACTACACCTTTTGAATGGAGGGATTTTGGCTTGTATTGAATGAGTTATGGTTTGTTTGCTGAAGACTGTCCAAACTGGGGTAGTTAGCGATAGTCTTTGCTTTTTAGGAGTTTTAACATAGTAACTGTTGGAGTTTACGAAATCACTAAGCATAAAAGTTTTAGTAGACACATTGATCTTTGTATAATGGGCAAGAAGTTGAATTTTTAACGTCGGGATTAAATTTATGGGGTCAGGAAGCTGAATTAGAAAAGAGGGGCAGAACCTACGGGGTTGGAAAGGGGCTACACTTAAATTAATTTTGGAAATTTGGCTAGGATAGGTCAGTTTGCCAAAAATTATAAAATTTTCAGGGTAGATGCGTCAGAATGGGAAGCATAATCTAGTTTTTGAATCGAATGAATTGGAGTGGTGTAGCCTAAGTAATGGTCAAATTACCATAGACTAACCAGACCGGAATAGTCAGTGACACCATGAAAAGAAACAAGAGAACAACCCAGTTCAGTTCTAGAATCTAGCAAAACCCAAAACATGACAAGTGTAGAGGACGGACCGAACTTTCCATATTGCGCAAGAAATTGGGATTTGGATGCTGGGAGCAAAGCTTATGGGTTCTGAAAGACAGACCCAGATTCTGGTTGAATTTGGATCCAGGTTTGGGTTTCAGTTTGGAGCCCTAAAATATGAGCAAAATTCTAGAAAAAGGCAGGAGCTAGGGACATAGTCTATTCTATTGTGGACTAACTGTGGGCTATGTTTTGGCTCAGGTATGGAGCCATAAGTTCAAAATGGTAATCGAGCCCGCAACTTGTATGGTATCCAGGTAACAATCATGTCCTAACCCTTTTTCGAGTTGTTTAAAAATCACATGTGCATTGAACATGGTAAGAACTGATTTTCTTTATGCCGTTTAGATGGAATGAAAGCATGAGTCAACTAAATGTGACTACGTAGTAGAATCTACATGATGTGCTATGTTGTGAATTTGAGACTTGGTAACATTATATTGGAACTTCAAAGATTATTCATTGTGATGATGTCCTTGGGGTGGGGGGGAACTGAATGAATATTGCACGTTAAACCGACCTCTAATGTAGAGAAGTGTAATAGTAATTGTAAAAGGCTGAGCTAGGTGAGACTTGAACTAATTGTGTTGACTGAAGGCCATTAGCCTTCCCCGGGAAACTAGTGCATGCATGTGAGCGGCCACATGCCCTGTTGGGACGTGGGCCAGGTTAGCGGTAACCATCGCTGATGATGGTAGGCCAGGAAAGATTTAAGTAGCAACCGCCATAGCAAGCGGTAGACTAAGATAGAGTCAAATGGCTGCGTTGAACCCAAGCACAGGCCATAAGACTCAATGGGGTCGCTCACCTTTAAATCTGACGGTTGTGATTGGATCATGGATTATAAATGTGCATCACTGTGATCTTGTAAGCATGGATAGTTGCATGAATACGAAATATGTCCTTAAGGTCTTATTGTTCCCCTACCCCCCTTAAAATGTTTTCAAAATGAATTTGTGTGCATAGTTGACTGTTAAGGGTGATTGTTTACAGAGTTTATCTCACTTTTATAAAATGTTTTGTTTTCAGCTGACCTAGTTATGCATTGGGCTGGGAGACCGAAAGTAGAGCGAGACCCTGACGCCTAAACTGAAGAAGATGATAGCTTAATTGTTTTAAGCAAAAATAGACATGAACAATTGTTTAATTTAGTAGTTGACAGCAATATTTGAACTCTTTCAAGTTTGAAGTATTATTAAGCAACGTTTGTTTTAATTGCTATTCGATATCTAGCCTAGTGATTCCAAGAAGGAAATACGGTGGTAACACCCTATTTCAGGTGCCGCTGCCACATAGGATAAGGGTTAGTAATAAAGAAATGAATTTTGAAACCGGGGGTGTTACAATCTCTACTTTATTTGTAGTAGCCTGACCCTAAATCATGATTTTTTTTAATTAACCATGTTATTAATTTTTCACATTTGTTTATCTCATTTGATCAGCTCGATTGGGAGAATTCATTTTGGATCCCACTGTGCAATTCGAGTTTTTATTTACTGTAATAATTTCGGGTTGATCGATAGTAGGCCCCGGTAAATATGATTTAGCGATAGATTAATTTTCGTAATGTCACAAAAATTTAATTTTTAACCAGGCAAAAAATTTTGGCCTAAATTCATTAAGTTTGGCCCAATTCATTTTGGGCCCAAAATGTGGCCTTATTCATTTTGGGCTCAATGGTGGCCCGAAAATTTTGGTACAATTAAATTAAGTTAATCACCATCATTTATACCTAATTTTAATTAGCATAAAGTCACTTTTCATGCTTAAATATTAGCCATCTATTCAAGATAAACTCAAAATCATTTTCATTCAAGTAAAAACCTTTGTTTTCTTTTTCCTCTCTCCTCTAAACTTACATAGCAGCACTAGCATTGGCCCCCTACTGCTGCTTCAGCCTATTGCCCGCCACTCCTAGCCACCTCTGGCCACTAGCGCCGACCCCTTACACTACCAGCCACCATCCCCAACTCCTACCACCACCAAACACCACCTCCATCTTCTTATATTCAACCTTTAGTGAGGTAAATCCTAATTCTAATCTTATTTAATTTTAAATTTTTTAGATGAATTTGAGTATGGATCATGTTATTTTGATAAAAATAAGAGATATTTTGCTGCTTTACTTTGTTAGTAAGCTTGAAGGCATGTGAGGGTAGAGTCCATACTTGATTATGCAAGCCTAAGGTTAGAAATAATAAAGTTGGCTTGTTTTGGATTTGGTTTTGTGATCTTTAGCATTAGCAATGAATATGATAGTATTTTGGGTGATTTTGGATGAGATGAAGATGAATTAAGTTGGTCATAAGTTAGGGTTTTGGTGATTATGCATAGTTTGGATTATTCTTGGCATCAAACATGATATTTGTACATACTTTGATGTAAATGAATCTTAGATATGTTGTTTGACTTGGAAAATGACTTGGAGTGAGTTTGTTTAAGGTATTGAATTACAGAAAATTTCTCCAATGCATTAAAATAGGCTATTTAGCTCATATATGCAAAAAGGTGTGATTGTGGACGTATTTAGAGTGTTTTTGTAAAGGGAAAAAAAAATTGAAGAATATATAAAGATAATTATGGAGTATGTTGAGGTAATATTATTATGTAAGACGGCGAGAAGAACAAGGAGTGTTTTTAGAAGGGGGATTACGTGGAGGGAAGGGGGAAAACAAGAACAGCAGGGCTGTGACTAGACTCGAAACAAGGGTCCCTTTGTAATTAAACTGGTACTGTTTGGCCCATCAAAAAATTGTAATTTTTGGTGGCTAGATAGACTGGTGAGTTATCTTTCAAATGCCTTTCGAATCACTTTATTCCGACTTGTGTGGAGAAAGGTATGGCCTTTTTCTAAGACTGCACAAGGTAAACCGAAGCTATGCACAGTTGTATTCTAGCCAAATTTTGGGAACCCTATTGTGGGAATTATGTCGGGCACTGTGAATGAAAGTATGTCGCGACTTCTCAACCTTTTCATATTGGGGTTTTATAGCTCAATTGGAGGTTGGGGGTAAAAGATGAGAATTTTCTAAAGTAAACCTTCAAACGGTAATATGAGGGAAGAAAGAAATCGTGACATTTGGAAATATTGTGAGAAGTTTCTATATAATGATGGATATTGCCAAGAAATTGCAGAGTTTAGTGATTTCAACAATTTGGATTACATATAGAAGCTTACTTGGGTTGGAAAACCAAGTTAAATGGGCATAGGAATGAAATTTGAAAGTAGTGAGAGTAATTACACAATATCGGTGTCAATCTGTCCAAGCTAAGGTTATATGAGCTTTCATGTACCTCACAACACCCCTTTTCGCAGTAAACCTTTTGTTATTCATTTCAGAAATATCAAAAACACATATTTCATTTATATCGATTAAAATTTTTTCATTATCACCTCAATCATTTCAATTTGGTATATTTTGCTCCAATTTGTTTTATCTCGAGTTCAACGACCCTGACTTTTTTTTTTTTTTAAAGTCATTTTAGCGTAGCTTATCTTATATTGAATTGTTTGAATTGTGAATACCCTTCTAACTAATCAATTTTCATTAAAGTTACGGATTATGGGAGTGAATGTTGTTCATTAACTGCATTCACCTATAATTACATTTCTAAAGCAGAAACGGGGCCTAGTCTACCGTTTTCCGTTGTGCATAAGTATTATAAAGTGAGATTGCATTTTAAAGACTTCAGATACGTTCATTGCTTATATCTTTAGAAATTAGCATGTATTTATCAAAATTATAATGTTTTGGTAAGTACATCAATGAATCCGTTTAATCAGTGATTTGTCACATAATTAGTGACCCTATCAGTTATCAGTTATCGGTTATCGGGCATCATCCTTCAGTTACCTACGTGGCTTTAGGATAGGTCCCCTGGTCGGTTTGGCAGGTGTACACCTATCCATAGATCATAACAGTATCAAAATGTTCACTATCAGATAATAACTAGCAATGCAGTTTTACATTCATCTCATTCGCTATTTTAACTTAAAATGAATTGCAAAGTGGGCATCCAACCAATCTATGCAGAGATCATTTAACAATACTAGAATGCATGTACTAAACTTCGGCTCACAGTACGAAATGTTTTTCCTGTTTTGTTTTAGGTAAATGCTCAGTGAATCACCCTCATGCTAGCAAACCAGCTGAAGAGAATAAGTTGAGCAAGGGAATCGGGAGGGATCAGCAATGATATAGTACATGTGTATTTTGGAGCTATTTTTTGAAATCTTCAATAGATGGAGGTATAGATTATATGGTGAATTGCTTTATTATGGTGTACAAACCATATGTGGTTTAGCAGTTGATTGCATATGGTTTGATAACGTATGAATGTGTATGGTTGAAGTTATGCCTGACTATGTTATTTCTAGTACACATACTTCAAGTCTTGTCCTTTTGGACGGTGGTAACACCCCTATCATCGAGTTTATTAGTCGTAATCAGGGATTTATTAAGGAGAATGCAATCAGTAAAATATATCCAATTTAGGGGCGTTATAGATTTGGTATCAGAGCTAGGTTTGATCTTCTTTGATGGGATATGGAGTGTGAAGAGGTGAGTTAGGAAAGTGAGAGTTGGTTAGTGAAGGTTATTAGGATATCATTAGAGAACTGTGACAATAGTAATGTCTGCTTATCTCTTACATGTTCTTCTCTTATATTCTGCTTGTTAGATGGATCTATATGCAATGAAAATCTTGTTGATTACTTTTGTTGCCACTCACATCTCTTAACTACATGCTCTTATGGTGGTCTACATATAAAATCCACTTCTTGAGTCTCATAGCATTATAGTCCGTACATATAGGCTATTTTGTATGCTTATCTTATATGATGGTGGTAATGAAGTGATCGAATTGCTCTATTTAGTTAATAGCTAGAATGTTTGAACCTGTGCAAAACAATGCGGAGACTCATAGAGGAGATAACTCGAACCATGGTCTGGGGTCAGGTTGCCAAGCTTTACATAATGTGCCACCAAGCCTTAGTGGAATGCCCCCTATTCCCCCTGAGTTGTCTAATAACATTGGGAACCCTAATTACTAGCACACGTTAGTATCTGAGCTTATGAAACAAAATCCCCTAGCACTAGTAAAATCCCTCCTAAGGATGATAAACTAGCAGATAGAGTGGCCTGGCACAACCCTAAAGTCTATGATGGAAAGTATAACCCAGTGGAACTTGAAGAATGGATTCGATCAACGAAGAAAAGTTTCACTGTAGTAGAGGTTCTAGAGGATAAAAAGGTGAACAATTAGATGTTTTACCTAATTGATGAAGCTAATATTTGGTGGAACACTGTTAAGGATAGGCTCTTAGGGCCTGACTTCACTTGCAGTAGATTTCTGTAAGAATTGAGAGCCAAATTCTACCCAGTTGTGATTCAACGGTAGAAGGAGAAAAAATTTATAGAACTAAAGATGAGTGATAGTATGATTATGGTGTAGTATGCGAGCAAATTTACAAAACTATTCAAGTTTGTTCCGGAGTTTATGTCATCTAAAATACTAAAGATCAGAACATTTGAGGAGCGATTAGCTTTCTTATTCGCAGCCAGCTAGCTAGTCAATCGATCCTTACATATCAAGAGTTATATGAGTGAGCAACTAAGGTGGAACGAGTAAAGACTGAGTTGAAGGCCTTGAACCCGATTAATTAGAAGAGCAGGTAGACTGAGCAGGGAGTTTCGAGCGAAAGTGTAAACTAGAAGAAGTCTGCTCCCACTCCTCCTAAGAGTCATCCTGCAGGTTTTACAAAGCTTTATGGGAAATGTGGAAGAACTGTCCACACCACTCCTGAATGTCGAGTTGGAACTAACAAATACATATGGTGTGGTAACCCAAAGCACCTCATGCTACCTATCTTTCAAGACTGAGGGCTATAGACAAGGGCCCCCACCTCAAAGGCCTGCAACTGTAGGAAGGGTGTATGTGTTGAGTAAGAAAGAAAGCTGCCACTAGCTGGAACTCTCCTTTAATTTCAAAGCCATTTTGTGTATTGATTGATTCAGTTGCCACTCATTTATTTATATCCACTCGATATTCCCTGCAATTGAACCTTAAAGATAAGGAGACATAAACCAATTATAGAATCAAGTTATCTAATGACCCTAGAGTGGAGTGTCCTATCTCTTATAAACTTATCCCAATTACAATTAGTGGGATAGTATTCTCTGGAGTTTTAATTTAATTTGACTTGTTAGACTTTGATATTAATTTAGAAATGAGCTAGTTGTGTACTTATGGGGTCAAGATAGATCGTGAGGACATTAAGGTTATTTGAAGGGATGAATGAGGGAGAGACGTATGTTTTATAGGAAAAGAGAGGAAAAATTTTGTCCTTTAAATTCTGTTATGACAGCAAGTCAGCTATTATGTCAAGGATATATTAAGTATTGGTGTTATGCTATTAACACTCAATCGAAGGAAGAAAAAGTAGATGATATCCCGATCATTTTTGAATTTAGAGATGTTTTCCTAAAGAGTTATTGGGACTGCTCCTCCAAGAGGAATTGATTTTGAGATCGAGTTAATCCCTAGTGCCCCACATGTCTCTAAAGCCTCATATCGTATGGCTCCAATAGAACTTAGAAAACTAAAGATTTAGTTAGATAAGCTATTATAGAAGGGATTTAACAGACCAAATGTGTCACCATGGGGTGCCCCAATTATATTTATAATGTAGAAGGATGGAACCTTGAGGCTATGTGTTGATTACAAGGAGTTGAGCATGATCACTATTAAGTAAAAATACCCATTGCTCCTAATAGATGGTTTATTTGATTGACTGTAAAGAGCAGGAGCATCTTCCAAGATTTATTTAAGGTCAGGATATTATCAACTTAGGATTTACCTAAAGATATTCCCAAACCACACTTAAGACCCGGTTTTGTCATTATGAATTCACCATGATGCCTTTTTTCCTGACCAATTCCCCCGCGGCCTTTATAGATCATATAAATGGAGTTTCAGACCCTATTTGGACAAGTTTGTGGTGGTATTTATAGACAACATCTTGATTTACTCCAAAGACAAAGATGAACAAATTACCCATTTGAGAATGGTGTTACAGACCTTGAGGGAACATCAATTACATAGCAAACACAAGAAGCGTAAGTTATGGTTAGAAGAAGTAGTATTTTTGGGACATGTAGTTTCGAAGGAAGGGACTAAGATCGATTTGCATAAGGTGAAAGTAGTTACAAAGTGCCAAAGGCTCAACAATGTTACTAAGACTAGAAACTTTTTGGGTTTAGTAGGGTATTATCGAGTTTCGAGAAGGATTTTTCAAAGATAACATCTTCCCTAACCAATTTGTTGAAGGAAGTTATAAAGTTAGCAAGAAGATAAAGCGATCGCTTATGCCTCCCAACAGTTCAAGCCTTATGAGAGAAATTACCATACCCATGACCCGGACTAGTGGTTGTGGTTTTTGCATTGAAAATTTGAAAACATTACTTGTATGGAGCACCTTTTAATCTATATTTATCATCAAAGCTTGAAGTACATTTCCACTCAGAAGAAGCTCAATTTGAGACAAAGACATTGGCTAGAGTTGCTTAAAGATTACGACTTGCAGATCTAATATAACCCAGGAAAGGCAAATAATCTGGCAAATGCCCTGATAAGGACGACACAACATACCCTTAACACTGTAGTCATTACTCAGTCGAACCTCTTTAGAGAGCTTGAGAACTGGGTTGTTCAGTTAGTGTCACATGGGCAAGCATCTAAAAATATCAACGAATCCAACTCTTTTAAGCTGGAGTCTGTAGTACTTCATGACCTAGGACCAACATTTGTATTTGAAGAAATTTACACGAAACATCAGGGTAATATAATGCAGACACTGATGACAAAATCATCTTTCGGGTCATAAAGATCTTCTTTAGCATTCAATGAGGTGAGTTATATCAGAAGACTCTTAAAAACAAACTATTAGAACCGATAGAAAAGCTATGCTGATAAAAGAGGAGATCCCTTGACTTTCAAGTAGACGATAAGGTTTTTTAAAAAGTTTCGCCAACTAAGGGTATAAGGAGGTTAAACTGCGAACTAAATGAGGCTAAGATCTATTGGACCATACAAGTTCATTGAAAGGTTGAATCCCATAGCTTGTGAACTAGATCTGCATATAGAACTCAAACACATGTATAACATGTTCCTTAGCTCACAACTCAGGCAGTACATTTCAGATCCTCTTAATCAAACCCACTACAGTCACTAAGGGTCTAGTGTATGAAGAGCACCCAGTCTAGATACTAAATTGTAGGATTAAGAAGTTAAGCATCAAGTAGATACCTTTAATAAAAGCACATTGGGCAAATCAGACCTCCTTAGAAGCCACTTGGGAAAACCGAGGATAAGATGCAAGCCAATTACCCACATCTATTTGAGATGAACTTGCATATTTTGTTAAAGCTCATAAGTTTCGAGAACGAAACACTTTAAGGGGGAAAAACTGTAATAGCCCAACCCTAAATCATGATTATATATTTAATTAAGCCATGTTATTAATTTTTCACTTTTATTTATCTCATTTAATCATCTCGGTTGGGAGAATTCATTTTGGGTCCCACTGTGCAATTCGAGTTTTCAATTATCGTAACAATTTTGGGTGGATCGATAATAGGCCCTAGTAAATATTATTAAGCGATAAATTAATTCTCACACTGTCATAAAAATTTAATTTTTAACCATGCAAAAATTTGGGCCCAAATTCATTAAGTTGGGCCCAATTCATTTTTGGGCACAAAATGTAGCGCAATTCATTTTGGGCTCAATAGCGGCCCAAAAATTTGGGTGCAATTAATTAAATTGATCACCATCATTTATACCTAATTTTAATTAGCATAAAGTCATTTTTCATGCTTAAATATTAGCCATCTATTCAAGATAAACTCAAAATCATTTTCATATAAGTAGAGACCTTCGTTTTCTTCTTCCGTTCTCCTCTAAACCTACATGGTAGCACCAGCACTAGCCCCCCTGCTGCTGTTTTAGCCTACTGCCTGCCACTCCTAGCCACCTCCGACCACCAGCCCTAATCTTGTACACCACTAGCCCCATCCCCAACTCCTACCACCACCAAACACCACCTCCATCTTCTTATATTCAAGCTTTAGTGGGGTAAATCCTAATTCTAATCTTATTTAGTTTTGGACTTTTATGATGGATTTAAGCATGGATCATGTTATTTTGATAAAAATAAAAGCTATTTTGATGCTTTATTTTGTTAGTAAGCCTGAAGGCATGTGAGGGTAGAGTCCATACTTGATTATGCAAGCTTAAGGTTAGAAATAATAAACTTGGCTTGTTTTAGATTTGGCTTGGCAATCTTTAGCATTAGCAATGAATATGATGGTATTTTTGGTGATTTTGGATCAGATGAAGATGAATTAAGTTGGTCATAAGCTAGGATTTTGGTGATTATTTGTATATACTTTGATGTAAAATGAATCTTTGATGTGTTGCTTGACTTAGAAAATGACTTGGGTGAGTTTGCTTAAAGTATTGCATTATAGAAAATTTCTTCAATGGATTAAAATAGGTTATTTAGCTCATATATGCAAAAAGGTGTGATTATGGATGTATTTTGCGTGTTTTTGTAAGAGAAAAAAATTGAAGAACATATAAAGATAATTATGGAGTATGTTGAGGTCATATCGTTATGTAAGATGATGAGAAGAACAAAGTATTGTTTACTAATTTTTAGGAGTGTTTTTAGAAGGGGGATTATGTGGAGAGAAGGGGGAAAACAAGAACAGCAAGGATGTGAACAGACCCGAAACAGGGATCTCTTTGCGATTAAACTGGTACTATTTGGCCTATCAAAAAATTGTGATTTTTGTTGAATAGATAGATCAGTGAGTTATATTTCAAATGCCTTTTGAATCACTTCTGTTGAGTTATTATATTTAGTTTTGATGATGACAAATCCAAGTGTAAAAATTTGTCCAAGTAATGTTGCTCCAAACATGATCTCCAAACAGGCCTAACTGGTGTTTGTGATCTTTATTGTATTAACTGGTTTGCTACATGTGAGAACAAGTCTTAAACAGGTTTTACTTGGTGATTCTATATTAAGTCAGGAACACCACCTCGACAGTTGATTGTAAGGCATGTTCCTGAACTCTAGCAATGCAAAGAACAACCCCAGCAAACAAGGTGGCCTTGGTGTTCACAGCAGCTCTACAAATCTTGGACAAGATGACTGGTTCAAAACAAGAAGTCTTGGGTATATAGGTTTTATTTATTTAGACTCTTGTTAATATGCCAATATTGAAAACGTCATTTTAAACACCTCTTGAATCGGTATTTGCGCTAAGTGTTTCAGAACACCAGTTGCGAACAACCCTGCAAACAGGGTGCCTAGGGTGTTTCTGAACTGAAGTGGCCATACCCGGTTATCTTTGAAAATTCATTTCGGTTGGCCAAGATCTCCAGAATACTTTCTTTAAATTCCAAGATTGCTATTTTTCTGGAAAGGATATTTCTTGAAAATGTTATGGGAGATTTGCGAAAATAGGTTTTGGGAGAATTGCCAAAAACTAAAAGATTCCCTTTGCCTATATTTTCGGATATGATAAAATTTCAAAAGCTGAAGATTTCTGGTTGTCATTTGAATCTTCTTCACGGCTATGGGAAGATAAGGGTTATCTTTTAAGATAACAAATCCCTTATATTTTGAGAAAAATTTATCACTAGCCGTTGGGGAGTATTTCTTGCTTGAAAATCGTTTTCCCTACTTAGCTGATTCTTTCACCTCTCCTTGTTTTTGACCGTTAGATTTTGTGTTTAAAATCTCAGCATTTCACTCCCATTTGCATAGAGGAGAAAAGACGAGAAACATACACAACATACGCAAAAAAGGGAAATTTCAAAAGTGGTTTTTCTAGTGAGAAGAATTTTTTCGAGTTACGCTTGAGAAAAGAAAAACCGAGACAAGTTGTGTTTAAACTGAGCTTTCAAGATATTGGCATACTAGGACCTCATTGTACCTTACATCTGCTTAAATCAGAAGCACCCCCGTAAGGTGTTTTGTAACCCTGATCTTGGATCAGAAAAGTGAGTGAGTGGTCCTCAATCGTGTGGACTTTGGACGTGTCTAATCTGGTGAGATTTGGACGTGGTGTAACCCTTCTTAGAGAAGAAGGTTACGTGGTTGCAAGTTGTAACAAGGTGTGTTACATTTGTAACGTGTGAAGCCCGTTAGTGAAAGTGGTTAAATCCTACACGAGGTAGGTCGTGGTTTTTCACACCTCAGTTGGGCTAGAGGTGTTTTCCACGTAAAAATTGTGTGTGTTCTTTATTTTCCGCATTTATCTTGGTGATTTTCGCATTTGCAATATTTGAGAACACCCCCTGCAAACAAGTCACTAGGGTGTTTGTCATCTGAGAATAACCTCTGTGAGGGTGTTTGCTATTTACAACGCGAAAATCAGACACCATAATTCACCCCCCCTCTTGTGGTTGTATACTCACGAATTTAACAACTTCATTCTGAGTTATTTCGAAAAAGTTATGATCATTTTTCTAAGACTGAGTAGGATAGATGAAGCTGTGCACGATTGTATTCTAACCCAATTTATGAACCTTATTATGGGACTTATGATTAGCACTACAAATGAAAGTATTTAGAGACTTCTTAAACTTTTCATATTGGAGTTTTAAAGGTTAATTGGAGGTTAGGGGTGAAAGATATGAATTTTCTAAAGTAGACCCTCAAAACGGCAGTATGAGGGAAGAAAGAAATCGCGACATTTGAAATTATTGTGAGGAGTTTCTATATAATGATGGATATTGCCAAGAAATTACAAAGTTTAGTGATTTCAATAATTTTGATTACATATGGAAGCTTACTTGGGTTGGAAAACCGAGTTAAATGGGCATGAGAAAGAAATTTGAGAAGTAGTGAAGTAATTAAACAAGATCGGTGTCAATCGGGCCAAGTTAAGGTTATATGAGCTTTCATGAACATCATAACACCCCTCTTGGCATTAAACCTTTTATTATTCGTTTCAAAAATATCAAAAACCCATGTTTAATTTATATCCATTAAAATCTTTTCATTATCACCTCAATCATTTCAATTTGGTCTATTTTACTCCAATTTTTTTGATTTTGAGCTCAATGACCCTAACTTATTTATTTTTTTAAATCATTTTGGTGTAAGTTATCTTATATTGAATTGTTTGATTGTGGATACCCTTTTAATTAATCAATTTCCATTGAAGTTATGAATTATGGGAGTGAATGTTGCTTACTAACTGACTTTACATATAATTACATTTCTTAAGCAGAAACGGGCCATAGATCATAGTTTATCATTTCCCATTGTGTATAAGTGTTATCAAGTGAGATTGCATTTTAAAGACTGCAGGTACGTTCATTGCCTGTATCCTTAGAAATCAGCATGTATTTATCAATATTATAATGTTTTAATGAGTGCATCAATTAATCAGTTTAATCAGTAATTTATCACATAATAAGTGACCCATCAGTTATTAGTTATCAGTTACAGGACATTGCCCTTCAGTTCCCCACGGAGCTTTAGGCCAAGTCCCCCAATCAACTTAGCAGGTGCATACCTATCCGTAGATCGTAACAATATCAAGGCGTTCACTATACAGATAAAAACTAGAAATGCAGTTTTACATTCATCTCTTTCACTGTTCTAAATTAAAATGAATTGCAAAGCGGGTGACAAGTGCTTAATGTATGCATCATTTTAGGGCCATTTTGCCACATGTTTAGGAGAATTATGTGCTTTAAGTCACCATTTATACTCCTATTCTCAATTTATGCTTGGGTATGATTGTTTGATGTGTTTTGTAGGATTTTAGACCATTTTGACCCAACATTTACTTCCAGTCAAGACCACGATCGACCCGTGTTGCCTGCCACGAATTATGGTGAGCTGTGTAACTGTGGCCTCTTCGTCTTCCTTCGATTGTGTGGCTGAAAACGTCCATGTTCTTCTATAAAACTTCGTTTTTCAGCAGTAGAAAGAAGAGAGGAAAAAAGCATAGTTTAGTTCATTTTCTTTCTCAAAATTTTACTCTTTAGGTAGGATTTTTTAGTTTGATTGGTGATTTAGTGAGAAATCTTGAGTGTGAGTTCGGTTCTGAGGTGGTTTGAAGCCCTTAGTTGAAGGCTGTCTTTGTCAAGCCCTTCTCTCTCAGATTTTTGTTGAATAATTGGTTAGTTATTGGATTGTTAATCATATATGAGTAGTTTATTTTGTCTAGGGATTTAGTTATTATTGAAAGTGTAGTTGGATCATGTTTTAATCATTAGAATTATGCTTTGATTCATGATTGGTTTGATTTTGTTTTATCAAGTAATTTTTATGTTGTGAGTGGATTTTTGGCCAACGTTTGCTTGCACACTTGGAACAATTGAGTAAAAAACTAAAAGGTGACATTCGATTGCTAGACTGCTTGATAAAACCTAACATAGCGTCGACTCGAAAGAGAGATTTGCATGTTAGGAGAACTAGAGAGTAATAAAAAATATTTGGCCTAGATTAAGACAAATTAATTTGAAAGAATGACTTTTGCTTAGTTTAGGCAATTTAGTTGATCGCAAAAGAATAAACTAAATTCTAGATAGATTACAATTCCTCGAAATTATCCAATTAGAGAAAAGCACATGTTTATCATTTTGATCCAATCACTTTTCTTAACTGCGTAAATCCCTAGGCGTTTCTTCTAGATTGAATTTAGAATTAGTAGATTTGAAGTTGTTGAATCAAAACCCCTTGATTTAGTATTTGCTTAGCATATTCTAATAGACAAAGTTCAAAAGATGACTTTGGTCCCTGGGGATGATCGTTTTATCTATACTACGACTACCCGTGCGATTGCAGCAATGGTTAAGTTTTTGGCGCCGTTACTGAGGATCGATTTATTGACTATTGAATTAGTCTTACGAAAGTGACTAAGCATTTTATTGTCTTTTATTCTTTTTTATTAACATTTTCTTGTTTGACTGCGTTCGTGGTGTTAGTGATAGTGCTTACAGGAATCTTCCCCGTTTATGCAAAGTTCATTCCTCTACGAACCTGATCCCGAGATCGAGAGGACTTTCCGCTTAAGGAGGAAGAAGCAAAAGATTAAAGACAAAGACGCGAGGCAAGAAGAATTCTAACAAACATGGCGGGAGGGGGAGGTGACCAAAGAAAGGCCCTTAGAGATTTCGTTACCCATTGAGTTCAAGGGATCGCCTCAAGCATCACTCGCCTTAACATTGATGCTAACAATTTCGAGCTCAAACAGGCACTCATTTCCATAGTGCAACAATCCCATTTTGACAGAACTCCTTTAGAAGGCCCGAATCTACACTCTCGATCTTTTTGAAAGTGTGTGACATGTTGAAGCTTAATGGAGTCTCCACAGATGCTATTTGATTGCGATTATTTCCCTTCTCACTAAGGGATAAGGCAAGAACTTTGCTGTATTCTTTGCCATTAGGATGTATCACCACGTGGGATGAGCTAAATAGAGGTTTCCTCGTCAAGTTCTAGCCTCCGACCAAAACATCAAGTTTGAGAAATCAGATCACCAACTTCATTGAAAGAGATGAAGAGACGCCGTATGAAGCTTAGGAGCGGTTTAAACATTTGCTACATTTATACCCCCATCATAGTCTTCAACAATGGATGATTATCTAAGCTTTTTATAATGGTGTGACCCAACCTATAAGGTCCACTATTAATGCGGCAGCAGAAGGTACCTTGATGAACAAAACTGAAGATGAGGCCAGTAACCTAATTGAGGAGATGGCACTTAATAATTTCTAATGGTCCACTGAAGGAGGCCAACCCAAATGGATTGGAGGTAAGATTGGACCAAATGAATGTTAATGCTATGAATTCTAGTGTCGGCCCCCATTGTGAAATTTGTGGTTCTATAGAGCATGTGACTTTGAATTGTCAAGTTGGGAGTCCTTTTTCCCAAGACCCTAGTGAAGTCAACTATGTTCAAAATTTCAACCCGAAACTGACCAATGACCCTTATTCTAGTACCTACAATCTGGGTTGGAAGAATCATCAAAATTTCTTATATAGATCTAATCCAAACCCTTCGAATATGCCCGCAATGAATGCTAGACAACCTCTCGGTTTCCAAAGACCTCCTTTCCCTTCACAAGTACCTCAAAAGTCCAATTTAGAAGCAATGATAGAAAGTATGCTTGTGCGATAAAAAAAGTAGGATGAGTATATTAAGCAATTAGCCTCTAAGGTTAACATGCTTACAACTCATAACAAGATCTTGGAAGCCCAAATTGCCCAAATATATAGCTTTTTATCTACGCCTCCAGATAGACTTCCTAGCAAGCCAGAACCTAACCCTCGTGAGCAATGTAATTGTGTTACCTTGAAGGAAGACGTAGAGGACTTTATTGACCCTAAGGATATACCAATAGAAGATGGTAGAGAAGTAACCATGGTTGGAAATAAGGAGATAAATGATGGTGGCAAGGCCGCCACATTCATAGGGAATGAAATTGTGGAGATCCCTACAACTTTTTCACCCAAGCTTCCTGATCCAGGCAGCTTTTCTATCCCTTATATTGTGAGAAAGGTGGAAATTGAGATAGCGTTATGTGATCTAGGTGGAAGCGTTAGTTTAATGCCATACTCTTTGTTTCATAAGCTTCACCTAAGGCTATTACAAACCGCACCTTTTCGCTATAGTTAGCGGATGGTTTTGAAACATAACCCATAGGCAAATTAGAAGATGAGCCAGTCAATATAGGAGACATTTGAGTATTGGAAGACTTTATCATAGTTGATATAACCAAGACCAATGATGCTAAAATAATCCTAGATCGGCCTAGATTGGCTACAACTGGTTGCCATATAGATGTAAGAAAGGGACAGGTTACATTTGAAGCGCAAGGGCGCTATGCTGTGTTCTGCCATATGAAGGAGAAAGTGGTTTCTCCTAATTCTTCTCTATTGGATGAATTTCCCCCTTCCACTTTGACATGGAGAATGTCTTGAATTGTGAAGACCTTTCTGACTTTGACTGGATTTCTACTGAGGACCCCGATTAAAGGTATGTTAACGTGGAGTTTGCTGCTCCTATGCCACCTAGCATACTCAAGGTTACTGTCTATGCTTTTAATGAATCTACTATGAGTGATTATTATAGGTTCGCTCAAACTGTTCTCTCTTTGCCCCCTATGGAAGGATTTGAAGTGGACTTTGATTTGGGGGTTAAACAAGTTGACGGTAGCCTGTCTGATGGGCTACCTATGTGATTTATCTTATACGCTGATAGTGCGCTTTGGCATCAAGTGATGATGACGAAGGACCTTCATCCAGAGCTTTTGAGATGGTACCTTCGATTGAAGAAATTTGATTTTGTGGTTCGTGATAAAGCAACTGTCCATGCACTCACTAAACCAGACCAAGCCTAGAAGTAAGATCAAGCTCTTAATCTTAAAAGAGCGCTTCTTGGGAGGCAACCCAAGCCCCTTTTTCTTTTCTTAGTTTTGATTTTCATTATTTTTGTAGTTGGTATGAGGAAAAACAAAAATAAAAGAAAAACAAAAGAAAAAAAGAGAAGAAAAAGAGAGAAGAAAAAAATAATAAGAAACAAGAAGAAAAAATATATATACACAATAAAATGTTTGGCATCATGGCCAAGACACTCAGCACTGCAGCTGTGGGGTGCCAAACCAGAAAAACAAAAAAATTCTGGTGTCAACAGACACCATGGTCGGCCAATGGTGGACCCCATGATCTATAGTGACCTGCTACGGCCCGCGGCCAAGGGTTTTGATGGTGGTGACCCCTCATTTTCCCCAAATTCATCTTCTTCTTCAAGCTTCTCTCTCCCTAACTCCATTTTCTCTCTCTAAAACCACCATAGTTAAAACCTTGAATCCTGCTTATTTCTTCTCATTTTTCCTCTATTTTCGCTCAAAATTCATCCTCTTCACCTAAACTTTCTCTTTCTTCCACAATTTCATCTCATTCTTCTTCTTCTTCTTCAAACTCATCTTACTTTCATCAATCCACTATAACCATCTTCTTTCTCTAATTCTTCCTCTTTTTTACTTAAAATCTTCATTTTTTTTTGGCTCAAATTTTAATTTTTTTAAGTTTTTAGTTTCAATTTTTGTTTCATTTTGTAAAGAATGGCACCTACCAAAAGACAAAGGAGTGTCAAGGAGGTTGGATCCTCAAGTCAAGCACCAACCTAACCTCAAAGGACATCCAGAACCTCCACAGATGCATGCGCTCAAGGTAACATTCCTCACCCCCTTTGTTTGACAAATACCGATCATGTTGCTAGATATAAGTGTTTGAATGAACGCATTATTGTGGCAACTTGATATTATGACGAGGAATTATTAGCACGTTTAGGAATGTTAGATGGTATTAGGTGGTTGTTTGCACAAGGTAGTATGGGACACTTCATTGAAATAAAAGAGCTTACACACTGGAACCTGATCCTAAAGTTCCTAAGTACACTCCACGTTGTTGAATTAGAGAGTACACAACTACAAGAGGGGGTGAATTGTGGTGTCCGATTTTCGCAAGTTGCTGACAAACAGTCTTAGACCCTGTTCGCACAGGTTGTTTCTGAGATAAGCAGAAGCGAAAATCCAACAAAATTGAATGCGGAAATAATGGACATAGGATTTTTACGTGGAAAACACCTCTAACCCAACTGAGGTTAAAAACCACGACCTACCTCGTGTAGGATTTAAACACTTCACTAAACGGGCTAATCACGTTACAATAGTAACACACCTTGTTACAACTTGTAACACACGTAACCTGTCTTCCCTAAGACAAGTTACCCCACGTCAAAATCCCCTTGATTTGGACACACACTCTACTCACTCTTGTGAAAGAAGAATGTAAAGAAAAAACACCCTATTACAATGCTTCTCAACTAAGCTAATATAGGGTACAATGAAGTCCTAGTATGCCAACTTTGAAAGCTCAATTAATTCACTCACAAGGCTCGGTTTTCTTTTCAAACGTTTTAGCTCATGAACTCAGATTTTTTCTCTTTTGAAAACTGATGTGTCCAAGATTGTAAGAAGCCGCCTTTTATAGTGCTTGGAACACAATTCATCAAATTTTTGGAAACTAAAAAATCTGAAGAATATAGAATCCTTTACCCACAAGGAATGGAAAAACTATTTCTGAAATTTTTGGAAACTAAAATCCTAGAGAAAATAGAATCCTTTAGCTACAAGGGGTAAGGTGATATGAGCTGAAAACACTTCCTGAACCGCGTGCATAAGGCGGTGTTCTTTAGCAGCTAGCCCATGTTTTTCTCAACCACCTTATCCACTTGCCAAAAATTGGATATTCTTTTTATTCAAAAAGATTTTGCAAATCCCTTAAGATTTTTGGTAACCGTTTTTTAGGGTAAAGAATAAGATACTCCATAGAAAAATCTTTCTTGCAAATCTTTGAAGAAGCTGCTAAAAATCCAAAAAAATCGTGCAAAGCAGTTTTTCGCAGCTTATTCTGGAAACACCCTGATCGTCCTGTTCCCAGGGTTGTTCTGAAGGGTGATCCGAAATATTTTCCGAAAAGCAGAACCGTTTCCAGTGAGTGGTAAATTAAAACTTTCTAATTGGCATATTAGCAAGAGTCTAAAAATATAAAACCAAATCAGATCAAGACATCTTGTTGTAACCACTAGTCATCTTGTAAAACGACTTTGCTGCAAACACTTCACAGAATATGCTTCAAACACCAGACGGGACCTGTTTGTCACAGCTGCACATATCTTATGTTTCAAACACTTCTCAGGATATGCTTCAAAACACCTTACAGAGCCTGTTCCTCATGGTTGTTCTTACATCGCTGACTTGGGTACCTGTTCTTGATAAACCATTAGTCAAGCAGTTTTAATATATTGAAGAGCAGCAGTAAGACCCTGTTGGTAAAGCCTATTTGGAACAACAACAACTACTACAACACTTGGATTTGTTATCATCAAAACCTTATACATTCTAACAAATTCCCCCTTTTTGATGATGACAAACCAAGTGACCATATTGACTTTCAAGGACAATTGAAGTGATTAGTGCCAATTATTTATAGGACCGACAATTTACATGAAGCAGTCAGTATCGAAAGAGTGTAAGAAATTTAACTCGTCCATGGCAAAACTAAAACAATATTGGTCATCCTATCTTTCCCCATTTGGCATCATTAAAAAGTAGGGGCGAACAGTCAAACAGAGGGTGTTTGCTATCACCACCACTTGGGTAATGGAGGAAAGGCAACAGGCGATACACTCAAGTGTGTTGGTATGGTAATGAGATTGGCCATCCTAGTCACACACAAGCAATTCACAACAGAAAGCAGGCAAGGCAAAGCCAATCAAAAAACAAGATAACCTGTCATTCATCAAAAGAGTGCAACAGAGTGCAAACTGATTCACCAAGAGAAGTGAGAACAGGCTATGAGAACAATAGATAGGAACAGCTCATGAGGGATGTTCAAGGAGCAGAAGGAGAAAATTTTGCTGAAAGTGAAGAGAGAAGGGTGAGGAGATCTGCATGGCGCTTTGCATTTAGAGCTTTTTCCTCGTCCAGGGCAGCCTTTACAACGTTAAGCTCAGTACTGAGGCGAGAGTTTTCTTCCAAAGCAGCCTCAAGCTTGGTTGAGGAACTGCCAGGAACAGGAGGACGGGGTGTTCTGGTCCCTGTTCTGAGGCAGACCCTTCAATCAAAGCATACCCACACCCCATAAGGGTGTTACTCCCGATCTCATCAATGAACTGAGCGCCCACCTTCTTCTGCAGTGTCACCCCAAAGTGCTCAAACACACTAGTCAGAAAGAAGCCGTATCCCAGGTCATGTTCCCTAGAGGTGTTTGTAATTCTTGCAATATGTACTTTACTTCATTGAATAAGCAAGCAAGCATATATACCGGTTGCTCTTAAGCTGCTTGGCTTCCTAAGGGTTTCCTTAATCCTTAGGAAACCCTTAATCTAATTAGTCTAACCAGATTACAAAAGTAATCTGAGATTAAGCTAACTACATTTGGTGAGTTTAGCTAATCAAGTTATTTATAGGCTAAAATCTTGCTTCATCATATCCACTAGCCCTTAAGTAACCCAATAGCACATCGCAGAGAGAAAATTGGCTACTGGATTAAGTTACTTTGTGGCTATCCAATCACATTTCCAGAAGATCAAAATCCTCCCTCCTATGGCCAACTCGTTTTCTAAAGCAACAATTAAGCAATGAGTATGTTTTATAGTTCCTTAGGCACATAAACAAATAAGAAGGAAGCCCCTAAGGCTTCTCTTCGAAGGCAAAAGGCATGAAAGAATTGATTTCAATGTTTACCTGTGTTGGTGCTAAAAGTTTACAACCTAGCTCCCTATATTCCACTCAATTTACACTTGATTTCAAAGCATAATGACTCCATTAGGATGTAGATGATCATCCCAACTGCAGAATTTAGGCTGAAATTAGGTTTAAGTGGTGAAACCAAACATGAATTCAAATTGGGGTAGTTTAGAGCTTTATTTGGAACAGTTGACTTGTGAGGGCAGAATCTCTATAAAACACTTAACTTGGACTTCTCTCCATGGCTTGTTATTTAAGGATGTTAGGAAACATCCCAAGCGCAAAGAACGCCCCTAAACCCCTTGAAGGTTTAAGATATCAGATGAACAAAACTGAGCTTTCACTTTGAATCAAACTTAGGTAGGTCTGGAGTTTGCCTTATCAAAGTTTGAATCATTCCTTGGAATCTGGTGCTTGTGCTTGGACTCCCTTAACTATTTTGAAGGCCTGAATGAACTTATACAAATGGACCTCCATCACTAGTACTCTTATAATCCATTCAACCTGCTCTTCGTATTTGTTCTTTTAACTCTTGTGAATAAACTAGTAACCATCGTGAGTTTTTCTTGTGTAATCACTCAAACCTGCATGTGAACTCTATCTTAACTGATGAAAGGCACCATTGTAGAAGTTTTGCTATGTGTATTTGCACCTATTCATACTTTTGAATCATACCATAAGTTTAAGGGGTGAAAGAATGGTGCCATTGTCACATCAATTCCTACCAGCCCATGGTCATTTTAATGCAAATATATAATAATGTACTCCAATTCTAGGCTAGTACCTTGCATGTACTATTCTTTATAAATGGCAACATTCGACATGCCATCAACCATATAAGAATCATCTAAACCATTAATTTTATTGTTCGTTTAACTTTTAAATTAATATCAAATGTTCTTTTCTCAATGTAACTAATGTTTGTAACCATTTGATTCTTACTACCTTCCTCCATGAATTGTGTATGTTTGTAGTTATCTTCATTATGCTTGCCTTCTGGTATCAGTTTCTTTACTTATCATTTCATAATCATCTATGGATTCGTCTAATCAAAATCTTATGTTAGCAATATCTTCATTGTTTCCACTCATAGACTCACTTATGCTTTGGTCATCATAATTTGTTTCTTTTCATTTCTTGTTCAATTTGATCAATTCTAAAGTCCATAGAACTAACATGAAGATAAGAGTTAGCATCATGGATAGAAGAATAACAATGAGCACATGAAACATGAGCACATCTATTTCCGAGGGTGCTCATAAGATGTACCCCTAAACTAACTCTCATCCAAAGGTGTAACATGCATCACCCAATGGATAAAAATGGGGTGATTAAAGATCCCTCTAGCCTTGCATACTCCTAAGTCTCATGAGCCAAATATTCAAAGAAATCTCAAATTTCATCTAGGGACTTATTAACCCCCCTGTTGAATTAGAGAGTACACAACCACAAGAGGGGGGTGAATTGTGGTGTCCGATTTTCGCAAGTTGCTGACAAACAGTCTTAAACCCTGTTCGCACAGGTTGTTTCTGAGATAAGCAGAAGCGAAAATCCAACAAAATTGAATGCGGAAATAATGGACACAGGATTTTTACGTGGAAAACACCTCTAGCCCAACTGAGGTTAAAAACCACGACCTACCTCGTGTAGGATTTAAACACTTCACTAAACTGGCTAATCACGTTACAATAGTAACACACCTTGTTACAACTTGTAACACACGTAACCTGTCTTCCCTAAGACAAGTTACCCCACATCCAAAATCCTCTTGATTTGGACACACACTCTACTCACTCTTGTGAAAGAAGAATGTAAAGAAAAAATACCCTATTACAATGCTTCTCAACTAAGCTAATATAGGGTACAATGAAGTCCTAGTATGCCAACTTTGAAAGCTCAATTAATTCACTCACAAGGCTCGGTTTTCTTTTCAAACGTTTTAGCTCATGAACTCAGATTTTTTCTCTTTGAAAACCGATGTCTCCAAGATTGTAAGAAGCCGCCTTTTATAGTGCTTGGAAAACAATTCATCAAATTTTTGAAAACTAAAAAATCTAAAGAATATAGAATCCTTTACCCACAAGGGATGGAAAAACTATTTCTGAAATTTTTGGAAACTAAAATCCTAGAGAAAATAGAATCCTTTAGCTATAAGGGGTAAGGTGACATGAGCTGAAAAACACTTCCTGAACCGCGTGTATAAGGCGGTGTTCTTTAGCAGCTAGCCCATGTTTTTCTCAACTACCTTATCCACTTGCCAAAAATTGGATATTCTTTTTATTCAAAAAGATTTTGCAAATCCCTTAAGATTTTTGATAAACGTTTTTAGGGTAAGGAATAAGATACTCCATAGAAAAATCTTTCTTGCAAATCTTTGAAGAAGCTGCTCAAAATCCAAAAGATAAAAATCGTGCAAAGCAGTTTTTCGCAGCTTATTCTGGAAACACCCTGATCGCCCTATTTCCAGGGTTGTTCTGAAGGGTGATCCGAAATATTTTCCGAAAAGCAAAACCGTTTCCAGTGAGTGGTAAATTAAAACTTTCTAATTAGCATATTAACAAGAGTCTAAAAATATAAAACCAAATCAAATCAAGACATCTTGTTGTAATCACTAGTCATCTTGTAGAACGACTTTGCTGCAAACACTTCACAGAATATGCTTCAAACACCGCACGGAACCTGTTTGTCACAGCTGCACATATCTTATGTTTCAAACACTTCACAGGATATGCTTCAAAACACCTTACAGAGCCTGTTCCTCATGGTTGTTCTTACATCGCTGACTTGAGTACCTGTTCTTGATAAACCATTAGTCAAGCAGTTTTAATATATTGAAGAGCAGCAGTAAGACCCTGTTGGTAAAGCCTGTTTGGAACAACAACAACTACTACAACACTTGGATTTGTTATCATCAAAACCTTATACATTCTAACACACGTGAATTCAACCCAAATGCATTTTGGGGTGAGCTTTTGGGGAATGTTAAGTACAGCACTATTTCATCCAACTGCACACATATTAGGAACCCTTGCATTCGCATTGCTCAGCGTATCCTAGCTTGCTATTTCTTTGTTCGGGATGATAGTCTGAATGTTCTGAGATTATCTGAGTTGTATTTCTTATCCTGTATACTTGACAGTGTCCAGCTTGACCCAGGTTTGTTTTTTATCCAGGCAGTTGTGTAGTGTTGCTGTTAGGACTAAGGATAGGATATTCATCAGTGGGATTATAACTACTATTGCTAGATTTTTATGTGCTGTGCCCAACGCTGAGGATAGAGTCTTTGGGCCTAAGTGGCTTGATCAAGCTGCTTTGGAAACTATGAACTTTTATGAAGTAGAGGCTGGATGATTGTGCCAGATTTACCCTGCAGATTAGCTTTTGTCGCTTCCCAATGCCGATCGAACCACCTTACTTCATCTGGCTAACCTTTATTGGGGACTTGGTGATGCCGAAATTGTTCAACCGGTACTGCATCCTCCACCCCCTTATTCTAGTCCAGCAGACCTAGTTCTTCCTCTCAACCACCCTCTACTGACTATGTTGACTTACAAACCACCCTTAGGTCATTCGAGAGGCGCAAGTGTCCCTTCGAGCATTTGTTGCTTTCGAGAATGCCAGTCTTCGTGATTTTGTCCAAGAGTGCCATGACAAGCTTCGTGGGATGCTTGCTATCTAGACTCAATATTTCCAGGACTATAGGGCATGTTTAGAGACTTGGCGGGATTGGCATATCTCTTATGGCCAACCACCTCATCCTCCTCCACCACATTTATAATATCTCTTTACTTCTCCCTTTCCCTTTTTCTCTTATATGCCTACATTGAGGGCAATGTGTGATTCAAGCGTGGGGGAGTTGTATATATTATTTGCCATCTGATGCCTGATTTGGTTTGGTGTGCTCATCTTTTATATATATTATTTGTGATAGTTTTTGGAGTTTTTATTATAAGTTTTGGTTTTATTTGGTTAGCAGCATTTTAGACATGCATTTAGTTCTCTTTTCACTCTAGGTTGCATTTTAGTTTTTCTTTTATTAGTTTCTTCTTATAATTCTTGCATTTGTTTTCTTTGCATTGTTATTAGGAGCATGCATAAAATAAAAAAAATGTAAAAAAAAAAAATCCTCTGATGGTAATCTTTGTAGACTAGGTAAACTTCTTTGGTTTAGTTTGATCCTTTGGTTTGCCCAATTGTGCATAAAAATATTTAAGAATGAGTTTTCGAAATGATGTTCATGTTTTGACCATATGCTGAGTGCGAGTTGATTACCCTATGACTCTTTGCATAAGTTTTGGCATGTGTTTACTAACGAGCTAGTTATGACCTTGGTAGATGTCCCGTGAGGCTTTGAGCTTTTAGAGACTATTCATCAATTTAGTCTCATGTTTCTTTTATGTGTGACTTTTCCTTAGCATCAATTCTCTAGAACTTGCTTTGACTCTCATTCAAGATCACACTTTGCATATGCATTTAGGTAATATGATTGAGGCATTCTTTGATTTGTTAAACCCAACGACCAAATAGCCACCTTTGTTGTGTATTATGTCCTTTGCTAGCCCCTTTGAGCTTATATCCATTTTTCTTAATTTGAACCTCCTACTATAGCCTATGGCCAAATGATTATCTCACCCTTAAGCCAAGACTAGAGGAGCATTTCATTCTTTTGCATCACATTTGATTAGGAGCTAGTAAGGAGTATTGAGATCTTTTGGTGGATTTTGGTTGTTTGGTGAAGGGATGTGTGATCTTGCTTGAAAAAAGAAAACCCCTTGTTCTTTTTGTATAAAGTTTAGAGAAGAGTTGGAATTCAAAGTTTGGTATGGATTTCCCTTGGCTAATTCTTTTGGGAAAAAAAAGAACAAAAGAAAAAAAATCAGAAAACAAAAAAGAGGAAAGAAAAAAAGAACACAAAAAAACAAAAAAAAGTGAATAATAAAGAGAGTGTTAGCCTTGTTGGAATTGTCAATTTTTATGGTCTTTCAACTTTTGTCTCTTCAATTGGGGATGTATTTTGTTGCTAAATCGTATTCGTTTAAGGAGGAGGTTGTAATGATGCATTTGAAACATTTGACTCATAGTCTATGGCTTCTAGTTCCACATTCCTAAAACATTTGTTCCCCTCTTACCTTTACCAATGCCCCCATACAACCTTATGAAAGTCCTTATGATTTGTCTAGTGTGTTTACATTTTAGTGATGGCGAATTTGAGAGTGTTATCAAGCTTATGGTAGATTTGAGTATAAGGAATGAGAATTAAAGGAACCTTTATATATATTTTTTCAAACACGAGTGATGAGTGCCACATAATTATAGTGAGGTTCTACCGGCCTTGCTAGCTTCATTTGTTTCATATGTTGAATGATTGTATTTGATGATTTGGGGGGATTGATTTAAATTTGACATTGTGGTTTATCAAGTGGTTTTTAAACTTTTCATTCCCTAGTCTGTTTGCTAAATGATTTTTGCATCTTTTTGGGCTAACTTTGGATCGGCTTTGCCGTTGAAACACTACCTATATTTATCCTGAGGAGGTTTTCGAATAATTTTTGGTTTTAGCGTTACTTGAGGATAAGCAACAGTTTAAATGTGGGGAGTTTGATAAGTGCTTAATGTACACATCATTTTAGGGACATTTTGCCACATTTTTAGGAGAATTATGTGCTTTAAGTTACCATTTATACTACTATTCTCAATATATACTTGGGCATGGTGGTTTGATATGTTTTGCAGGATTTTAGGCCATTTTGGCCTAGCATTTGACCCCCATTGGATGTATTTTGACCTCCTCCATGGACAGCCATGTGATGTTATGCCTGTGGAGGAAGAGAAGAGCAGAAATTCGGTTCCAGCCAAGACCATGGTTGACCCGTGGTGTATGCCACGGACTGTGGTGAGCTGTGGAACTACGGCCTCTTCGTCTTCCTTCGGCTATATGGCTAAAAATGTCCATGTTCTTCTATAAAACCTCATTTTTCAGCAACAGAAAGAAGTGAGGGAAAAAAAGCATAGTTTAATTCATTTCTTTCCCAAAATTTTACTCTTTAGTTGGGATTTTTTTTAGTTTGATTGCTGATTTAGTGAGAAATCTTGAATGTGAGTTCGATTTTGAGGCAGTTTGAAGTCCTTGGTTGAAGACTGTCTTTATCAAGCCCTTACCTCTCAGATTTTCACTGAATAATTTTAGTTGTTGAATCTTTAATCATATGTGAGTAGTATATTTTGTCTAGAGATTTATTTGTGAATGAAAGTGTAGCTGGATCATGTTTTAATTATTAGAATTGTGCTTTGATTCATGATTGGTTTGATTTCATTTTATCAAGTGATTTTTATGTTGTGGAGCGGATTTTTGGCCAAAGTTTGCTTACACACTTGAAACAATTGAGTAAAAAACTGAAAGGTGACATTCGATTGTTAGACTGCTTGATAAAACCTAACATAGCGTCGACTTGAAAGAGAGATTTGCATGTTAGGAGGACTAGAGAGTAATCAAAAATACTTAACCTGGATTAAGGCAAATTAGTTTGAAAGAATGACTTTTGCTTAGTTTAGGCAATTTGGTTGATTTCGAAAGAATATACTAAATTCTGGATAGATTGTAATTCCTCGAAATTATCTGATTAGAGAAAAGCACATGTTTATCATTTTGATGCAGTCACCTTTTTCAACTGCATAAATCCCTAGGGGTTTCATCTAGATTGAATTTAGAATTAGTAGATTTGAAGTTGTTGAATCAAAACCCCTTGATTTAGTATTTTCTTAGTATATTCTGATAGACAAAGCTCAATAGATTACTTTGGTCCATGAGGATGATCTTTTTATCTAAACAACGACTACCCCGTGTGCTTGTGGCAATGGTAAGCGAGTGTCCAACTAATTTATGCAGAAATCATTTAACAATATAGAAATGCATGTACTGAGTTTCAACTCACAGCTCAAAATGTTTTTCATGTTTTGTTTTAGGCAAATGCTCAGTGAATCGCCCTCATGCCAGCAAACTTGCTAAAGAGAATAAGCTGAGTAAGGAAATCTGGATGGATCAGCAATGATATAGTACATGCATATTTTGGTAGCTATATTTTAAATCTGTAGCTGATGGAGGTGTAAATTATATGGTGAATTGCTTTGCTATGGTGTACAAACCATTTGTGGGTTAGCAGTTGATGGTATATGGTTTGATAATGTGTGGGTGTGTATGATTGAAGCTATGTCTAACTATGTTATTTCTAGTGCACATACTTCAAGCCTTGTCCTTTTAGATGGCGGTAACACCCCATCATTGAGTTTAGTCTTAATTCAGGGATTTATTAAGGAGAATGCAATCAGTGAAACATGTTTAATTTGGGGGCGTTACAGATTTGGTCTCTATTAGAGGCTCTGCTATGGCCCCTCCAAATACTTTTGGTATTGTGCTCTTGTCAAGTTCAATAACCCCCCCCCCCCCTTCACTCTTTCCTTCACTTTCTCTATAGTCCAGCCCTTGATTGTTGGGAATTGTCTTCAAAAGTCCTCCTTGTGAGGAGGGATATTTTATTCAAATCCAATGATACTTTAGTATATGCTGTGTCAATAAAACAGGCACTGTTACTAATTATAATATATGTGTTAAGTCAACAAAAAAGATTAAGATTTGTTTACTAAAAATAAGATAAAACCTTTTCCCAATTTAAATATAACTCTCTGTTCACTAAAAATGCCATTCCACATCATCAGCAATGATGTTCTGTTCACTAATTTTGTTGATGTTCTGCTCACCCATAATGCTGATGTTCTGCTCCCAAAATTTCTCTTTAGCCCACTAACAGATACCAAGGCACATATGTGTTAAGTCAACAAAAACATGAACATTTAATTACTAGAAAGTGACCTTTTGCCTTTGCAAGGACCACATTTTGGGTTTGACCCCCTAGGTGCGGTTCTCCCACGAATGATTGGACTCGCATGCTAGTTATTCAAATTCAAAACAGGTTTTTAATATTATTAGTTTTTTAAAAAAAGATTGGATCATGATAGAATGACTGGACCAGACCAGAAAACTGCATTGGAATTATGATCCAAGAACCCGATCGGGTTCTTGGACTAGAACCACGTCCAATTTCTTGGTCTGTTTCCTGGCGGTGTTAGTTGCTTGATCCAGGAACCAGGCAGTAGTCTAATCCAGGGACCCAATGGAGTTCTTTGGCTAGAGATGGATCCACATCCTGGTCCAAAGTGACACTGCCTCCTATCCAAAATCTTTCTATCCAAAAATAAAACAAAGAAATTAGAATTAATTTACACAGTCATTAGTGGGTTTTGGGAGAAACTTACAAATCAAATTCACTTCTTTAAATGAGCGATAACCGAAGGGACACCACAAAAACTTGCTTCAAAAAAGTTTTTGAAAGGCCCTAGTAATCTCTAGTGTAAGGATCATCTGACTTCACAGGCATGAATCTAGGATCCAGATTTAGGGGCGAAGATATGATGTTGTGATGGAAAACATCAAAACATAAGCAGTCATCATCAACAACCTCTACTAACTAATACCGGAAACAATAATCTAATTATACTTAAAATAACAAGCATGCATCATATTAGAGTCACAAATTCAAATAACATCGTTCGAAATGGAAGGCTAGTTCAAGGCACTCAAAATAAACTATTCAAAATATTAGAGTACTGAGGATACCACCTAAAGGTTAAATCTTTGTGAAATCCGCAATCAAATAGCAAAAGATTAAGAAAGTAAACAGAAAGAGTGCGGGAAAGATTAGATTTTTACCCTTGGGATAACCCACCTGACTCACCTAAGAACCCAGCAAAAGAATCTTTAAGGATTAACCGACATTCGCCTTCTCGAGTGTCGTAATATTTTTACTCAAATTTTCTTTTCAAATCCCTCACTCTCTTGCTAGTGTTTCTCTCTAATTTTTCCAATCATTCACTCAGATTTTTCTTTGTTTAACCCTAGGGATCGACCCCTTTTCATAGTGCTCAAAATAGGAGGAATTAACTAAGGAAAAAGATTCCTACTTCAACTCCTAGTAGGCTTAATTCGAATATGTAGGCTATCCGAATAAAACTCTACTAATAACGTTTGATTTGGTTAAGGGGAGGCGGGGACCTAAAGGCTTCCTAGGTAGAAGGCTCGGGTGAGTTATTGTAAAGGAACCCGTGGGGGTTTGAGCTGGGTTAAGGCGAATATGCTCTAGTGTTCCCCTTTTCCTTTTCTTCTCATTTTTTCATTTTTTTTGGACATCGAATTTGTGATTTAATTTTCTGGGCCCCAAAGTGCAGAGGTTGGGGCAAGTTGTTTATCAGGCATTTTTAAAACTAAAGAAGCTATTTTAAAGCATCTATAGTTAACCTCCATTTTGATCGAGCCCATGTAAGATGAACATCAAAGTGGATGACATTTTTGCTTACCTATTTAGATTGGCTTTGACCTTTCATTGGTCTAGCAAATCTTGATGTTGACCTTCCATCAGTTTGGTAGACCTTTTGTTGATCTAGCACACCTTTCATCAGTCAAGTGGACCTTTCACTGGTCTAGTGGGTCCGGATGTCAACCTTTCATCGACTAGCAGATATTTTCCCAGTATACTAGGCCTTTCCCTTGTCCAGCGGATCTTGATGTCAACCTTTAGCCAGTTTAGCAGACCTTTCGCCAGTCTAGTGGATTTAGATGCTAGCCTTTCACGAGTTTAGCGGAACTTTAGCCGATCTAACGAATTGTATTATTAAACATTCGATGGTTTAGCGGACCTCTCTTTGGTATAGCAGATTGTGTTGTTAACCTTTCACCGATGTAGTGGACCTTTTGTTAGTGTAGCAAATTCTAAATTTCCACCTTTCATCAGTCTATAGGATCTTGAATTTTGACCTTCGTCAGTCTAGCGGATGTTGAATTTGACCTTTCGCTGATTTAGCAAATTCTGAATTTCAACCTTTTGCAAGCCTAGCGGATCTTAAATTTTGACCTTTCATCAATCTAGCAGATGTTGAATTTTGACCTCGGTCTGAAGAATTTTAAATTTTGACCTTTCATTCGTCTAGTGGAGCTTCTCCAGTCTAGTAAATCTTGAATTTTGGTTACCTTCTAATCCTAAATTTGGGAACCCTTTTCCCTTTTTGCAAAGTAGATTGGTTTCACTTGTTTGCTAGCTAGATTGATAAGCCTTAGATTCTACTCATTGATATTATTTGAGTTACCAATAATCCTACACGAGGACCCGAGGCATCTTTCTTAATTTTTCATTCATGTTTGCAAGCATCTTTGGCAGTTAAATTTGGCTCCTTTGTTAATTGCTAGGCATGGGAACTCGACCAGGTCCCCTCTTCTCCTTTGCCTTTGCTTTTCATCTTATTGCTTGTTTTTTTGCTAGTGAATGCATGTGGAATTGATTCCTAAGGGAACTTGGCTGAGTCCTTGTGCGCCTACCTTCCTTTGCTTTTCTTGTTTGCATGCCCCCTTGATTGAAGCACTTAGACTTTGATTTATATCATGCATGCTTTTAGAACTCGGCCAGGTCCCTTGGTTTTGGCCTTAGTTGCTTTGCTTTTTTGTGATCATTATATGCCTTCATTCTTATATAGTGATTATGAATGCATGTGAAGGTGGATCTCTGCCAGGCCCCCTTTGCTTTGGCTCTTTGTTTGGCTACTTGTTGCTTTTTGTAAGAATAGCATATACATGTAGGAACTCGGTCAGCTCTCTTCTTTTTTTGGCCTCTTACCTTTGTCTTCTTGATGTTTCTTCACACTTGGCTTCATGCATGTGTAGTATAGGCATGCATTGGAACTCAGCTGGGTCCCCCCATCGTCCTTGAAACTTCATTATAGTGATTTTTATTCTATCTTTGTTTCATCTTTTTCTCATCGTGATAGTGTTATGATTTCCTTCTTATCCTTGTTTTCTATATGTGCACTAAAATATTAGTTTGCTTACTAAAGCATATGTGTCTTTGCAGGGTTATGGAGTTTGCATTGGCTTTGACCATTAAAGAAGATTTTGCATTTAACTCGTACAATACTTTATGTTTTTCATAGGGTTTACAAACTCTTTTTTTTTTTTTTGGGGGGTGTTGGATCAATAAGTTACAGAGGTTTTTTCTTAAATATGATGTTTTAGCGGTACTACGATAATTCTCAGTAGATTTGTGCTTGCTAAATTTAATGTTTTTGTTTGGCTATAAGATGGGATTTGTATATCTATTCTAATTTAGTAAAGAAAACCTTTTAAGTTTTTAATATGCTTCTCAATGTAAAAGCATCACAACTCACTAGTATTATCTTCTAGCTCACTAAGATTTTCGAATCTATTTACACCTTTTTGGTGATTGAATCTATTGATAATATCTGTTGAAAATCAGTTTAATGTTTACATCATATTCAGATTCAAAACTTATTTTGAATATTTTTCTTTGCTTTTTAAAAATTAGATTATGACAAAGTAATTGGACCGGACCATAAAGTTGGGCTAGAATTCTAATCCTAGTTGGGTTCCTCGCCCAAAACTAGGTCCAATTTCCTGGTCGGTCTAGCAAGTTTCCTGATCGGTGTAGCTGATCTTGAATTTTGACCTTTTGCCGGTATAGTTAAGGTTTTACCAGTGTAACAAATTTTGAATTTTGACCTTTCACCGGTCTATTGAATCTTGAATTTTGATTGCGTTCTAAGCCTTAATCTAGTAACCATTTTGGCCCCTTCTAGTAAGTAGATTGCTTTCCCTTGTTTGCTAACTGGATTGATAAGCCTTGGATTATATCCTCGATATTATTTGAGCATCAATAATCCTGGCTAGGCCCCAAGACATCTTCTTTCATTTCCCTTCTTATTCATGAGCATCTTTGATGGTCAAATTTGACTCCTTTGCTGATTGCCATGGATGGGAATTCGGTTGTGTTCGGCCTTCTCATTTGCCTTTGCTTTTCATCTTGTTGGTTGCGTTTCGTTAGTGAGCGCATGTAGGATTGATTCCTAACGGTACCAGGCTGGGTCCTCATGCTCCTACTTTCTCTTGCTTTCTTGCTTGCATGCCCCTTGAATGGGGCACTTGGACTTTGACTTATGTCATACATGGTTGTGCAATCCGAATAGGTCCCTTGCTTTTGGCCTTGCTTGCTTTTGCTATTTTTCTGATGATTTTATGCCTGGATCCTTACATACTCATTATAAGTGCATGTGAAGGTGGATCCCGGTCGGGTCCTCCTTTGCTTTTGCTCTGTATTTTTCCACTTATTGCTTCTTGTAAATGTGGCATACACATGCATTGCACAGATGGGAAACCTAGTCGGGCCCCCCTTTTTAGACCTCTTCTCTTTCTTGTCTTGATGTTTCCTCACACTTGGCTTCATCCATGTGTAGTATAGGCATGCATAAGAACCTATCTAAGTCCCTCCTTCATCTTCAAAACTTCATTATAGTGGTTTTTATTTTATCCTTGTTTTATTTTTATTTTTTTGATCGTGATAGTTTCATGATTTGCTTTCTATCTTTGTTTTCTTGTTCCAAATCCAAATCCATATGCTAAGAATCCTACCGTAGCGAGCTATGGCCTTATTTCCTTTATACTGACTAAAATATTAGTTTGCTCACTACTGCATATGTGTCTTTACAAGGGTAAAGAGTTCGCATTGGCTTTACCATTAATGAAGATTTTTGCATTCGGCACGTACAATACTTTAAGTTTTCATAGGGTTTACAAAATCTTTTTTTGTATTTGATTAATAAGTTGTAGAGTTTTTCTTCATTATGACTATTTGGGAGCACCATGATTATTCTCAATGAATTTGTGCTTGTTAAATTCAATGCTTTTGTTTGGATATAAGATGGGATCTGCATGGCTGTTCTAATTTAGTAAATTATATGAAACACCTTCTAAGTTTTTAATTTGTTTCTCACTACAAACGCATCACAACTCAATAGTATGTCTTCTAGCTCACTAAGATTTTCGAAATTATTTATACCTCTTTTGGCGGTTTAACAATTAAATGGAATAATATATGTTCATAAAGAGATTGAGCACATTAGAACAAATGAAACACTGTATAATATTAGTTTAATGTTTATATCATATTGTTGTCTACATTAATTTAAGTTTTAAAGATGTTGCTCACTATAGAAGCATTCTAGTTCACTATTGTTACCTTCCAGTTTACTAAAATTTTCAAAACTTTATCATCCCTATTTCTAGGGATGTTACTTATTATGTGAAATTCTTTTGGTTTTAGTGATTCAACATTTAATATTGCAAAAGAGTAGCTCATTATAACGAAATTTTAGCGTACTAAAAGTTATAAAATACTTTCCCAAGGGTAGTTTAAACTGTATATCATAATATTGTACAGTAGTTCTACAAGACTTTGGTTCGTGATTTGCATTCGTTTGTGCTTGTTGTTGATCATGGAATTTCTTTACGAGCCTCTTCACTCTGTTCATTGGTATATTGTCTTCATTGCTGATTATTTCACAACAGTAGCGTGCTCGCATTAGGCCAAATAGATTGTTGTCCTAAACAAAAATTACATATAAAGCAATTATAGAGATCTTTAATGTCCTTTTATTAATATATGTTACATTTGATTCAAGATGTATTATAAGACTTACCTATTCTTCTTGAAACCACATTGCCATTTTTCTCCCTTACCAAAGTATGACTTCATGTGTCTCATATAGAATGCACCACAGTCTGTGGCAGTATCCATTATTCTCTAAGGCGTTCTCATTCACACTGCTTTCATGTTTGGACAACTTCATGTTTTGAATGCCCAAAAGTGTCCTCAAGAAATCTTCAAAAAGCTTTTGGTTGTGTATATTTAACATGTGTTAGAGTTTACCAAATATTTAGTGTGGTTTAAGCTTTGCGATGTTCACCTACAGATGAGTCATATTGCACCATAACCACTTACCCAAAAATAATTTCATCTCAAGCTATTTTTCTCAGCTCCGTGAAAGACATGTGCAACTCCCAAATCGTGGCACATATAAACACAATCATTTGCTAGCAAATAAGTTTAGCTCACTGAAAAGTTGTCCAGCTCGCTAAATCACATGTACAGCTCACTAACAGAGACTGCTGATAGAAATGCAACCATTTTCTCAGCAATTACGTTGAGCTCTTAACTACGTTTTTGAACTCACTAACTATGTTTCTCAATTCACTGTTATACATGTACATCTCACAAATCATGTTTCTTAGCTTGGACAGTAAATGTGTACGACATGTGAATAAAACTGCGTGCTTATTTATATTTATATAAATGAGTGAACATTTTAAACATAACACTAATAGTTGTGTTTCACCATATGCCTTTTTGTATGAAGCTTCTGCGTGCATGTTATCCATTATGTGATGCCTTCCTTCATTTAAATCAAAGTAGAAAATGAAGAAGTGTTTGTGACATGTCGGGAAAAACACCTTCAAAAAGGACAAGGAATAACGTAACATATAAACGTTGAATATTACGGTAGTATATTTTATAATTAAATGTATTATATTACTACTTGCTAGTTGTAACTTTTTGGACTTTATCCATTTCTCACATCTCTTAATTTCTCACTCAAGTATTGTTGCAAAATCAACGTAACATACGCTTGGTCTAAAATTGACTGCATTTTTGCATTAGCATTAGTAGATTCTTATGTATTTGAATATAGGGATGAAAAGAACATAGACTTACATTAATTATGATGACTAGTGCAAAACATCTTCTTCGAGAGTTTTGGCTTGCTTTTCGTCTGAGTTGCTCAAGATAACAGACCAGACATTAACTACATGCACATAAATTTGTTCCCCTGGATGTAGGGATGATGAGTGATATCAATTTGCAACATGTATGTCAATGTCAAACTTCACTGATATATTATCAAAAAATGGTGTAACTTTATATTCAGTATATGTTGTGTTTGCAAGCGTTTTTTATTTTTAATTTTGTAAATTTATAAGGTTTATAGTTACTTGCAACCAAATTTCTGTGATTTATCAAAGATATAATGAGTGATAATCTTCTATGGTGTGACAATTCTCCTACAACCTTTATCTTTTTTTCCATAAAAGGTGAATAATAAGGTTTTGTCAAGGGTCCTTTTTCACTTTAGGGGTCTTCTCTTGTCTTCTTGGCTTGATTTTTCCTAGAAACCATCATATCATAGTTTGACATAACATAGCTCAGTAAATGCATCTGATGGCTCAATGGATGTCTAAATGTAGCTTATTAAATATATCTTATTGCTCACTCAGCATACCTTATAGCTCACTTCTATTCATTAAGTTTTCAAAATTCTTACTAATTTCAGGTGGTGCTTTCTCCTTGTCCTCTTCTTTGGCAGAGATTTTTCTTTCGTTTACTTAACCTCTATTACTTTATGCACTCATGCTTCATTCCCCTCTTTGGCAAGAGAGGAACTTTTTGATCTCATGCCAAACTTTTCAACTGGCTGTGTGGTGCCTTAAGGGTTTCTGGGTGAGATGGTGGTGCCTCAAGTGTTTCTAATGATGGCCATGTTTCAAATGTTGGTGTGGTTTGGGGGTGGTGGTGTTACAATAGTTAGGCTTTGGGGATACTCGTCATTTCTTTGTGCTTTACAATAGCATTCTCCAGTTCTGTTATTGATGCCAGAACTGCAACTTTATTCCACTATTCATAATCCAGGCTGAATGGTAGTATGTCAAGAATTTATCCTTTTCTCTTGCTTCCATGGCAGGGGATTTTTAGATTTGAGCTTTGCAATATGACTAGAAAATATTTATTTCTACATCTCTTATTTCCTTAAGTGCTTCCTTTTTATAGTACTTTTTAAGACAAGCACTCCATGAAGGTTCTGAATCTTTTGAATGCGCTCACTAAAACCTTTACTTGTTCAACCATTTATTTCATACCTCTCTTTGTTTAAACATCATTCTAGTATTGTATAATGTTGAAGATACGTTTAGTTTAGTTTTTTTTTTTTTTTGGTTGAATTGATGTAATTATAGTAAATTGTACCTCTAACTTTGGTGTTCTGTCATTTGTGAGATGTGCTTGGCTTTAATTGTTTTTCTAGCTTGTGTCGTTTTCTTTACTTGATTGATCTCCATTAGAGGCTACACTCTGCCTAAATCTTTTTGGTATTGTGCTCTTGTTGAATTCATTAATCTTTTTTTCACTATTTCACTCTTTCATTCTCTTTCTCTATAGTCCAGCCGTATATTGGTAGGAGTTGTCTTTCAACAGTTGTCCTTGTGAGGAGAACTTTGCCAAGATACATCTCCTGAAAGGGAGATTTTTATTCAAATCCAACGAGAAATTAGTATGCTATGTCCATAAAATATGTACTGTTACTGATTATAATATGCATTAAATCAACAAAAAAACATTAGGACTTATTTACTAAAAGAAGAAAAAACCTTTTCCCTATTAAGGATAACTTTCCACTCATTAAAATCAACTTTCTTCTCACTAAAAATGAAATTCAGCTCACTAAAATATACAAAGGTCCAATGCAAATGACTTCTTTTTGTCTGTTGTTATAACTCCCAACAAATGATGTCTGCTCGCTAAAAACACAATTTGAGCTCACTAAAAATGATGTTCTATTCCCTTTTGCCAGTCTAGCAGCTCTGGATGTCAACATTTAGCGGTTTACTCCTCTTAAATTTTGACCTTTCACTAGTCTAGCAGACCTTTCACCAGTCTAGTTAATCTTGAATTGATCGCCTTCTAATCCTTAATTGGGTAACTGTTTTAGCCCTATCTTGTAAGTGGATTGCTTTTGCTTGTTTGCTAGCTACATTGATATCTTTGGATTCTACTTGTTGACATTATTTGAGCATTAATGGTTCTGGTTAGTCCCTTAGGCATCTTTATTTATTTCTCTTTCTTGTTTGCAAGCATCTTTGATAGTTAAGTTTGGCTCCTTTGTTGATTGCCATGCATGGGAGTCCGTCCAGGTCCCCCCTTCTTCTTTACCTTTGCTTTCAGCTTGTTGCTTCTTTTTTGCTAGTAAATACATGTGGAATTGATTGCCAAGATAACTTATCGGATCCTCAGGCTCCTACTTTCTCTTACTTTTCTTATTTGCATGCCCCTTGATTGAAGCACCTCTAGTTTGATTTATGTCATACATGCTTTTAGAACCCAAGCAGGTGACTTGCTTTTGGCCTTACTTGTTTGCTTTCTTGTGACCATTTTATGCCTTGATTATTGCATATTCATTATGAATGCATGTGAAGGTTGATTCGGCCAGTCCCTCCTTTGCTGTGACTCTTCATTTTGCCACTTGTAGCTTCATGTTAGTATAGCATATACATGCATTGATGCGTCGGCAATCTACCGGATCCTTTCCTTATTTTGGCCTCTTGTGTTTCTTTTCTTGATGTTTCTTCACACTTGGCTTCATGCATGTGTAATATAGGCATGAATGGGAACCTGGCCGGGTCCCCCTTCATCTTTAAAACAACATTACAGTGATTTTATTCTATCTTTGTTTTTTTGTTCGATCATGATAGTTTTATAATTTCCTTCTTATCTTTGTTTCATATATGCTCATTAAACTATTAGTGTGCTCACCACTAAAATAGATGTGTCTTTGTTGGGTTGAAGAGTTTGTGTCAGTTTTGACCATTAATGAAGATTTGCCTTCAACAAATACAATACTTTAAGCTCTTCATTGGGCTTATAAACTCTTTTTTTTTTGTGTTAGATTAATAAGTTGTAGAGTTTTTTTTCCTTCATCATGATGTTTGGGCAGTACTATGATAATTCTAAATAAATTTGTGCTTATTAAATTTAACGTTTTTGTTTGGATATAAAATGGGACTTGTATGTTTGTTCTAATTTAGTAAATCATGTGCAATACCTTTTAAGTTTTTAATATGCTTCTCACTGGAAAAGCATCAAACTCACTAGTATTATTTCTGGCTCACTAAGATTTTCAAAATTATTTATGCCTTTTTGATTATTTAGCAATAGAAAAGAATAATATCTATTAATAATGAGATTAAGCACACTAGAACATGTAAAACACTATATAAATATTAGTTTAATGTTTATATCAAATTTTTGTCTACATTAATTTATGTTTTAAAGATCTTGCTCACTGTGGAAGCATTCTAGCTTACTAGTATTAGCTTCTAGCTCACTAAAATTCCCAAAGTCTTTTATTTCAAGTTCTAGTGGTGTTGCTTATTAGATCAAATTCTTATGGTTTTGGTGATTCAATATTTAATACTGCAAAAGAGCAGCCCATTATAATGAAGTGTTAGCACACTCATTCTTGGTAAAGAGTAGTTTAAGCTACATATCATAGTGCTCTCTACACTAGTTCTAAAAGTAAACCCAAATAAGCAATATAGTGTGCAATAGCTTAATTCCTTTCTAAAGTTTACTAGTTATGCTTCTGGTGCTGGATTTGATTTGTATTTGCATTCATTTGTGCCTGTTGTTGAGCATGGAGTTTCTTTGCTAACCTCTTTGCTCTTTTCCTTAGTGTATTGTCTTCATTGTTGATTATCTCATAACAGTAGCGTGCTTGCATTAGATCAAGTGAATTCTTGTCTCGAAAAAAAATTATGCATAAAGTAAATATGGAGATATTTATTCTTCTTTTTTAATATATGTTACATTGATTTAAAATATTTTTGAAGACTTATCACATTCTTCTTGCAACCATTTCGCCAATTTTCTTCCTTACTAAAGTATGACTTCATACATCTCATATAGAATACACCACAGTCTATGACATTATCTATTGCTCTCTAGGGCATTCTTATTCATACTGCTTTTATGTTTTGGGCAAGTTCATATTTTCAATGCCCAGTTAGTGTCCTCAAGAAATCTCCTAAAAGCTTTTGGTTGTGTACATTCAACATTTGTTAGATTTTGCCAAATATGTAGTGTGGTTTAAGCTTTATGATAATTCACCTATACATGAATCATATTGCAATATAACCACTTAACCAATGAGCAATTTTAGCCTACTAACTATTTTTCTCATCTCAACGAAAGACATAAACAACTCACTAACGAACACAATCAAGGCTCATATAAACACAATAATTTGCTAACAAATAAGTTGACTCACCAACTATGTTCTTCAGCTCCCAAAAGCGCCTTTACAGCTCACCTTGAGGCACTATTAGTAAAAACACAACTATTTTCTCAGCAATTCAGTTTAGCTCCCTAACTACGTTCCCTAGCTTAGTAACTATGTTTCTCCGCTCACTGGAATACATGTACAACTCACTAACTATATTTCTCAGCTTGCACAAAAAATGTTTATCACATGTGAGTAAAGCTGTGCACTTATTCATATTTATATAAATGAGTAAATAATTTAACCCTACCATTAATAGATAAGTTTCACCATATGTATTTTTGTATGAATATGCTATCCGTATGTTATCCATTATGTCAAACCTTCTTTCCTTTAAATCAAAGTAGAAAATGAAGAAGTGCTTGTTATAATATTTCATAATTACATGTGTTTTAATACAACTTAGCAATTGCAATGTTTTGGGCTTTATCCATTTCTCGCATCTCTAAAATTCTCACTCAAGTTTTATTACAAAATTAATATACCTTTCGTCATCTATTTTTGCTTGGGTTATGCTTAGGTCAAAAGTTAACTGCCTTTTTAGCATTAGTTGATTCTTATATATTTGAGTAAAAGAATTGAAAGAAGATATAACTACCATTACATTAACTAGTATAAAAAGTCTTCTTGGAGAGGTTTCACTTCCTTTTCTCTATGAGCTGTTTAACACAACAGACAAGACATTAACTACATGTGCATTAATTTGTTCCCCTAGACATAGGTTGATAAGTGATACCGGTTTGCAACATGTGTTTTGGTATCAAACATTTCTTTATTGATATAATACCAAAAAAACAATGTAAGTATATAATCAATGTATCTTGTGTTTGTAAGTGTTTTTATTTTAATTTTCTAAATTTAGGAGGATTACGCTTACTCAATAACAAAGTTCTATGATTTATCAAAGACATAATCAGCAACAATCTTCTCGTGGCTTCAGAATTCTCCTATAACCTTTGTCATTCTGTGTACAGAAAGGTGACTAGAAAGGTTCTATGCAAGGTCTATCTTTTTGTGGGTGATCTCTTGTCTTCTTGCTATGATTTTTTCATACAAACCATCATATCATAGTTTATCATCATATCATAATTTATCATAACATAGATCACTAAATACATCTTATAGCTCACTGGATGTCTAAGTACAACTCACTAAATCTATCTTATCGCTCACTAAACATACCTCACAACTCACTAGGATTCGTTAAAATTTTTAAAATTCTTACCAACTCCACGTGGTGCTTTCTTTTTGTTATCTTCTTTGCCAATAGATTTTTCTTTTGTTTGCTTTATTTCCTTGTGATTCATTCTCCTCTTTAGCAAGAGATGAACTTTTTGATCTTATGTCAACCTTTTCAACTAGCTGCATCGTGTCTCAAATATTTTTGATGGTGGTTGTGTCTCAACTATTGGTGGGTGCAGGGGGTGGTGGTGTCTCAAGTGTTGGTGGGGGTGGTAGTGTTGCAGCAGTTGGGCTTTAACTATAATTTAGTAGTTTCAAAGTTGGCTTGCTATCATCCCTTTGTTTGAATCTAGGGCTTTTTCGTCTTAAGCTTTTGGCATTAGGGCTATTGCTAACTTGTTTATGCTTCAAGAAAGTACTGTTCAATTCACTTATTCACTCCAAAATGATAGCTCTAGTCCACCATTCATTATCATGTTGATTAGTGGCCTATTAGGAGTTCTCCCTCATTTGTCTTTTGCTTCTGTGCTAGGTGATTTTGGGGTTTAAGCTTCATAGTATGAAGAGAACATATTTATTATTACATCTCTTAATTTTTTCAGTGCTTATTGTTATGGTATATTTTTGGACAGTCACTCCAGAAGTTTTGAATTTTTGGATGCGCTCGTTAAAATCTTTGTTACTTCAGCCTTTTCTTCCATATCTCTGTGTGTTTAAACATAATTCAAGTATTGTATAATGCTAGATATACATTTCATTTAGTTATTTGTTTTTGAATTGATGGAATTGTTGTAAGTCCCATCTCTAACTCTAATGTTTCATTATTTTGTTAACATGTGCTTGGCTTTTCATGTTTTTTGGCTGGAGTTTTCTGGCTTGTGTAGTATTCTATGCTTTATTGATCTCTATTAGAGGCCACACTTTATTCTTTCCAAATCCTTTTGGCATTGCTCTTTTGTTAAGTTCATTAGCTTCCCCCCCCCCCTCCTTCACTCTTTCCTTCTCTTTCTCTATAGTCGAACCCTTAATTGTTGGAAATTGTCTCTTAACAGCCCTCCTTATGAAGAGAATTCTACTAAGGGTAACATCTGAAAGAGAGATTTTTATTCAAATCCAATGATACTGTAGTATATGTTGTGCCAATAAATAGACACCATTGCTATCTATAATATATGTGTTAAGTCAGCAAAAAAATTAAGATTTATTAATTTTAAAAAAAAAGAAAAAGCATTGTCCTTATTTAGAAATAACTTTCTGCTAACTAAAATTAACTTTCTACTTATTAAAAATGTAATTCAGCTCAGTAAAACATACCAAGGTCCATTACAAATGAGTTCTATTTGTTCATTCCTGAAAATGCTATCTGCTCACTAAAAATGTCATTGTAGCTCACTAAAAATGATGTTTTGCTCGCTTTTAACAATGCAAATGTTTTGGTCACTAAAGATGCCAATGTTGTGGTCATTAATAATTCCCTTTAGCTAGTTAATAGATACTGATCCACGTATGTGTTAAGTCAAAAAAATGAACATTTAATTACTAAAAAAACATTCAGCCTTTGTAAGGACCACATCTAAGGGTTCATCCCTCGTGTGCAGCTCTCCTATGAATGGTTGGGCTCACGTCCTACGTATTCGGATTCAAAACTAGTTAATACTAATATCTTTTTTTCAAAAAATAAGATCTCAATAGAATAATTTGACTAGACCAAAACACTGGGCCATAATTCTGATCGAGGAGCCAGCCTAGTTCTTAGGCCAAAACTAGGTACAGTTTATTGGTCTCCTTCTTTCCAGTGTTAGCTACCTAATCTAGGAATTGGGTTGCAGTCCAATCTAGGGTTAGATATACGCCCATATCTTGGCCCAAACAGTGACATTGTCTCTGATCCAGAATCATTCTGCCTAAAAATATAAAGAAATTAGAATTAATTAGGAGAGATGCACTGAGTTTTAGGAGAAACTTATAAATCAAATTCACTTCTTAAAACGAGCAATGACTGAAGGAACAACGAAGGGACAAAAGCTCAATTCAAAAAGGGTTTTGAAAGGTTCCCGAGTAATCCTTGGTGTAAGGACTATCTGACTCCATGTGCCTGAACTAAGGATCTAGATTCAGAGGCAAAGGTATGATGTTGTGATAGAATGCATCACAACATCGTTCGTCATCATCAACAGCCTCTATTAACCAATACGCGAAACTATAATATAATTATACTTAAAATAGCAAGCATGCATCATATTGGAGTTGTAAATTCAAATAATAGAAATCAAAATACACAGTCAGCCAAAGGCAATCAAAATAAACATATCAGTGGCGAAGGATACTACCTAAAGGTTACATCTTTATAAAGTCAGCAATCAAATAAATATAAAGAAATTAGAATTAATTAGGAGAGTTGCACTGAGTTTTAGGAGAAACTTATAAATCAAATTCACTTCTTAAAACGAGCAATGACTGAAGGAACAACGAAGGGACAAAAGCTCAATTCAAAAAGGGTTTTGAAAGGTTCCCGAGTAATCCTTGGTGTAAGGACTATCTGACTCCATGTGCCCGAACTAAGGATCTAGATTCAGAGGCAAAGGTATGATGTTGTGATGGAATGCATCACAACATCGTTCGTCATCATCAATAGCCTCTATTAACCAATACGCGAAACTATAATATAATTATACTTAAAATAGCAAGCATGCATCATATTGGAGTTGTCAATTCAAATAATAGAAATCAAAATACACAGTTAGCCAAAGGCAATCAAAATAAACATATCAGTGGCGAAGGATACTACCTAAAGGTTACATCTTTATAAAGTCAGCAATCAAATAAACGAAAGAGAAGGAAAGGTGTAATAGCCCGAACCTAAATAATGTTTATTTATTTAATTAAGTCATGTTATTAATTTTTCACATTTATTTATCTCATTTAATCATCCTGGTTGGGAGAATTCATTTTGGGCCTCACTTGGTAATTCTTGTTATAATTATCATAAAATTTCGAGTGAAACGATAGCAGGCCCTGATAAATATGATTTAGGAGGTTAAATTATTTTTCATAGCATCACAAAAAATTAATTTCAAGCTACGAAAAATTTTAATCGCATTAAGCGCAATTTCCTTTCGGGCCTAAACTCATTTCGACTCAATTTCGGCCCAACAAGCTTTACTTCATTTTACTTAGGTAATCACCATGAGATGTACCTAATTATCATTGGTCTAAGGTTGCTCTTAGTGGATATAAACTCAACCAAGTAAATTTAGATCATTTTCCACCGAGTAAACTATCAAAATATCAACATTCTCTCTCTTCCCCTTCACCCATTCCCATGGCCTACTACTGCCACCACCACCAGCACCTACTGGCGCCACCTGCTGCTGCGGCAGCCACCATCAGCCATCAACCACTGCCCCATCAGCCACCAACCACCACCCACAACTCTCACAAACACCAAACATCACCTCCATCTCTCAAAATCCAAGCTTAAAGTGAGGTAAATCCTAACCTAATCATGATTAACTTTAGGTTTTTATGTTGGATATAATTATGTATTATGTTATCTTGATATAAACTGTAATAGCCCGACCGTAAATCATGTTGATTTATTTAATTAAGTCATGTAATTCATTTTTCATATTTATTTATCTCATTTAATTATCCCGGTTGGGAGAATTCATTTTGGGCCGCACTTTGCAATTCGAGTTTCATTTACCGGATAATTTTGAAAAAATTGATAGTAGGCCTCGATAATTATGGTTTAAGAGATTAAATATACATTTCAAAACTTTAAGTTCTAGCAACAAAAAATTTGTCGCACTCGGTTTAAGTTTCTTTTCGAACCCAAACTCATTTAGGGCCAATTTTGGCCCAACAAGCTCCTAATCCATTTATTTAGCTAATTACCATCATTAACCCCTAATTATAATTAGCAAAGATATTATTTTGGGGGAGTTAAATTTCAGCCATGAGTTTTACTTCATTTTGAACCAAGTAAAGTTTCAAGGCATCTTCTTCTCTACCTCTTCTTTCTCTCTCTAGTTTCATGCCCCTCTCCTTGGTAGCTCTTCCCCCATCCTGCCATCACTATTCTGGTGGTTTCTAGCCATCAGACAACACCAGGATAGCCACCATGTACCACCACTAGATCAGCCCCAACGATCATCCACACCCCCTCAAGCATTCAAGCACCACTTGAACTCTTTTCTTTCAAGCATCAAGTGAGTAAGTTTATGTTGGTTTTGATTATTGATTATGTTGGATTTGTTTATGAATCATGTTAATTTGATAAAAACAAGAGTTATTTTGAAGTTTTAATGGTTGGATCATCTTGAGAGTAAGTAAAGATTGAAATTGTGCATGAACAAGCAAGCTTAAAGTTAAAGTGATGGATTTGGATTATTTTGTATTTGATTTGATAATCTTTATCATCATAAATGATTAGAGTAATGTTGGTGTGGTTTCAGATGAGTAAAGAGTGATCTTGTTGGGGGTTTATGTGAAGAAAAGCTTGCAAATATGTGTTCATTGAGCTGTAAATAGACCTGAAATAGGGGCCACTTTGGGATTAAACTGATACTGTATTGCACATTGAAAACTTATGGTTTTTGGGGGATTGATAGCTCAATGAGTTAGCTTTCAATGGGCTTTGGAATTACTTAATTTCAAGCTATGTGGACAAAGTTATGACCAATTTACTGAAGACTGCACAGAATACATTGAAATTGGGAGCATATGTGCACGAGGGATTTTACAGCAAACCTGGTGTTGATTGGGTCATTGCAAAATTGTGATTTTTGGTGTGTAGATATATCAATGAATTATCTTTCAAATGCCTTTTGAATCACCTTAATCCGAGGTCTATGGAAAAAATTATGATCATTTAGCTACAACTGCACAGATAGAACTAAAATTGTGTACGTCTGTGTTCTACCCTAATTTTAGGGACCTTACTATGTGAATCATGTTTTGTGTCCTCAATAAACATTTTAGTGGACATTATGAGATTTTCATATTAGGGTTTTATATCTCAATTGGATGTCAGGAGTGAAAGATATGGATTTTCTAATGTATGCGGAAGAAAGAAATCGTGACATTTGGAAATATTATCAAAAGAGAAAATTACAAGGTTTAGTGAGTTCAACAAGTTTGATTAGTGTATGGAAGCTTATTTGGATTGGAAAACGGAGTTTAATGAGCATGAAAATCAAATTTGAGAAGTGGGCAGAGTAATGACTCAAATCAGTGTCTATTGGACTCTGATGGGTTATTTGAGCTTTTATGAACCTCACAACACCTTTCCTGACATTAAGCCTTCTATTACCCATTTTAAAAGCATTACACTTTTCACTATCCATTCTGAAAATATCAGAAACCCATATTTCAATTATATCAATTAAAATCTTTTTATTATCACCTCAATTATTCCAATTTGGTCTATTTTATTTCAGTTTGTTGTATTTCAAGTTCAATAACCCTAATTGATTTATTTTTCAAATCATTTTGTTATAACTTATCTTATATTGAATTACTGGAATTGTGAAAGCTCTTTAATTAATCAATTTCCATTAAAGTTACAAATTCTGGGAGTAAATATTGTTTACTAACTGCATTTACCTATAATTACATTTCTTTAGTAGAAACGGGCCTAGTCTATCATTCCCATTGTGCATAAGTATTATCAAGTAAAATATCATTTTAAAGACTTCAAGTACGTCCATTGCCTGTATCTTTAGAAATCAGAGTGTATTTAGCAACATAATCATGTTCTAGTAAGTACATCAATGAATCAGTTTACGCAGTGATTTATCAGTTAATTAGTGACCCCATCAGTTATCATCTATAGGGCATTCGCTCTTCAGTTACCCGCGCAGCTTTAGGCCAGGTCCTCAATCGACTTGACAGGTGTACACCTATCCATAGATCGTAACAGTATCAAGGGGTTCACTATCAGCTCATAACTAGCAATACAGTTTTACATCATCTCATTCACTGTTATAACTTAAAATGAATTGCAAATTGGGCCCAATCAGTGTTTAAGTGATCATTTAACAATTCAGGAATGCATGCACTGAGCTTCGGCTCACACTTCGAAATGTTTTCATGTTTTGTTTTAGACAAATGCTCAGAGAATCGTCTCACGATAGTAAACCAGCGGAATAGAATAAGTTGAGTAAGGGAATCTGGATGGATCAACACTAACACAGTGTATGCATATTTTTAAAGCTATATATTGAAATCTTCAGTGGATGGAGATGCAGATTACATAGTGAATTGTTTTTACTATGGTGTAAAAACCTTGTATTGGTTAACAGTTGATTATATATGGATTGATCAGGTGTGTATGTGTATGATTGAAGCTATGCTTAACTGTGTTATTTATAGCACTCATGTTTTAAGCCTTGTCCTTGTGGACGGTGGTAATGCCCCTATCATTGGGTTGTCGAGATTATAATTAAAGGATTTATTAAGGAAAATACAAGCAGTGAAACATATTTAATTTGGGGGCATTACAGATTTGGTATCAAAGCCAGGTTGAGATTTTTTTGATGGGATATGGAGTATGGAGAGTGGAGTTAGGAGACCGAGAAAATTAATTATTGGGGAATTATTATGATATCATTAGAGATTTGTGACAATAGTAATGTCTGCTTATCTCTCACATATTCTACTCGTATATTCTTCTTTGTCAGATGGATCCATACAATATGTATATAGTTTGATCTCAAGCATCAGATTTGAGAGTGATTTTGAACAACAAGTTAAAAGTGCCTCTAATGCATTTAGGTAAGTATGGCCATATTGTCCAGAAGTCGCTCGGGATGGCCATATGAGCCACCCATCTGAATGGTATGTTGTCCTTTTAGCTGAAATTGTTTATTTTTGGGAAGTAAACTCTTGTACTCCAGACGTGTCGCCTGCAGAGTTGTGGTCTCTGGTGTATAGATGTTGAGCTTGATTTGATATCCTTTTGTACTTCTAGTCAATGCAGGGGATTTGATGTAAGGCTTTAAGTCTGGAAAATGGCCAGTTTATAGGCAAAACTCTGTCCGTTTCGCCCTAGGAATTTAAGAATCACTAACACTCCTAGCCCTAGGGTTGGGGGCTATTACAGATGTGTCCTATGAAGGGCCCTTAACTCATTTGTTTAAGGTTAAATGCATAGGGAAAACTAAATATGGGCAGAATACACAAGTTCAATCAACTTGACAGTTTTGATCAATGCACAAGGACCGACCTTGAAGTAACTTTTTTCTATGATCTATATGATTTACGCAAGGGTTGTCCATCCCAATTTTAAGGTTAAGGAAATATCTTTCATATGAAATAAGTTTCAAGTTGATTGGAGGTCATTTGGTTATTCAAATAGACAAATCAAAGTCTGCAAACTGGGCAGAATCCTAATGCACAAGGTCTGAGTTTAGCTCACTTGCCGCTTATGCATTCCATCAGATAGGGATGTTTTGGTCAATCTATGTCGAAGTACAGAAAGTAAGCTTTTCAATGACCCATGTCGCAGCATATATTTCCTTATCATATGGGTGTCATTTTGTGCGTTTCTTGGATCCAAGTGGCAATTACTTCAATATGCTTCATTAATTTTAGATATTTTCTTCTATAACCCAAGAAGTTCCTCTAAGTGAGCTATATGGGGGTTCTTGATGTAGTATCCCCTGAATTGTAGGATTTTGGAGAGGCTTGTTCTATGGTACATAAGTTTAAAACTATTGACTACCGACTATTCCATAAAAGAGAAATCGAGGACACTTTAGAGAGACTTTTTGCTTTAATCCATTGCAATTCAAGACTTACTTAAATTGTCCAAACTCTTGTACGCAGTCCATTGACTCCACCTCCATCTGTGAAGTAGGCATTACTTTTAAAAATATTTCACTGGACCTTCGAGTAATATACCATCTACCATTGTTCTTGTTGGATTATAAACTGTTAGATACTCACTTCGACTAGGGGCTTCATCTTTTTGTCTTCATGGTATCTCCCCATCCAGTTGCATCATCATTCACTCTTATGTTACATCTTCATCAGTTCTAGTCACCTTTTTTTAAGCCCAATTGCTGCTAGTAGTTAGTTTATGATTGGGTTGCACCCATATCAATAGACGATAATTTTTTAGTATACCTGAACAGAAGGCAGATCTTAACTGCGCTTTGTATAGCGGTTGATTGTTGTCCAACTTATGGAGTCCATTGCTAAGGGGAACGCAATGTGTCTACCTTTTTGGCTTATTCAATCTAAGTTTCCTTTGGAAGATCACTTGCATAAAGTTTAAGTTTGACAATCAAAATTTTTGCCATGTATTTGGATTACATCAATAAGAAATTTTGATGGGTTACTACCCCTTAGAAAAACGCCTTCAGTTGATTCAGACTAAAGAACTCTACAGTGGAAAGTATGACCCAGTTGAACTTGAAGAATGGATTCGAGAAATGGAGAAAATCGTCCTATAGTAGAGGTTCCAAGGGATAAAAAGCTGAACACTGAAACATTTTATCTAACTGATGAAACTGATATTTGGTGGAACACTGTTAAGAATAGGCTCTTAGGGCCTGACTTCACTTGTAGCAAATTTGTGGAAGAACTAATTATACCGCTCCAGATTGCTAAGTGGGAACTAACAAATGCACGTGGTACAATAGCCCAGAGCACTTCATTGTTGCCTGTTCCCGAAGGCTCGCAGCTGTAGGAAGGACTTATATGTTGAGTAAGAAAAAAGCCGCCACCTTTGGTACAGTAGTTATGGGAACTCTCTTTTAATTTTAAAGCCATTTTGTGTATTGATTGATTCAGTTGCCACTCATTCATTTATATTCACACGATCTGCCATGCAAGTGAACCTTGAGAAGAAGGAAGCAGAAACCAATTACGGAATCAAGTTACCCAATAACTCTAGAGTTTAGTGTCCTATCTCTTATAAATTTGTCCTAATTACTATTGGTAGGATAGTATTCCCTGAAATTCTAATTCAATTTGACTCGTTAGACATTGATATCATTCTGAAAATGAGCTGATTGTGCACTTATGAGGTCAAGATAGATTGTAGGGGCCCTAAGGTTGTTTCAAGAGATGAACAAGGGAGAGAAATATATTTCGTGGTCACAGAAAGGAAAAACCTTGTCCTTTAAATTCTGTTATGGAAACAAGTGAGCACTTATGTCAAGGACATGTTGTGTATTGGTGTTATACTATTAACATTCATCCTAAGGAAGGAAAAAGTAGAAGATATCCCTATAGTTTGTGAATTTAGAGATGTTTTCCATAAAAGTTACTAGGACCGCCCCGTAAAAAAAAGCGATTTTGAGATTGACTTAATCCCTGGTGCCTAACCTATCTCCAAAATCCCATATCGTATGGCCCCAATTGAGCTTAAAGAACTGAAGATTCAGTTAGAGGAGTTATTACAAAAGGAATTTATCAGACCATCCAAGTATGTCACCATGGGGTGCCTAGTTCTATTTGTAAAGAAGAAGAATGGAACCTTGTGGTCATGTATTGATTACAGAGAGTCTTCTCCAAGATTGCTTCGTGGTTAAGACACCGTCAACTTAGGATTAAACTTCAAAACAACCCCAAGACTGCACTAAGGACCATGTTTGGGTCATTATGAATTCATTGTGATGCCTTTTGGCCTAATGAATGGCCCCACGGCCTTTAAGGATCTTATGAATAGGATTTCAGACCATATCTAGACAAGTTGTGGTGGTGTATATAAAAGATGTCTTGAAATACCCTAAGGATATAGATGAGTATACTATTTATTTGAGGATAGTGCTGCAGACCTTGAAAGAACATCAATTACAGAGCAAGTACAAGAAGCGTGAGCATTGGTTAGAAGCATCGGCATTTTTGGAACATATGGTTTCAAAGGAAAAGATCAAAATTGTTTTACATAAGGCGAAAGCAGTTACAAAGTGTCCAAAACCCACCAATGCACTAAGACTAGAAACTTTTTGGGTTTTAGCAGGGCATTATCAAGTTTCAGGGAGGATTTATCAAATATTGTCTTCCCTAACCAATTTGTTGAAGCAAGCCACAAAGTTAGCAAGAAGATTCGGTGGTATCTTATCCCTCCCGACAGTTCAAGTCTTATGAAAGCGGAAAAAGAGCACCTCACCCATAACCCAAGACTAGCAGTTGTGGTTTTACATTGAGAATTTGAAAACATTACTTATAAGGAGTACCTTGTAAGATTTATACTGATCATCAAAGTTTGAAGAATATGTTCACTCAGAAGGAGCTTAATCTGAGACAAAGGCATTGATTAGAATTACTTAAAGATGACCACTTGCAGATCCAATGTCAACCAAAAAAGAGAAATATTGTGGCAGATGCCTTGAATGAGAAGGCACAACATACCTTGGTTGCTATAGTGATTACTCAACTGAATCTCTTGAGAGAGCTTAAGGACTTAGACATTCAAGTAGTGTTGCATAGAAAGGCGAATGTTCAATTGCCGGCACTTATCTTACAGCCCTCCCTAGTGGAGGAAATTAAGGTGAATCAAGATAGTGATCCTGAGCTGTGGCAGATGCCTTAAATAAGAAGGCACAACATACCTTGGTTACTATAGTGATTACTCAACTGAATCTCTTGAGAGACCTTGAGGACCTAGACATTCAAGTAGTGTTGTACAGAAAGGCGAATGTTCAATTGCCAGCACTTACCTTACAGCCCTCCCTAATGGAGGAAATTAGGGTGAATCAAAATAGTGATCCTGAGCTACAAAGAATAAAGCAGAATCTTGAGAAAGGGATTCAATTTCAATGGACTTTGTCATGGAATTCCTTCAGATATAGTGTCTGATAGATATCAAAGATTTCAAGCCCTTTTTTGTTAAGCACTTCAAAGAGCCTTTAAAACTAGATTGAACTTTAGCGGTTCTTATCATCCTGAAATAGATGGGCAAGTACCTAAAAATATCAATGGATCAACTCTTCTAAGTTGGAGCCTGTAGTACTTCGTGACCTACGACCAACATTTGCATTTGAAGACAGTGGGGAACTCCCAATAGTCAATGTTGTGATAGCACTAGCAGAGAATCCTGCATTAAACATGAGGACAAACTGACGGCAGACATTGATAACAAATCATCTTATGGGTTATGAAGATCTTCTCCAGCGTTTAATAAGGTGACACATGTCAGAAGATTCCTGAAAATATCCTTTTGAAAGCAATAGAAACGCTATGTGATAAAAGAAGGAGATTCCTGGACTTTCATGTATATAGCAAAGTTTTTCAGAAAGTTTATTACAGTCAAGATCTTTTAGACCATGTCAGTTTTACTGCAAACTAAATTGCGGTCAAGATCTTTTAGACCATGTCAGTTTATTGCAAGGCCGAATTGCATAGCTTGTCTACCGGATCTGCCTATATAACTCAAACACGTACATAACGTGTTCCTTACCTCACAACGCACGCAGTACATTTCATATCCAGATCATGCTATCATAATCAAACCCATTGCTGTCGTTAAGGGTCTTGTATTTCACGAGCACCCAGTGCAAATACTAGATCACAAGATTAAGCAGTTAAGCATCAAGCAAATCTTTCTAATCAAATTACTTTGAGCAACTCATATCTCCTCAGAAACTACTTGGGAAGTTGAGCAAGAAGTGTAAGCAAAATACCCATACTTATTTGAGATAACCTTGCATGCATTGGCAAAGTTCACAAGTTTCGAGGACGAAACTCTTTAAGGAGGGAAGGCTATAATAGCCCAACTCTAAATCATGTTGATTTATTTAATTAAGTTATGTAATTCATTTTTCACATTTATTTATCTCATTTAATTATCCCAGTTGGGAGAATTCATTTTGGGCCGCACTTTGCAATTCGAGTTTCATTTACAGGATAATTTCAGGAAAATTGATAGCAGACCTCGATAATTATGGTTTAAGAGGTTAAATCATTTTTCATAACATTTTAAAACTTTAAGTTCGAGCAATGAAAAATTTATCGCACTCGGCTTAAGTTTCTTTTCGAACCCGAACTCATGTAGGGCCAATTTTGGCCCAACAAGCTCCTAATCCATTTGTTTAGCTAATTACCATCATTAACTCCTAATTATAATTAGCAAAGATATTATTTTGGGGAGGTTAAATTTCAGCCAAGTGTTTTACTTCATTTTAAACCAAGTAAAGTTTCAAGTCTTCTTCTTCTCTACCTTTTCTTTCTCTCTCTAGCCATGGCCCTCTCCTTGGTTGCTCTTCCCCCATCCTACCACCACTATTCTGGTTGTTTCCGGCCATTAGCCACTACCATGTACCACCACCAGATCAGCCCCAGCCATCATCCACACCCTCTCAAGCATTCAATCACCACTTGGACTCTTTTCTTTCAAGCATCAAGTGAGTAAGTTTGTGTTGGTTTTGATTATTCATTATATTGGATTCATTTATGAATCATGTTATTTTGATAAAAACAAGAGTTATTTTGAAGTTTTAATGGTTGGATCATCTTGAGAGCAAGTAAAGATTGAAATTGTGCATGAACAAGCAAGCTTAAGTTGAAGTGACGGATTTGGATTATTTTGTATTTGATTTGGTAATCTTTATCATCATAAATGATTAAGGTAATGTTGGTGTGGTTTTGGATGAGTAAAGAGTGATTTTATTAGGGGTTTATGTGAAGAAAAGCTTGCAAATATGTGCTAATTGAGCTGTAAACAGACCTAAAATAGGGGCCACTTCGGAATTAAACTGGTACTGTATTGCACATTGAAAAATTATGGTTTTTTGGGGATTGATAGCTCAATGAGTTAACTTTCAATGGGCTTTGGAATTACTTAATTTCAAGCTGTGTGGACAAAGTCGTGACCAATTTCCTGAAGACTGTGCAGAATACATCGAAACTGGGAGCATATGGGCACAAGGAACTTTACGGAAAAACTGGTATTGATTGGGTCATTGAAAAATTATGATTTTTGATGTGTAGATATATCAATAAAGTATCTTTCAAATTTCTTTTGAATCACTTTAATCCGAGGTCTATGGAAAAAGTTATGGTCGTTTTGCTAGGACTGCGCTGATAGAACTGAAATTGTGCATGTTTGTGTTCTACCTTAATTTTAGGGACCTTACTATGTGAATCATGCTTTGTGTCCCAAACATTATGAGCTTTTCATATTGGGGTTTTATATCTTAATTGGAGGTCAGGAGTGAAAGATATGGATTTTCTAAAGTAGACCATCAAACTTTAATATGGTGGAAGAAAGAAATCGTGACATTTGGAAATATTATCAGAAGAGGAAATTACAAGGTTTAGTGAGTTCAACAAGTTTGATTAGTGTATGGAAGCTTATTTGGGTTGGAAAACTGAGTTAAATGCGCATGAAAATGAAATTTGAGAAGTGGGCAGAGTAATGACTCAAATCAGTGTCTATTGGACTCAGTTGGGATTATTTAAGCTTTTATGAACCTCACAACACCTCTCCTGACATTAAGACTTCGATTATCCATTTCAGAAGCATTACACTTTTGATTATCTATTTTGGAAATATCAGAAACCCATATTTCATTTATATCAATTAAAATCTTTTCATTATCACCTCAATTATTCCAATTTGATCTATTTTGTTTCAATTTGTTGTATTTCAAGTTCAATAACCCTAATTGATTTATTTTTCAAGTCATTTTGTTGTAACTTATCTTATATTGAATTACTGGAATTGTGAAAGCTCTTTAATTAATCAATTTCTATTAAAGTTACAAATTTCGGGAATAAATATTATTTACTAACTGCATTTACCTATAATTACATTTCTTTAGCAGAATCGAGGCCCAGTCTATCGTTTCCATTGTGCATAAGTATTATCAAGTGAAATATCATTTTAAAAACTTCAGGTACGTCTATTGCTTGTATTTTTAGAAATCAGTGTGTATTTAGCAACGTTATCATGTTCTGGTAAGCGCATCAATGAATCAGTTTACACAGTGATTTATTAGTTAATTAGTGACCCTTTCAGTTATCATCTATAGGGCATTCGCCCTTCAGTTACCTGCGCGCGGCTTCAGGCTAGGTCCCCGATCGGCTTGACAGGTGTACACCTATCCATAGATCATAATAATATCAAGGGGTTCACTATCAGATAATAACTAACAATGCAGTTTTACATCATCTCATTCACTATTTTAACTTAAAATAAATTGTCAATTGGGCCCAATCAGTGTTTCAACGATCATTTAACAATTCAGGAATGCATGTACTGAGCTTTGGCTCATAGTTTGAAATGTTTTCATGTTTTGTTTTTAGACAAATGCTAAGAGAATCATCTTCACGATAGTAAACCAGCGGAAGAGAATAAGTTGAGCAAGGGAATCTGGATGGATTAACACTGACATAGTGTGTGCATATTTTTACAGCTGTATATTGAAATCTTCAGTGGATAGAGATGTGGATTACATGGTGAATTGTTTTTGCTATAGTGTAAAAACCTTATATTGGTTAACAGTTGATTATATATGGATTGATCAGGTGTGTATGTGTATGATTGAAGGTATGCTTAACTACGTTATTTATAGCACTCATATTTCAAGCCTTGTCCTTGTGGACGATAGTAATGCCCCTATCATTGGGTTGTCGAGATTATAATTAAGGGATTTATTAAGGAAAATACAAGTAATGAAACATGTTTAATTTGGGGGCGTTACATAAACAAGTGTTATTTTGATGTTTTAATTGTTAGTTGAGCTTGAAAGCTTGCAAGGGTTAAGGTTGTTCATGATCATGCAAGCTTAAGTTAAAATAATGGATTTAGATTATTTTTTGTGTTTGATTTTGTAATCTTTAATCCTATTGGTGATCATAATGATGTTTATATTGGTTTTGGATGAGTTAACGATTAATTTAAGTTGGTCATAAGCTAGGGTTTTAATGATTATTCATGGTTTAGCTTACTCTCGGATCAAGCATTTTATTGGTATGAACCTTGGTGCAAAATGAATCTTGGATGATTATGAAGCAAAAATTGTGAATTATAGCTGTATAAAGTGATGTTAAGGGTCACCCTATGGTTTAGTAATTTCAACAAGTGATTTTAGAGGGTAATTTTATGAAAAATGAGGATAATAAAGTAGGTAGCAAGCTGTGAAGGGCCCAAAAATAGGGGTCTGTTTCGGGAAAAACTTGTAATGTGTGGCTTGTCAAAAAATTATGAATTTTGGTGGGGAGCTAGAGCAATGTGTTATCTTTCAAATGGCTTTTGAATTACCTTAATCCAACTTCTGTGGAAAACGTTAAGGCCGTTTTTCTCCGACTGCGCAGACCGGACCAAAACTGTGCAGGGTGGTGTTTTTGCTCACTTTTGGGATTTGCGTGGTGGTGATTGTGTTATGGGCTGTGTTGCGGGACTTCTTGATCTTTTCATATTGGGGTTTTATAGCTCAACTGGAGGTCAGGGTGAAAGTTATAAATTTTCTAAGGTGGACCTTGAATCAGTAACAATTTTGATTGCACTTAGAAGCTTATTTGGTTTGAAAAACTAAGTTGTATGGTATGTGTTGAGTTCGTGAGTATCCAACCACAAGAGGGGGGTGAATTGTGGTATCTGATTTTCGCGTTGTAGATAACAAACACCCTCACAGAGGTTGTTCTCAAGTGACAAACACCCTGATAGCTTGTTTGCACGGGGTGTTCTCAAATATTGCAGAGGCGAAAATCACCAAGATAGATGCGGAAAATAAAGCACACACAATTTTTACGTGGAAAACACCTCTAGCCCAACTGAGGTGTGAAAAACCACGACCTACCTCGTGTAGGATTTAACCACTTTCACTAACGGGCTTCACACGTTACAAATGTAACACACCTTGTTACAACTTGCAACCACGTAACCTTCTTCCCAAAGACAGGTTACACCACGTCCAACCTTCGCAAGATTAGACACGTCCAAGTCCACACGACTAGGACACACTCACTCACTTTTCTGATTCAAGATCAGGGTTACAAACACCTTACAGGGGGTGCTTCTCACTAAGCCGATGTAAGGTACAATGAAGATCCTATTATGCCAATGGTATGAAAACTCAAAATCAAACACAGCCTGTCACGGTTTGCTTTTCAGAATGAAACTCAAGAATCTTTGAGTGTAAATCGAGTTTTCTGATTTTCTTGGATTTTTCAAAAGGCTGTGTTTATGCAAATTCAAACCGAGTTTTCTGTCTCTCTGTTTTTCGAGTGTTTTGAATATCTGTATATCTCTGTCTGTGTGTATGTGCTGGGAGAGAAAAAGCTGAGGCTTTTAAACAAAAAAACCAACGGTCATAAACCACAGAATCAGCTAAGTATGGAAATTGTTTTACAAAATTATCCAACGGCTAATGATTAATTTATCCCAAAATATAAGGGATTTTGTTATCTTAAAAGATAACCCTTATCTTTTCATAGCCGAGAGGTGGATTCAAAAAGCAACCAAAAATTTTCAGCTTTTGAAACTTTGCCATATCCAAAAATATGGTCAAAGGAAAATTTTTTTCTTTAAGTTTTGGCAAATCTCCAAAACTTATTTTCGAAATTCTCCCAAAATATTTTCAGGAAATATCCTTTCCAGAGAAATAGTAGCTTTGAAATTCAAGGAAAGTATTCTAGAGATCTTGGCCAACCAAAATGAATTTTTCAAAAATAATCGGGTATGGCCACTGTAGTTCAGAAACACCCTAGGCACCCTATTCGCAGGGTTGTTCGCAACTGGTGTTCTGAAGCACTTAGCGCAAGTACCGATTCAAGAAGTATTTAAAAATGATGTTTTCAATATTGGCATATTAACAAGAGTCTAATTAAATAAAACCTATATACTCAAGACTTCTTGTTTTGAACCAGTCATCTTGTCCGAGATTTGTAGAGCTGTTGTGAACACCAAGGCCACCTTGTTTGCTGGGGTTGTTCTTTGCATTGCTAGAGTTCAGGAACACGCTTTACAATCAACTGTCGAGATGGTGTTCTTGACTTAATATAGAATCACCAAGTAAAACCTGTCTAGAAGACATTCTCACATGTAGCAAACCAGTTAATACAATAAAGATCACAAACACCAGTTACGCCTGTTTGGAGATCGTGTTCGGAGCAACATTACTTGGACAGATTTTTACACTTGGATTTGTTATCATCAAAACTAAATATAATAACACAACAAATTCCCCCTTTTTGATGATGACAAACCAAGTGACCATATTGACAAAAAATGAATGAATGCTGATAGGGATAAGTCAATGCTAAGGTCCACTCGTCAATAACCAAGTGACCATATTGACAAAAAATGAATGAATGCTGATAGGAATAAGTCAATGCTAAGGTCCACTCGTCAATAGGACTACTTCCCCCTTTTGGCATCATTAAAAAGCATAAACAACATTATGAATGCAAGAAAAGAAGTAAATAGCAGAAGATGCAAGAGGCAGTAATAAAGGGATATTGCATTAAAAACCTTACAAATGCCAAAAACGAAAGTAAGGAAGGAGGAGACTAGAGAACAGCCTAGACAATCAGGGAGCAGGGGGTGGTTGCGTTTGCAGAGGAGGGATGCTAGGGGCAAGAGTGGAGAGAAGTGCAAGCAAATCTTCATGGCGTTTGGCCGAGAGAGCTCGTTCCTCAGCAAGAGTAGCCTTGACAGCTAAGAGCTCATCTTTGAGGCGAGCATTGTCCTCAAGAACAGCCTCAACCTTGACGGAAGGTTGTCCAGAAACAGGTGGTCGAGGTGGTCGACGACCCTGTTTGGAGACTGACCCTTCGCCAACCTCATAGCCACACCCTAGTAGGGTGTCAACGCCAATTTCATCAATGATTTGGGCCGGCACTCTTCGTGTGAGCACGATCCCAAAGTACTCAAGCACCCTTGTTAACAAAAACCCATAGCCAAGATCATGTGCCCGGGTGGTGTTCGCAATTCGCTCTATGTGGCGAATCATGATTGCAGGGAGGTTTACTGGTTCCTCCCGATCCAGTAGGTCCACCAGACATTGATCAAAGGCATCTGCTGAGTTTCGCCCTTGACCTCGCGGTATTATGTTCTTGATGGTGAACATAAACAGTAGTTGGTGCAGGGAGGTCATTTCACCCTTCTTAACCGAGAGGGGTGTTCTCAGGCCTTGTTTTTGACTAAGGCGTTTGGACACCTCTAAGAGCCTGGCTGTTTCCAGGGCCGTTTTGTCTTCCCTCACATACACAGCAAATCCACAAGAGGGGATGCCCAGAATATCACTTAGGGTGGCTTCATCAAAAGAGAAATGACACGAATTGACAGCACTTGTCACCACCCCATTTGTGACAGAGCAGTTGGCATAGAATTCAGCCAACTCGGGCACAGAACACCCTTGCTGGGTGTTTGCAAACAACTCAAGCCAGCCTTGGGCTCGAAGCTTGTTCAAGAACACCCCCAGACCCTGTTCCTCGAAAAAGCTTACATTCACTACCTTCCCCCTGAAGACATTGCGCTTCAGCAACTGCGCATGTTTGTCAGACATAGGAGAGGGAGTGAACTGCTTTGGGCGTTTAAGGACAGGAACAGAGGTGGTAGTTTCTGGTAGGGGGGCTGTTCTGGGCTTTCGCTTGAGGGGTGTTTTGGCAGGAGAGGGCTTCACAGCAGGTTTATTGGTCGGTTTTGGAGGAGCTTGGTCTTCAGAGGACTCGGAAAACACCGGTGTCCCCTGTTTGAAGGTGGTGTTCTCAGAGTCAGAACTCGAGAACCCTTCAGAAGAAGAAGAAATCTCCTCGATGATAGGAGTAGAGGGTTTGGAGGTACGAGGAGCGGATTGAAAAGCAATTCTCGCAGACTTGCGAGAGGGCTTAGAGGATTGAGGAGAAGAGGGCGTTTGTGAGGGTTGAGACCTTGGTTGTGGCCTTGTTCTTGGCGTTCTACTACGCCTAACCACGATTTTCACCCTCTTCCTTTTCTCTCCAGTTCGAGCGACCGGAGTGGGGGTTTCAGCCTCAGGGAGAGAATTCTTCTCGAGACTCTCCTCGGACGACTCATTCGACTTCCCTTGGAAGTCAACAGGCAGATCCTCCACAACCACACCTTCGACAGAGGCAGCCCCTGTTTCTGTCGCGGTGTCAGAGAAACAGGGCTCAAAATTAAACCCTTCAGGGGTTTCCAAGAATTGTTCTTAAGACCCCGACTTTGTTCCCTCTGACTCAACTGAAATGGGACAAGCAATTGCCCCTATGAGGAACACCAATTCCCTTTCACATTCAAAGGGAATATCATCCATCCCCATTCCCACTGATTTTAGAGACAAGCGATTCAGAAATTGGAAAGGCTTGTAAAGAATTGGGCGAGAAGGAGCAGGAATTGAGGAAGAAAGAACGAGGGCTTTTGATTGAAGAGTCACTACAAAAATATATCTAATCTGCGACGGAAAAAGGTCAAATTTCCGACGGAAAATTGTGTTTCCGACGGAAACACCGACGCGGAAAGGGTCGTCGGGATTCAGCTCGTCGCAGTTTTTATTCCGACGGACTCCGACGGAATCCGACGGAATTTCAGACGGAAAAAACCCGTCGGAAATTCCGTCGGATACTGTCAAGCAGAAACTGCAGAAAACAGTGGCAGGAATTTCCGACGGAATTTCCGACGGAATATTCCGTCGGAATTTCCGACGGAATATTTTTTTTTAAATAATCCGAATTTTTTTTGAAATTATCCGAAATTTCGACGGAATTTCCGACGGAATATTCCGTCGGAAATTCCGTCGGAATTTCGGATAATTTCAAAAAAAAAATTTTGTTTTCCGAAAAGTTTGTTTCTAAATTTCAAAAGTTCTCAAAATAAAAAACAATTAATAATAAGTTTCAAATCTGCCAATAAAATGTGCTTAATTAAATATTAAGTACAACATAAATTAAATATTAAGTACAACATATATAAATATCAAGATATATAAATATTAAGTACAACATATAAGTACAACATATATAAATATTAAGTACAACATATATAAGTACAACATATACGTTGTTTTAGATGTACACGCAGATTACATAAATTACACGAATATCATATCAGCTAATCAGAGTCAGATAAATTTGTGGGATCATCATCATTGTCATTTTGAGAGTCCTCTTCATCATCATCAGCGTTCAAGTCGATGTGGCTGGAAGAACCTGCACTTTGACCTTTGAAAAATCTGAAAACTTTTTTCAGCATGCGCTCTGTCTTCCCTTGTTTCTTGGTTAGTTGAGTTATAGCCTCTGCTTGCTTCGCTATGCTCTCACTGAGGAGTTGCGCTTGCTCTCTTGGATCAAAATGCTCTGCTGATGAGTGACGTGCAGCTGCGATGGTAGCTGATTTCTTCAACTTCATCCCCTCCGTACCAAAACCGTATACACGGCCTTTCTTGTCCAAATTTTCTTTAATCCAAAACTCTTCTTGGGTCATAGGTGACAGTTGGGAGCTCCCTTGAGTTGCAGCTTGAGAGTACTCCTGCCATTTGTTGTGATAGTCTTCCTGAAAATTTTCACAAATGAATAAGTGTCATACTAAACCTACAATTGTAACATATGTTTCATCTCTGAATAAAATGTGCCAAATTGAACTTACAAATTTTTTTACAGATTTTTTATCCACAAACGTTTTGTCTTTCACCTTGCAGTGGGTGTCCTTAAACAATTCCTCACATGTGGGTTCCCTACCTAATGTTTTGGCCTAAAGAGAAAAAAAAAAGTAACCAGCTATTAAATATAAAACAAGGACGAGAACCCTAACTCATACCATACATTATATATAAGAAATACGCTTTTTAATAAACAAACAATCCTTACCAGTTATAATAAGAAATACGCTTTTTAATAAACAAACAATCCTTACCAGGCGTCTTTTCCTTTCACTAATCGGAATTGAGCCACATGTATGTAACGAAGGACCAAAACCTTCAGCATCACTCAATCGATTCTTTTTATTTTGTTGGCTCAATTTCTTGAACTTGTCATCCTCAGTCCAATGTAAAAGCATCTCATTCCAAACACTAGGTGGTAACCACTTCGGCTTTTTGTTGTACTTTCTGGCATATCCAAGAATGTCCCTAAGTCGAGCTGCCCCTCTGTACTCAAAGTTACGCCGTATCTGAGTTTCATTGTCTGGATGCCAGTAGTAGTGTTTCTGTGTCAAAGTTGAAGTATATTAGTAATTGAACATCTCAAACAATCAAATGCCAACTTTGAAATTCGTTGTACAGAAAATTAACCTTGAATTCATTGAACCATATATCTCTATGAGATTGTGGAACTTCTCCCCATGTGGTCCAAGCACGTGGGTACTTACCTGCAAAGCTTTCCACAATTTTCTGAATTACACCCTGATATGGAACAAAACTAAGAACAAAAAAAGAATTTGTTAAAAGTAATTACTGTAGGCAATAAAAAAAATATGATTAGTGAAGAAGTTATAAAATTTGTAATGAACTAACGTGTCACCATCGGGTTGTAAATATATCTTATTAATGGTGCTTGCAGTTTCACTATCAGGTGCAGGACTGTGTCTATCTCTTCCTACCCCTTCATTTTGGACTGCTTCGTTGCGCACTGAGTGGCTTGGCATTCTAGGTTGCCCCATCATCTGATTACCGTTGAAATGTGGACTAACAGTGCCAAACTGTTGATAAAGTAATGGAGTAGCTGAAGTACCACCCATCATCACTTTGCAATGCCATATTTTCATCATCATAATCATCATCAGTGTCTTCAGGTTCATCCTCCCATTCACCTTCTTCATCCTCGTCATCACCATTCCCATCATGATCATCACCCCAATCAGGTCCATCAACATCATCAACTTGGGCAGTTTCATCAACTAATGTTGTCGCTATTGCATTATCCACATTCATGGTTGTCATTCCAAGCTGCTGATAGGCAAGTTCTAGATTATTCTTATCTTTAGGAGCACCGCGAGGTCTGTTTGGTATAGCTACCCATATCTGGAGGCAAGTTGTAAGGTGTAACTACAATTGGCCACACAGAATATGCTCTCCCAGATATAGAAAATGGTGTGAAACCATCAGCACAAAGACCTAACCTTATATTTCGAGGCTCTGCTGCGAAATTCGAATACTTTTGATCAAAATGCTTCCAAGTTAATGCATCCGATGGATGTCGGAGAACACCTGATTCTTGGCGGTGCTCATGATGCCATCTCATATGGACGGCAGTCCTTTTCGACGCATACAGTCGTTGCAATCTTGGGATTAAAGGCAGGTAGTGCATTTTTGCATATGAAACAACTTTATTACCTCGTTGGTTGGATTTCTTTGGTAAATATCTTGCATGTCCACAAAATTTACATGCGGACATCCCCTCATCCTGTTTATAATAAAGCATGCAACCGTTCGGACAACAATCAATTTCCTGAACATCCATACCTAAATCTCTCACTTTTCTGAGTTGCTGATGATAATTTTTTGGAATGCCACTTTCAGAAGGGCATATGTCTTTCATCAGGTCAACAACTTCATTGAAACAACGTTGAGACATGTTGTTCCCCGATTTAATACTAAGCAGTCTCACAGATGTTTCAAGTTCAGTTATGTTGCACCCTTCATATAACGGTTTTTGGGCAGACTCAAGCATAGTATAAAATGCCTCAGGATTTGCGTCCTGATGGCTACTCATGTTTATTTCATTAACTTGGAAGGCAGCATGAAGCATGTTCTCCATATGATTATGATCGGTGTGATCGTAATCAAAATTCATAGAATGTGAAGTACTTGCACCCCCTGCTTCCGAATTATCTTCTTCCCCATGACTTGTCCAATACCAATAATTCTTCACAAACCCCTTTCTGTACAAATGAGACTTTACAACATCAGGTGTAAAATATTGCATATTTTTGCACTTCGCACATGGACATCTATAAACTCCATTAACTCTATACTCCTCTTGATTTCGTGCAAATTCATCAAACATATTAATTCCCATCAACCACTCATCTCTAAGTCCATGTCCATTAGGATTTCTTCTTCTGTACATCCATTGACGATGCAACGGTCCATCCATATCTTCCTAATATAATTGCCTTAACTGTTATGTAAACTACAACCAATTATAATAAACATTTTTTAGAAATCTATTTAACCAGCTCAACATATATATATATACATATATATATATATATATATATATATATATATATATATATATATATATATATATATATATATATATATATATATATATATATATATATTACATAAATATATATTTTATAATATGTTATAATATATACTTAACATTGTTATACTATTTTACTCTATTTGTTCAAATAAATACACTTGATAAACAAACTTAAATTTGAATGTAATTCACATCCATATTTTACGACACAAATAAAGTACATAGAACACATTATAAAAAATTAAATCAAACCTCAAAAAACATTCATGGCTTACATATTTAACATTTTATAATGAACAAACTTGTTGCACTTAAATTATTCACTTTAATAAAACATAATATACATGCTTAACATATTTAACATTTTCAAATAACCAAATAATTATTACAGATCTACATATTTAACATGTTTTACTCCACTTATTGTAATATACATATTTAATAAATTAAATAAAAAATAAATTATTCAAACTAAACAAATTACAAAAAATTAAATCATACCTCAAAAAACATTCATGCCTAACATATTTAACATTTTATAATAAACAAACAATTATTGCAGATCTACATACTTAACACGTTTTAGTTCACTTATTCTAATATACATATTTAATAAATTAATTAAAAAACTAACGTTATTCAAATTTATATTCAACGGATAAAATAAATTATTCAAACTAAACAAATTATAAAAAATTAAATCATACCTCAACAAACATTCATGCCTAACATATTTAACATTTTATAATAAACAAACTTGTTTCATTTAAATTATTCACTTTAAGAAAACATAATATACATGCTTAACATACTTAACATTTTCAAATAACCAAATAATTATTGCAAATCTACATACTCAACACGTTTTACTTCACTTATTCTAAAAAACTAACGTTATATAAATTTATATTCAACGGAAAAAATAAATTATTGAAACTAAACATTCATGCCTAACATATTTAACATTTGATAATAAACAAACTTGTTTTATTTAAATTGTTCACTTTAATCAAACATAATATACATGCTTAACATATTTAACATTTTCAAATAACCAAATAATTATTACAGATCTACATACTGAACACGTTTTACTTCACTTATTCTAAAAAACTAACGTTATATAAATTTATATTCAATGAGAAAAATAAATTATTCAAACTAAACAAATTATAAAAAATTAAATCATACCTCCAAAAACATTCATGCCTAACATATTTAATATTTGATTATAAACAAACTTGTTTCATTTAAATTATTCATTTTAATAAAACATAATATATATGCTTAACATATTTAACATTTTCAAATAACCAAATAATTATTACAGATCTACATACTTAACATGCTTTACTCCACTTATTCTAACATACATATTTAATAAATTAAATAAAAAAGTAACGTTATTCAAATTTATATTCAACGGAAAAAATAATTATTCAAACAAAACAAACATGTTTCTGCTAATTTTCATATACCCGAAAAATGAACATCACATATCAAATTAACACAACTTGAAAGCGGAACAATTCTACTAACCTTCGCACACCCGAAAAATCAATCTGATTACAGACGGTGACGACACTAGCGGTGGCACTGGCGGCGACAAAACGTGAAAAACAAAGACCGTAAAAATTATCAATTAACTTAACAATTTCAATTTCAAACAATAAATTAAGCAAAAATATCACTTACCGTTAAATTTTTCGATGATCAAAACCTTGAAATCTCACTTTCTCTCTCTTCCTCCTTCTCCCTCTCTCCTTTTTCGAACACTTTCTCTCTCTATTTCTCCAAAAACCGCTCGAAATCTCACCCCTCCCCCCCAATTTAAAGCCGGGCAAACGGGGTCGAGATCCGCGCGGAATTCCGACGGAATTACCGACGGATTCCGACGGATTTCGACGGAATTCCGTCGGAAATTCCATCGGAAATTCCGACGGAACTCCGCCCCGACGGAATTCCCGTCGGAATTTCGAATTTCCGACGGAACTCGGAATTCTGGAATTCCGTCGAAAATTCCGTCGGAATTCTGGAATTCCGACGGAATTCCGTCGGAATTTCCGACGGAATATTCTTCCGTCGGAAAATCCGTCGGAAATTTAATTTTCCGTCGGAGTTCGTCTGAAATTCCGTCGGTTTGTCTGCAATTTTTCCGACGCTGTCTGACGCGTCGCTTTGTCCGTCGGAGTTGAACTACGTTTTTGTAGTGAGTGTTGTTGGAAGCCATTGTTGTTAGAGGAGAGAGATTAGGGTTTAAGGAGTTTGCAGGATGTTCGGTTTTTGCTTGAGGGCAAGACGAACGATAGTACTAAGAGCAGGGCATAAAAAGAGAGAGAGAGAGAGAGAGAGAGCAGCCGAATCTTTGAGAAGATCTCTTGAATTGCAACGGGTAGGAGCAATAACATCTTGTGCCTTGGGAAGGAAAGCAAACACACCGAGCAACCAAGGGGCGTACCTGTTCTCTGTATTATGCCACCGAGCAACCAAGGGGCGTACCTGTTCTCTGTATTATGCCTGTTCTTTGCCGTCTGATCTGATTCGACTGAATGGCATTAAGACGGCTCTAGTACATCCCCTTATGCTATACTAAGTAGATAAGGAAAAAAAATGCATGCAATACGGGCATATGTAATCACATCCGTTATTAATAAAATTTGCAAACAGGGGGAGAGAACAGGGTGTAAAGGTTGATCTTACCAAACCCAGTTCATGTTCTGGAAACAGGTATCTCAGGGTGTTCTCACCAACCCTAGTTCCAGTCTATTTCTCTCAAAAAGGTCTCTAGCTAGTGCCTTAGTGAATATATCAGCAATCTGACTTTCCGTTGAGCAAAAATTCATAGAGATTAAACCCTTTTCAACATTATCTCTCAAGAAATGATGTCGAATGTCAATATGCTTTGTTCTTTTATGTTGACATGGATTTTTGGCAATATTAATTGCACTTGTGTTATCACAAAAAATAGGAATGCATCCAATGTCAACACAAAAGTCCTTAAGCTGTTGCCTTATCCACAATAGTTGAGCACAACATGAAGCTGCTGCAACATATTCAGCTTCTGCCGTGGACATGGCAACTGAATGTTGCTTCTTGGTAGCCTAAGATACCAAACAAGGTCCAAGAAAGTGAGCCATACCTGAGGTACTCTTTCTATCAACTAGGAATCCAGCATAGTCAGCATCAGCATATCCAACAAGATCAAAATTGCAACCTTTAGGATACCATAAAGCTAAATTGGGTGTATGTTTCAAATACCTTAGTATCCGTTTAACAGCCTTAAGATGAGTTTCCTTAGGGTTAGACTGAAAACGGGCACATAAACCAACACTAAAAACAATATCAGGTCTACTAGCGGTTAGGTATAAGAGTGACCCAATCATACCCCGATAGAGTTTCTCCTCAACTGAGGGACTCCCATCATCCATAACCAACTTGGTTGAAGGAGAAATAGGAGTGTCTATGGGTTTGACCGACTCCATCCCAAAATGCTTAAGTAATTCCTTGATATACTTTTGCTGATGGATCACGGTGCCGTTTGAAGTTTGCTTGATTTGTAAGCCTAAGAAAAAATTAAGCTCACCCATCATGCTCATCTCAAACTCACTCCTCATCATATTTGAAAATTCATTGCATAAATCATGATGAGTTGCACCAAATATGATGTCATCAACATATATTTGGACAATCAAAAAATGTTCCCCCTTAGATTTTAGAAACAAGGTATTGTCTACCTTGCCTCTTCTAAAATCATTTTCAAGTAAAAAACTTGACAACCGTTCATACCAAGCTCTTGGAGCTTGTTTTAAACCATAAAGTGCCTTGTCAAGTTTAAAAACATGATTTGGAAAATCACCATTTTCAAAACCAGGGGGTTGTTTGACATACACCTCTTCTTTAAGGTATCCGTTTAGGAATGCACTTTTAACATCCATTTGATATAGCTTGATTTCCATATGAGCTGCAAAGGCTATTAAAATTCGAATAGCCTCAATTCTAGCAACTGGTGCAAAGGTTTCTTCGTAATCGATCCCTTCTTCTTGATTGTATCCTTGTACAACCAGCCGTGCCTTGTTCCTGGTGACTGTTCCTGACTCATCCAGTTTGTTTCGGAACACCCACTTGGTTCCAATGATTGTTCTCTCTGCAGGTTTAGGTACAAGGTGCCATACCTTGTTTCTTTCAAATTGATGAAGCTCTTCTTGCATAGCCGTGATCCAATCTGAATCTGCAAGAGCTTCATTCACACTTTTTAGCTCAATGTTAGAAAGAAAAGCATAGAAAGCACAAAAATTCTTTAGTTTAGATCTAGTTTGCACTCCAATATTAATATCTGACAAGATTTGATCAAGAGGGTGCGAACTATGGTGCTTCCATAGTCGTGGAGTAAGAGGTTCCACAGACACATGCTCTGTTCTAACTGAAATGTGTGTAGGATCAGGCTCAAGAACACCTCCTGATCCTGTTTCTGCACCTGCTTGTAACCTTATTCCTGAAGAACATGGTTCCGAACAGGGTTCAGCGGTGTTTTCCCCTGTTTGGTGTTCACCTTGCCTGCTGTTCTGAGGAACACCTTCAGGAGTTGTTTTCTCCATGGTGTTCTTACCTCGTTTATCTTGGAGCAACACTTCTTTTCGAACAAGACCTAATTCAAGTTCATCTTCCTGTGCATCATTCTCACTCAACACGTTAGATTCATCAAAAAGTACATGCACACTTTCCTCAACACACAAGGTTCTTTTGTTAAAGACTTTGTATGCCTTGTTGTGAGAAGAATAGCCAAGAAGTATTGCCTCATCACTTCTTGGATCAAACTTTCCTAAGGCATCCTTCCCATTATTATGCACAAAACACTTACAACCAAATGTCCTTAGGTGCGTAATATTGGGTTTTCTGCCTTTGAAAAGTTCATAAGGAGTTTTATTCAACATAGGTCTGATCATGCATCTATTTATAATGTAACATGAGGTGTTCAATGCTTCTGCCCAGAAATACCTAGGAAGACCACTGGCAATAAGCATTGCTCTGGTCATGTCTTCCAGGGTGCGATTTTTGCGCTCAACCACCCCATTTTGTTGGGGTGATCTTGGGGCTGAGAAGTTATGATAAACACCATGTTCATTACAATAGTTAATAAAACTTGCATTTTCAAACTCAGTTCCATGATCAGATCTTAAGCTGATTAAGGAGTGTCCTACTCTCTTTTCAACCTTTTTGAGAAAGGCAATAAAATTCTCAAAGGTTTCATCCTTGGATGCCAAAAATAAGGTCCAAGTAAATCGAGAGTAATCATCCACTACCACAAGCACATACTTTTTCCCACCTCTACTAGTTATCCTCATGGGACCACACAAATCAATGTGTAGTAATTCTAGAGGTCGAGTAGTGCTTACACACCTTTTCGATTTAAAAGAAGATCTGACTTGTTTGCCTTTTGCACAAGCTTCACATACCTTGTCATCATTAAACTTGATGGAAGGTAGTCCAACAACCAAATCTTTGGAAACAAGTTTGTTTAACAAAGATAGGCTTGCATGACCTAGTCTCTTGTGCCATAGCATTATATCATCATTTAATGCATTTAAACAAGTCAGATTATTTTGGGGAAGAGTGGAAATACAAACTTTATAAACATTTTGACATCGCTTCCCCCTCAACACAACATCTCCTGTGTCGTCATTTACAACCAAGCAACGTGTTCGTGAAAACACCACTAGGTTGTTCTTGTCACACAGTTGGGACACACTTAGCAAATTGTGCTTTAAACCATCAACCAAGTGCACATTATCAATTGAGTGGGAGAGAGTTTTACCAATATTACCTATACCGACAATTGTCCCAGACTTGCCGTTTCCAAATGCTACACTCCCACCATTCAAAGCTGTAAGTGAGAGAAAATTTGATCTTTCTCCAGTCATGTGCCGCGAACACCCACTATCAACATACCACAGCTGCCTGTTTTCAAGGTTGTTTTCTGATCTGTTTGGCAGGGTGTTTCTTACCCTGTTTGCTGGGTTGTTTGTGGGATTGTTCTCTCTCACTTCAGCCTGCAAAACAAATCACGGGTTAGTTTTGGGAACCCAGATCCACTTGGGTCCCATTCCTTTAGACATGTAAAGCTCATCTTTTCTAATCCAGATTTGTTTCACATACCTTTCATTCTTTTCATTGGCATGTTTTCTTAAAGGACAAGAATATCGATAGTGACCAGTTTTACCACAATAAAAGCAAACAATGTTTTCAGGTAATCCCACATACTTCCTATAAATTGGGTAAACTGTTCATTTAGGCTTATACCCAAGTCCCTTTCTGTTTCGACTGTGGTGAGTGTTTAACCAAGCAAGGGCCTGTGAAGATTTGTTCCATCATTTGTTTGTGCTAAGCTCGGTTTCCAGTTTTTCTTTATTAGCATGCAAACCCTTGTTCTCCTTGAGCAGGGACTCAACCATTCCTTCCACCTCAAAGAGTTTTTCCTCTATTCGAGAGTAATCTCCTTCTTTTATAAAGAGGTTTTCTTTGAGTATATTAACATTTTCATGTAAACCGAGTTTTTCATTTTTAAGAATTTCATTTTCAAGCTCTAGGTCACGAACTTCTCTTTTTAGATCAGCACATGTGTCTATCAAATTATATAGAAGTTCTTCTAAAGTGGCTTTGTTAAGACCATGTACCTTGTTCTTGAGATCTGAGAAGCTGATTGTTGATTCATCATCTGAATCTGAATCACTTTGTGCCATAAGTGCTACGACTCCTTTTTCAGCTTCAGATTCTCCTTCATCCTCAGAGGAATCTCCCCAAGCAGCCAGCATAGCTTTCGAGAATCGCTTGCCCAAATTGTTTACAGGGTGTTTTCGACCCTGTTTTCGAGGGTGTTCAGGCATTTGATCTTCTCGAAGCAGAGGGCAATTTTTGACTAAGTGATCTGGTTTGCCGCACTTGAAACACCCTGTGAGCTGTTCTTTGGGGGTGTTTCTGGACTTACTGAATTCTTTTCTTTTGTTGTTTTCCTTGACCTTTTTGAAGAATTTCTTGAATTTTCTGGACATTAGGGCCATATCTTCATCTTCAAGGTCAGAGTCAGTGTCCTCATGTGCTTTTAAGGCAAGCCCACGATCCTTCTTTTGCTCCTCTCTTTGCTGTGAGTTCTTTCGGAGTTCATAGGTCTGGAGATTTCCAATCAACTCGTCGAGGGTGATCTGGTTCATGTCTTTAGCCTCTTGGATGGCTGTTACTTTGGCCTCCCACGTGCGAGGTAAAATTCTGAGGATTTTCCTCACCAACTCTTCAGTGGTGAAAGATCTTCCCAGGGATTTTAACTCGTTCGTGATGTGGGTGAACCGTGTATACATGTCCATCACAGTTTCATGATCACCCATATCAAACAACTCATATTGTCGCATAAGTAGCTCAATTCTAGATTGTTTAACTTGACTCGTACCTTCATGAGCAACTTGCAGAGCATTCCAGATAGCTTGGGCTGATTCACACTCAGAGATGCGAGTGTATTCATCCAGTCCTAGGCCAAAATATAGAAGCTTTTTGGCTTTGGCATTTTTCTCCATTTTCTTGTAGTCCTCGGTATCAAATTCTATGGATTCCTTGGGAACCTTCTTACCATCTTCAAGCACCTTGGTGGGAACAAGGGGCCCGTTCTTGATGAGCATCCATAATTCATAATCTTCTGCCTGAATATAGTTCTCCATCCTATTCTTCCACCAACTATAATGTTGGCCGTTGAAATAGGGTGGACGAGTAATGGATTGCCCTTCAAGAATTCCTTGTGGGGTACTCATCTTCAGAATCTCTCAAGGTGTTAACCTTTTGTAAGAGAACCCGCTCTGATACCACTTGTTGAGTTCGTGAGTATCCAACCACAAGAGGGGGGTGAATTGTGGTATCTGATTTTCGCGTTGTAGATAACAAACACCCTCACAGAGGTTGTTCTCAAGTGACAAACACCCTGATAGCTTGTTTGCACGGGGTGTTCTCAAATATTGCAGAGGCAAAAATCACCAAGATAGATGCGGAAAATAAAGCACACACAATTTTTACGTGGAAAACACTTCTAGCCTAACTGAGGTGTGAAAAACCACGACCTACCTCGTGTAGGATTTAACCACTTTCACTAACGGGCTTCACACGTTACAAATGTAACACACCTTGTTACAACTTGCAACCACGTAACCTTCTTCCCAAAGACAGGTTACACCACGTCCAACCTTCGCAAGATTAGACACGTCCAAGTCCACATGACTAGGACACACTCACTCACTTTTCTGATTCAAGATCAGGGTTACAAACACCTTACAGGGGGTGCTTCTCACTAAGCAGATGTAAGGTACAATGACGATCCTATTATGCCAATGGTATGAAAACTCAAAATCAAGCACAGCTTGTCACGGTTTGCTTTTCAGAATGAAGCTCAAGAATCTTTGAGTGTAAATCGAGTTTTCTGATTTTCCTGGATTTTTCAAAAGGCTGTGTTTATGCAAATTCAAACCGAGTTTTCTGTCTCTCTGTTTTTCGAGTGTTTTGAATATCTGTATATCTCTGTCTGTGTGTATCTGCTGGGAGAGAAAAAGCTGAGGCTTTTAAACAAAAAAACCAACGGTCATAAACCACAGAATCAGCTAAGTATGGAAATTGTTTTGCAAAATTATCCAACAGCTAATGATTAATTTATCCCAAAATATAAGGGATTTTGTTATCTTAAAAGATAACCCTTATCTTTCCATAGCCGAGAGGTGGATTCAAAAAGCAACCAAAAATTTTCAGCTTTTGAAACTTTACCATATCCAAAAATATGGTCAAAGGAAAATTTTTTTTCTTTAAGTTTTGGCAAATCTCCAAAACTTATTTTCGAAATTCTCCCAAAATATTTTCAGGAAATATCCTTTCCAGAGAAATAGCAGTTTTGAAATTCAAGGAAAGTATTCTAGAGATCTTGGCCAACCAAAATGAATTTTTCAAAAATAATCGGGTATGGCCACTGCAGTTCAGAAACACCCTAGGCACCCTGTTCGCAGGGTTGTTCGCAACTGGTGTTCTGAAGCACTTAACGCAAGTACCGATTCAAGAAGTGTTTAAAAATGATGTTTTCAATATTGGCATATTAACAAGAGTCTAATTAAATAAAACCTATATACCCAAGACTTCTTGTTTTGAACCAGTCATCTTGTCCGAGATTTGTAGAGCTGCTGTGAACACCAAGGCCACCTTGTTTGCTGGGGTTGTTCTTTGCATTGCTAGAGTTCAGGAACACGCTTTACAATCAACTGTCGAGATGGTGTTCTTGACTTAATATAGAATCACCAAGTAAAACCTGTCTAGAAGACATTCTCACATGTAGCAAACCAGTTAATACAATAAAGATCACAAACACCAGTTAGGCCTGTTTGGAGATCGTGTTCGGAGCAACATTACTTGGACAGATTTTTACACTTGGATTTGTTATCATCAAAACTAAATATAATAACACAACAGTATGTGCTATGAAATTGAAGAAGTGGGGAGATTGATAAACTTAAGATCAGTGTTTTTTGGTCCACACTGGTGTGCTTAAAGTTATTCTGAACCTACCACCAGTCCAATTGCATTCAAATCTTTATTATCCATCTCAGAAATATCAAAAACCCGTGATTAATTATAACCATTAAAGTCTTTCTTTTATGATCTCAATTATTCTACCTTGATCAATTTTACGCCAACATTATTTCACTTTGAGTTAAATTACTCTAATTCATTTAGTTTTCAAATCATGTTAGTAGAATTTATCTTTTATTGAATTATTTGAGTTATGGATGCCTTTTAATGAATTTCTATTACGATCACAAATTATAAAAGTCAATGTTGTTTACTAATTACATATACTTATAATTATATTTCTTAAACAGAAATCAGGGCCTAATCTATCGTTTCCTATTGTGCATAAGTATTATCCAGTGAGATTGCATTTTAAAGACTTCAGGTATGTTCATTACCTGTATCTTTAGAAATCAGCATGTATTTATCAAAATTATAATATTTTGGTAAGTACATCAATAAATCAGTTTAATCAGTGATTTATCACATAATTAATGACCCCATCAGTTACCAGTTACAGGGCATAGCCCTTCAGTTACCCGCGCGGCTTTAGGCAAGGTCCCGATCGGCTTGACAGATATACACCTATCCATAAATCGTAATAGTTACGAGGGGTTCACTTTTAGATAATAACTAGCAATGCAGTTTTACATTCATCTTGTTCACTGTTTTAACTTAAAATGAATTGTAAAGCGGGTGCCCAACCAATTTATGCAGTGATCATTTAACAATACAGGAATGCATGTACTGAGTTTCAGCTCATAGTTCAGAATGTTTTCATATTTTATTTTAGGCAAACGCTCAGTGAATCGCCCACATGCTAGCAAGTCAATCGAAAAGCATGCTAGCAAGTCAGCCGAAGAGAATAAGTAAGTAGGGAAAACTTGGATGAATTAATAGTGATATAGACCATGCATACTTTGGAGCCGTATTTTGTAATCTTCAGTGTATGGAAGTGTAAGCTTTGTGGTGAATTGTTTTGCTGTAGTGTATAAACCTTATTTGGTTAATGAGTGAATGCATATGGTTGAAGTTATGCCTGACTATGTTATCTCTAGTACACTTGCAGCAAGCCTTGTCCTTTTGGGACGGCTGTAACGCTCCAATAATTGGGTTTATCAGTTATAATTGAGGGAATCAGAATAATGATTGTAAATAGTAAAACATGCTTAATTAGGGGGCATTACAAAAGCAAAGAGAAAGAGTGAGGGAAAGATTTGATTTTTTCTCTTATTATGAGCCACCTGATTCACCTACGGAACTCCACAAAAGAATGAAACTTTAAGGATTAGCCAATGTGCACCTCTTGAGTGTCGAAATATTTTCACTTGAAGTTCCTTTCTAAAATCCCTCAGTCTCTTTCTAGTTTTTCCCTCTAATTTTTCTCATCCCTCACTCAAATGTTCTTTATTTAACCCCAGTGGGCAGGCCCTTTTCATTATGCTCAAAATAAATTAACTAAAGAAAAAGCTTCCCACTTTGACTCCTGGTAGGCCTAATTCGAATAGGTAGTCTGTCTGGATCAAACTCTACTAAAGGAGTTTGATTTGGTTAGAGAGAGGCGGGAACCTGAAGGCTTCTAGGTGAAGAACTCGATTGGGTTCTTATGAAAGACCCAAGATAGGTTTACAGCCAGGTTAAGGCCACTGGGCTCCTGTGCTACCCATTTCCTTTTCTTCTCTTTTTTTTTCATTTTTTTTGGATTCCAAATTTGTGACTTAATTTGCTAGGTCCCCCAAGTGCATTGGTTGGGCATAATTTTCTTCATTGGACATTTTATAAAGTTAGAGATGCTACAACATCTTTAAAAACAATTTTTTACTGACTAAAATTAACTTTCTACTTACTAAAAATGCATTTTAGCTAACTAAAACAGACCAAGGTCCACCACAAATAATTCTTGTTTGTGCTGCCACAGTTCCCTAAAAATGATGTGCGATCACTAAAAATTCCATTCTAGCTCACTAAAAATTTTGTTATGCTCACTTACTATGCCAATTTCTACTCAATAAAAATGCTAATGTTGTGCTCACTAAAAATTCTTTTTAACTCACTAATAGATTCTAAGGCACACTACAAACAACTTTCTTTCATTTGTTGTTACTGCTCCCTAAAAATGATGTTTGACTCATAAAAAGTGTTTTTGAGCTCACTAGAATATATATTCATCAAGTTTAGTAGATTATACTGATAAAAAAGAAGGAGCTTACCATCAAGAATAGAATAAGGCCATCAAAGTTTGAAGCCCTCTTTTTGATTAATTCACATAATTTGTCAATGGTGTACAGACACTAATCAATTGCTAATATTTCTTTAACATTCACACATTCTCTGCAAAATACAGTATACAATAGATATTCTTTGAGCCATTAAAGAAACAAGATGCCATGTATAAAACAAAGTTTCTTTTGAAGCTTTCCCCTGCATTAGTTTGCTTAAATATGTAATTTTGTAATTTCGCTGAGCTATGATGTCTAATCTTAAAGATTCTATTCTTTCCTCCATGCGAAAATCACTACATTGTAGTCAGGGTCTTTTGGCTTCATGCTGTGAATTCTTCAACCTTCCTTCCACCAATTGGGGTTACAAATATGCCATGTACATCCATTGGTGTTACTCTAATCTATCCGTTGATACGCATAGTGTTATTGAGTAGGGATCAAACTTGTCCATGAGCCATTTGCATAGATCCCTTGGTAATTTAGCAACTTCAAACTCCGAGAATCCTCCAAAATGCATATCCCGTATTGCATGTTTCTGTGCCTCACTGAGTTTCTCAATCATTGCAATTAAACATGCTAGCAATATTCTAGTTTGGAAAATCTTCTTACACTTTGTCTCTATCGCTTAAGGTTTTGGCACATTCTTGGCATCCAGAGGAATGATGCTCTTATTTACTTCTTGTTTAGTTTCTTAATTTTCATCAAGACTTCTTCTTCGAAATCTGTTCCTTTCTTATCCAAGTCGAGACATTTTGTTGGTTGAGTCCTTTATAGTGTCATATGTTTCTTCTGTACTCTCCTCGTTAATGAATTCCACAATTTTCTTCAAGCTATCTTCATAAATTTTTTGTAGCACTGATCTGCTAGTGCTCTTTATAGCTGCCTTACTAATTGATTGTACTCTTAGGGATCTTCTAGGTTGCATTCTTCTGGCCCCTTATTATCCTTTTGTTTTCTTTAGCTTTGGTTGCCCATTACTCCTTGCATCCTTTTTTGGTTCTTTTTCTAGCTTGTGGTTTTTTTTCCCCCCTGTTGTAGCTATTTCTTGGGCTTGTTTTACTGGTTTGAAATTTAGGCCTCTCTTTTCTATTTTACTACTTTTTGATTTTTTCAGACAAGGGACATTTTATTTTGATGTTGGATGAGACACTTTTGTTAGCTCATTTGTTGCTAGTTCTATCTACTGATCTTGTGAATTTATTGGATTGTTATAAATGTTTTGTTCTTTTTTGCTTCTTATTTCATCCTTCTCTTCTTTGTAGGATTATTGGCGATGTGCTATTTTTTCCTTTTGAGCTTTTTTCTTCTATTGACTTTTGATTTGAAGACTCACTGTACTTTGTCTTTGTAGGGATTTCTTTTAGGGTGGACCCTTTTCCTTACTCCTTTGTATTTGGAGATATGCTTCTTATTGCTATTATAATAGGATTCTTCCTAGGCTATGTAATCTCTTATTCATTTGTAACACTGTAAAGTGGAGCTCCTTTATTTGCCTTTTCATCTATAGTTGCATTGCTAGTGTTGTCATTCTCTATTCCTTCATTTGTAGCAGGTTTATCACTTGCATCCTCATTCATTGGTTGTGAAGGTGTTTCATAACTTTGTTTTATGTTGAGTAATGGATTATGGTATGGAGATGTTCTCTTTAGGCTTCAATTAAAAAGAAAATAAAAAATGAACAAAGCATAGTGAATGTCTTAAATTGTGTACGATGGATATATTAGAATTATAAATACCTAAGTAAATTGCATCAGAAGAATTGTCTCTTAACACTTGTATAACGATTTCCCAAGATGCCATGCTGGAATCATCTATATTTAATCTATCAATAATATTCTATGTAATGTTGATACTACATCTAAGTATATTTTTTTGAAACAGTGCACTAAATACACATCATAGCTCACTAGAATTGATTTTACAACTCACTGAAAGATGTTGATGAGATAAATATACGTCTATCTTGTCACTAAAAGTATATCATATCTCATGAAGATATTATTCAAATTCCTTTATAAGAAAACATGGTATAGAGAATTCTTCTATATGTCATAGGTTAATGAGAGATATATTTATATGTAAGACCCGCATTCTTTCTTTTACGTTAAGCTGACTGTCTTGCCTTCTACATTATAAAATTCGTATTTTTTAGTAACTATATGAGTCAAATTATTACTGATGTGCTTACATGAACGGTAATTTATCTCTATTAATATTATTATTATTAGTTTTAAAAATCTTCGATGATTTTTAGTAAGCATTAATAAAGGTTATTAATTAGTACTAAACCGAGTAGGAACCCGAATACGATTAGGTTGTCAACCTTAGAATTCGTTTCGTTAGTTATTAAATCGAACCTTGATATATTTAGGGACAAATAATTGACGAACAATTGTATTAACGATTGGGTTTAGAATAAGAGGTATGAGATTGGACTAGCGATTTTAGCTAACTAAGCAATTGACAAAACAACAAAACAAAAAAAAAGGGAATCAAAAGGGGCCAAAGCCCCTTTCTGATTGTCAAAATGCGAGCAAGGGGGGCTTTTAAAACCCCCAGCCCTGATACCCAACACCAGAGAGAAAGAGGAGGAGAGAGAGACGGAGGAGGGGCGGCGGTGCCACCTCGGTGCGCATGCCAGCCCCACACCCCTTCCACCAGCCCGACTCAACCCACGACAGAGAGAGAAAGAGAGAGAGTGAGAGAGGGAGGATGCGAATTGAGGGAGAAAGAAAGAGAAGGAGACGACGACGCTGGTGTGCCAGCGACTGTTTGTCGCATCCCACGACCACCCATCCGGCGACCACTAGTAGCAGCAGCGATGAAGGGCAGAAACCGAGTCTGGGTTAGTTGCTTCGGGTCTGAGTATAGCAGCAAAGAGTCGAGTTTCTGGTTGCAAGCAACCAAATTAGTACCAAAAACCCCTAAATTGGGTCATTAGCTTGGAGTCCAGGTGGGTGTTTTTTGCCTCCTAAAGTATTAGTAATTTCAACACGTTTTACCTTTTAAGATGAGATGCACGTTAGTTTAAGGTTGATTAGGTTGACTGAAATTGTGAAGTGACTATGCATGTTAAATTAGTCAATTAACATTTGAATTGATGTTTGCTAAGTTAGCTAAATCATATTCAAAAGTAGCTTCTGAAACAACCTAAGCATGTTTAAATCGATGCATCTTAGTTTAGAATTAGTCGGACGAATTGGACTGATTTTTATACCTAAGATTGCCCTAAATCTATGTATGTTAAGCTTTAGTTAATTCATTCCTGAAAGTAACTTTGAAATAACCTAATAATGCTTCGAATCGATATATGTTAGTTTAATTAATCCATGCTTATAAGTGACTTCAAAATAACCTAAGTATGCTCCGAATCGGTGCTTGTTATTTTAGTTAACTCCTCCTTGAAGGTGTCCATGAAACGATCCAAGAACATTTAAAATCGAAGCATGATAATTTAGTTAATCCTTGCTTGAAAATGTCTTTGAGGCAATCTAGGAACACCTTAAAAGCAATGCATGCTAAGTTGGTAATTCATAACGATTCTGAAATAGCCTAGTAACCTTGGTTAATTAAAACAGAATCAAAACCGTTATTTAAATTAGTTTATGTATGAAAATGACATAGGTTTGGCATGCTCATTCTTTAATTACGAATTATGAAGGCATAGTTGGTTCCATGCTTTATTAGTTCATTATAGCTCACCAAAGGCCATATTTAAGTTAATGTTACATGTAATTATTTAATTATAGATATCATAATGTGCCGCTGATTGGACACTGCTTGCTCAGTAAGTTTAAATGCTGCTATTACACATTCTATGTGATTTTTATGAATGCTATGCTATGGTCATGGAAATGGAACCAAGTTGGTAGTCGGATGGCTTGCGGTTGAACTAATGAGAGATTTAAGGTTCTTGTGGTTGGTGTTATCTGAGGAGGGAGCCTGGGTTGTGAATTACCGCAATCGTGTGGATTGCTAGGCCATGTGTAGCTTATTGAGTAGATTCTGCCAAGTTACGTTATGAAGTGTTATGAAAGTGCTATTTGTGAACCCTTTCCCCCTCAATGTGCTACATCACTATGTGGCTAATTCTTGAGTTAAAAAGGGGGTTGTTAAAAGCTTTTTTTTAAATTGTGAATGCTTTGAACGTTGCTAGTTGCCGACTAGTTTGTCAAGTCGTTTGTGACCTAAAAAGGTTCCTAAAACGTCGAACTAATCTGTAAACAGCCCAATTGACTAGTCGATGGGTCTAGGAAGCTGAGAATTAAGCTAAACATTTGTTCGAAAATGTTTTGAGGCCTTACCTTATTCATAGTTCCCTCCTTGTGATTTAGAAAGGATTGAAATGAACTGAGATGGCAACTGAAGATGTCTTTTGCGAAACCTTGTTTGAATTATAAGCGAGCTAAATACTTTAAGTTTGGAATAGTAGTAAGCTTGAGAACGATTTAAGGTCTTAATTTGCTTAAGCACCCTCCTTTGAATTTAAAAAGGATTTCAAACGAACTCAAATTGGGCAATGGAATGAGTTTATTACAAAACTTAGTTTGAATTACATGCTAGGTTGAATGAGTTTATTACTTTAAGTTTCAATGAGCTTCGATTCCAAATCTAGTTTGAATTAAATGCTAACTCCGGCGTATAGCCGTTGAGCTTATTTTAGAGTTATTTACGCTTTTGTTGATTGCAGGGGTTTATTGTAAGAATTTTAGCCTGTAAATGGTCAGTTTTTAGGGGAAACTCTGTCTGTTTCGCCATAGAAATTAAGTAGGATTCGAGAAAAACGTAATACTCCTAGCCCTAGGGGCTCGGGGTGTTACATTATGTCATCCCACAAGTTGCATATACGCCTCATTAAATGTAAAATGTGGCTCACCAAATCACAATGAATAACTTACTAAAACAGTTGTTATATCTTAGAGAGATGCAATGTGTTATAATTTAGGAAAAAAAATATATGTGACACCACAAAAAAATTCTAATGCATTTTCAATCCAATGGTTAGCCTATTTGATGTGACGAAGAATAACTTAGAGGGTGTCATCGCAATATTTCATAACGAGATACAAGACAAATAGGTAATTTATTGCAAAAAGTAGAATTATAATCGAAGCCAACGGTCGAAAGTCAAAAGTCAAAATAGTCAACTACAAGTCTTGCATTATTCCATGCCAATGAAAAATTTAATTAAGGCTACAATATGGCCTCGCTCATATCCCATCCCCTACAGCACGTTAGTACTTGAAAGCAAAATAGTTTAAAAAGTGGGATGGGGCATGATAATGCTTACCTCTAATAGTAAAATGCTTGCTTAAATTCATTCAAACATTTAGAAATAAGAAGGAAATATTCAAACAGTTTGAAATAATGTTAGTTCCCATCTATTTAAAGAGCTTTGAACTTCAAATTCTAAACCATTATTCAAGACCAGAAACATAGTTCAGTTAATGGTGAGCGGCCCCCTAGAGGTTCTCATGGGTTCCTAGTCCCTGAACAACCTGACTGATTATTGGAACTTATACAACCTTATGGGTTACCAGAACCCAAAGAACCTATAACTTGAGGTGACTAAGTTTTCTCTATATGATGGTAAATCTACCTTGATCTTGGGAGGCACCCTCCCATAAAGCCGCCTTCATTTTTCACTTTAAGATTTAGTATTTTATTAATAGGTTCATTCGGCTCCTAGTAAGCCCAACCCATCCAGTCAAAACATCGATTAACTTAACAAAACCACTTTAAACAATAGATGCTAAATATAAATATTCAATCACAAGACCACAGTGCACGTTCAGAAATTCACAAAATCACACATTGCAGTTCAAGTTTCTACACATAAGGTCCCCTTCGCATACAACTTACGTAAACAATTTATCAACATCCAAAACACAATTTACAAGAGCAGCCAAGGGAAGTTAAGGCATAGACATTGCCTCAACCAAATGCAACAACCTAGCTTGAGCTCAATCCTAGATTGTTGGGCCTAACAATAAAAATAAATTGTTAAACATGGCCAACTTCTGGGGGATCTTACACCTAAAACTGAGATTTCTCAAACCAAAAGTCAAGCAAGCCCATAAAGTCCCATGACTATCATTAATGGCACTAAATGCTAATTTTTAAGTTGTTGAGAACATTTTTAAAAGCTCATTTACTAACTAGAGCTAATATTAAAACATTAACCAATTAGGGTGTAAGTAAGTTTTCGAGCATAAATTATAGAAGCTATAACTTCATCTAGAAATACCATATTGAGGCGGGTGAGTACAATATTGAAAGCCCTTTTTGTGTACTATAACTTTCATTCTATGAGAAATTGAATCAACCACAAAAACTAGATAAAAAGCATACATCGTTCGACATAGTCAATTTCAAGTTAGAATTGCGCAGTCTTGGGAGAAAATTCATTTATCCCATGTTTTAAGCTCAAAATTGATAATTCTAAAGTTCTAGAAAAATAGACTCATACAAATATGTCCCTAAAGTAATTTCATTATTTTTGGCCGAGTAAATAAACCAAGTTTAAGTCAGCTCAGAGCAGGTCCAGTTTCTGATCATGATTGAACTCATATTTCATGTGATGACAACGACTCAAGAAAAGCCACAAAATCAGTCTCAAATCATTCTTAACCACCCAACACTACCTCTAAAATCCAGTAGAACCTAGACAAGCCCTTCAAGAGAGATTTAGAGAGAAAATTTGAGGTTCTTACATTGAAGATGGAACTGAGGTGCACGGTGGTTGTATCTATTCTTTCAAGCTACTACAAAACTTCAAGTAAATTTTTTTTGTATTTTTTTAAACATGATATGAGAAAACCCTACAACTTCTCACCGAAGAACCCAAAAAGCAAGAAGGGTCGGTGGTTGATTGTGGTGCCGACCGAATAGCAAGGTGCGGCAACACAGTGATGCTAGTGGGACATTGTGGGGAGAGAGGCATGAGAGAAAGATAGCTGTGAGGACAAGACAGGTGTGTTCAGGGGGGTTGCAGCTTCACATAAAAAAATTTGCAGAACTTTTTTCCTTGCTGGGCAAATAATGGAAGAAGAGAGATATAGGGGCAAATTATAGGAAAGTGGAATATTTGGTGAGATTTTCAATATGCTTTCCCAAAATACTACATAATTTAAATTTTAAAAATTTAAAATCTTAGGATGAAAAACTCAATAGAATTTGAACTTTCAACAAATAAAAATTAATATTAGTCAAATATGAATTTTTGATAATAAATTAATATTAAAATCTAAATTTAAAATTAATCTTCATTAAAAGCTTTGATTGGGTTAGAAATAGAAAATTCTGGCATGGTACGAGGTCATACCTTGTAGGACGGCCCAACGCTAATGACAATTTATAGAAATGAAAACACCTTAATTATTCTTTGAAAATTATAAATATGAATTTCTGGGGTTTTGCATTCTGTCCCCTTAGAAGAAGTTTTGTCTTTGAAACTTCACAAATGACTTACTCATAAACATCAAAATTTCCGGAGTCTTACATCTTAACTCTCGTAAAAGAAGTTTTGTCTGCGAAACTTACTCAGATATATTCAGTAAGCAGATGGGGGTAGTTAGATCGTACTTCTTCTTCTAGTTCCTATGTTGCCGCAGATATAGTGTGGTTGGCCCAAATGACCTTCCCTAGTGGAACCATTTTGGTCCAAAGTTGCTTACCTTTATAGTCTAAGATCTCGACCGGTTGCTTCTCATAAGTCAAGTCCACCTAAAGTTACAGTGGTTCTGGCTCGACCACATGAGTCAGGTCAGGAATGTATTTATGTAATACGGACATATGAAATACACTATGGACTCTTAAGAGCTCCTCTGATAGTTATAGTCGATATGTACCTCTCCCACCCACTATGTGATGGAATAGCAAATAATGTACCTTGACAGTGAGCTTATCTAATTTTCTAAATCACATAACACCCTTGTTAGGTGAGACCCTTATAAAGACTTAGTCTCCCACCTCAAACTCCGAAGGTCTCCGTCGCTTATCCACATAGCTCTTCTGGCAGCTTTAGGCTGCCTTCATTCTCTCTTGGATCACTCATAACCTTCTATGTGGTCGCTTGAATCCATTCAGGTCCAATAGTGAGTGCATTGTTGATCTCTTGCTAGGATAATAGAGTTCTACATCTTGTACCTTACAATGCTTCAAATGAAGACATCACTACGCTAGAGTTGATGTATGCTGAGTCTTGCAAGCCTGGATTATCAGCAAAGCTAGCAACTCAACACAGAAGATATGACCGAGCCTAAAGGAAATATTTCCACCAACCAGAACTACAGGATTCACCACTAAGCCCCTTAAAGCTAAATGCACCAGAGTTAGATAAAGAATCACTCTCAACACCACCTAAGTAGGCTACAGTTAGAGAGATTTTGAGAGGTTTTTGCTTGAACCAGCAAAAGGAAGTCTTTTATTAAGCATAATATGAATATTACAAGTGGAGACAAGCCTTAAATACTCGGTTACAATCAAAGGATCAATGGCCATAACTGACTCTAGCTAAAATAAGAAAACAGATTTGAACTAAACTAGCTTAAATTAGCAACAGGCTGGATTCTTGACACCTAAACCCTTTGCTTATCTCCATTACTAAGGTGTTAACCCTTACTAGCATGAAGGTACTTGCTAATGATGGTCTTGGGAGGAGATTTGTAGCTGATTACATCAAGTTAACCCGGCCTACCAGCAAGTACAGCACATTAAAATCCAAAGAATTAAAGGGTATTTCTTGCATTCTAGTGCTGGTTAAAAGCTGATGCTAAAGGATCTAAATCTACAACTTTAGGGCCTTGTTGGATAAATATTTAGACACCCTTTTAAGCCCTTAGACTTGCCAAAATGAGCTACTAAGTAGGGGGTAAAATTCTCCTTTTAACTACTGCTGCTACTGATCTGCTGCTGCCAGAATTAATTCCAAGACAAAATCAAGTGACCTCTATCATTTAGGAGCTAATTATGAGCTGATAAATGAGTTAGGGTACTAATCAAAAGGGATTGGATTCCTTAGGCATGCATGTGTTACTGGAAGCAGGCAAAACAACCTCAAATATGCTGACTGCAGGTTGTTCTTTATTTGAACTGAACTGAACTAAGGCTGCTGTTTGAGCCTCAAAATGACTTAGCTTGGCTAGCAGTGATGCTACGGTGTCCATACCTCCCTAAAATGGCCTCTAAACTAAATTGTATTACCTCACCGAATTAGTCTTGTTGGTGGCTAAGCAGCAAAATCTTCTCTGGTCCAGGGTAAGGGTCTAGTTCTAGCCTTTGGTCTGCATCAAGAGTGGTAGCTATTATTGTATGAGAATTGATCAGCATTATTTGCTCATCCCATGCCTCCTTGAAATCTAGAACACATGCTCATAGATATCTTCTAGTGTTTAGATGTACTCCTTGTCTAACCATTAATAGAGGGTGAAATGTTATACTGATGTTTAGCTTGGTCTCGAATGCTTCTTAGAGTTTCTGTCAAAATCTCACTTAGACCCTCATGTCTCGATCACAAATTATAGAGCTAGGCATCCCATGTAAGTGAAGAATCTCATTAGATAAGCATGAGCAAATTGATCCAAGGTCCAGATGTTTACCATGGCTATGAAATATGTAGACTTGGTCAACTTATGAACAAATGGCGTTATTCTTACCCCTTATTTTTAGTAGTCCCATTGCAAAATCCTTGGAAACTAAGTCTTATTTCCACTTAGGGACCTTTAATGGTTGCAAGTGTTTTGCAGGCATGATGCTCCTTTTTCACCCGTTAAGAGGTCAAGCACTTAGACACATAATCCACTACTTTCTGCTTCATATTGCTATACTAGAAAGTTTTCTTAAGGCCTTCGTATAGTTTATTCCCACCACAATGCACAAAATGTGGATTATTATGACCCTCATCTAGAATCTTCCTCTTAAGCACATATGGATCATAAATCTTGGTGCTTTGCCTTCTAGCACCTCCATCTTTATCCTCACTAGTTGCGGGCCAATTTGTTTGGTAGCTCATATCTCCCCAGTCAATGCAAGTCGTACTTTAATCGCAAATAGCAATGATTTCTCCTTTGATATAGTAGCATTGATCTCCAAGCTCTTAAACTCCTCAACAACTCTATTGGTATAGAGAGTAAATGGTTGAAAGTAGGGTATGGTCTATAGCTTAAGGCATTGAGAACTACAATTGCCTTTTCGAGATGATATTGGAAGTGGACATCATAATACTTAAGGCTTTGATGGTTGGTGAAAATCTTGCAGATACTTAGGGCTTTGATGGTTGGTGAAAATCTTGTAGTCCTCTAGAGTTTTGAATACATAAGTATGTCATCAATGATCGATGCCACAAACTGGTCTAAGTATGGCTTAAAGACTGGGTTCGAAATCTGAGGTCTATCTTTGAGAAGGTTGCATGTCCACATAGTTCATCAAAAACATCATCATCCAAGGTAGGGCATATCGAATTTTGATGGTGATCTTGTCCAACTCCATTAAGTCTATACACAATCGCAAGCTACCATCCTTCTTCTTCACAAATAGTACTAGTGCACCCCAGGGGGAGCTACTTGGCCTAATGTATCCCTTTTTTAGGAGTTCATTAAGCTGGATTCTTCAATTCTTTAAGCTCAACTGGTGCCATTTTATATGGGGCTTTAAAGATAGAGGTGGCTCCCGAGGCTAAGTTAATATAGAAATCCACTTTCCTAGGTGGGGGAACGTCAAGGATTCGTTGGCAAAAACATTCAAAACTTATATACAACTAGTATACTCTCTATTGGTTGTTCAATTTCCATGGAGTTAACCACAATACATGAATAACCCTTACATCCTTGCTTCATGAATTTTTGTACCTTCAACATTGAGATTAACCTGACAGTCCTGACTCCTAGTTTCCTATTGGCCCTTTTATCCACCACCTTATCCCTATTATGCCCTCTTAAGGTCACCTTCTGCTTGAAGTGGTTTATTTGGGCATGATATTTTGATAGCCAATTGATACCTAAGATTGGACCAAATTCACTTAAGTCAAAGTGATATAGGTTAGCCATGAATTTTTGGCCAGCTATTAGGATAGGACGCCCTTTAAACAACGCTCCACACTAAACAGAGTCACTAGTAGGCATAGTAATAGATATAGTAGGTGGTCAAGGGGAAAGAAGTAACCTTAACTTATCAATAATACTAGGTGTAATGAAAGAGTGGCTAGCACTAGAATCAAACAACACAGTTACTAGTAAGAGTTGATAGAAAAAATACCCGTAACAACATCAGGAACGTCCCGTACGTTGTCTCTCATGACATAAACTCTACCTCTGATGTTACAAGGCGGTGGGTTAGGTAGTCATTAGTAACTCTATTGGGGTGGTTGAATTGGGTTTAACTAGTTCCCCTGAGGCCAACTGATGTAAAATAAGTAAGAAAGGATGCAAGTTAGAAATAATCAAGTAAACTGTCGAGGCAGGCTTAATTCATTTGAACTGAAATAAGCAAGCAAACTTAAGAACCAGGGTAAATTGAATTTAGTTTGGATATGGGCACACCACCAAGATAAATACAGGGCCCTTGCTACTAATTTGGATATAGTTACACCACCAAATCAACAACTAAGACTCACTGGGACACCACCTATAATGGCCACTTTACAGGATAGTTAGACAGAGTTTTGAGAGGAAAGGAGCTATGCTTAACTTCATATATTCAATAACTGTGATAACTGAAAATAAGGCTTTTATATTCAGCCTCTCACTCCCTCTCAATGGCTAAAATAGAAATAAAAGCAAACTAAAAATAGTAAGTAAGTTCAAAGTACAATAGCCTAAAAACAGCAGCTTAGGGTTGATCTTTGACACCTAAATGCTTTACTAATCTCCATTGCTAAGATGTTAAGCCTTGGAGGATCAAAGTACATGTAATGATGGCCTTAGGGAGCAAGTTGCAGCTGCTAATCAAGTGCTTAGCTCGAGTTGACAGCAAAGTACAACAGCCTATTATCCTTTGGATTAAAGGGTATTTCCTTTGATTTTGGGCCGGTTAAAAGATGATGCAATGCGAATTAAATGCGTTGTTTTAGGGCATTATTTGATAATATTCTAGAACCCTTTCATGCCCTTAAGCATACCAAAATCTTGTCGTAAAGGTTAGTCGCCTTTGACTCTCTAAAACATTACTGTGTTGGACTGGAAACTGGACAGGGCTGACTGTTTTGGTTGAAATGGCTGATTGAGCTAGAGCAAAAGGTGGCAACTTATATCATTTATTAGCTAATAATTAAGCTAGAAAATGAGCAAAGTTACTCCCCAAAAGGACTGGCTGTCTATTGGACTAAACAGCAGACCTTGCACTGACTGAAAAAGTTAAGCAGAATGCTTTGATCTAGACATTATTGCATAACCTTGAGAATCATGGTTTGAACGTTCTAGCTTATATTGGATTCAGTGAAGGGCTTTCTATCAGCCTCCCCTTATTGAAGAGGATTTGACCTCAAATCCCAAGGGGTACACCCTCCAAGTATAGGCTCAAATCTGCCACATTAAAGGTTGTAGAAACACCATACTATCCTGGCAGCTCAACTCTGCAGGCATTGCCATTAATTCTCTCTAAAACTTCGAAGGGACTGTCTGCTCTTAGACTCAAGTTGGACTTCCTTTTTTGAGGAAACCTCTTACAAGATCTCCAGGCTAAAAAACATCCCTCTTTCTATGCTTGTTTGCTTAGACTTGATAGCTAGCATTGCTCATCTCAATCTTTTCTCTAACCTTGTTGTGCAATGCCTAAATCTCCTTCACCCTCTCTTTAGCTTCAACACTTGGCTTTCCTTCAGTGGCTCTTAGGACCAAATCTCTGGGAGTCAAAGGATAAACAACATAAACTATCTTAAAAAGGGATAAGCTAATGGTCTTGTGAGGAGCTCTGTTGCATGCAAACTCCACATAAGGCAGCAATAAGTCCTAAGCCTTGGCTTGGGTTCTGATCAAGGCCGTTGGTTTAAGGATGATAGGTTGTACTAAACTTGAGCTTAGTTCCTAGCTTCTTCTATAGGGTAAGCCAAAAATGACTTAGGAATTTAGCAACCATATCTGATACAATGGACCTTGGAAATTCATGTAACCTCGGAAATTCATGTAACCTCATAACTTCCTTGAAATATAGTTCAACTACTTGAATAACATCACTAGTTTTGGCACAGGCTATGAAATAGGCCATCTTTGGGAATCAGTCTATAACCATAAAGACTAATCCTTTTCCCCTTTGAGTCTTAGGCAAACCCAAGATAAAATCCATGATCACATCAATCCAAGGACCTTGAGGTACTGGCAATTGAGTGTAGAGTCCCTGAGGCAGTGAATGGCTTTGGCAGCTTGGTAGGTAGCGCATTCCCTAATGATGTCTTGAACATCCTTGGACATGCCTCCCCAGAAGTAATGTTCCTTGAGCATGAATGTGGTCTTGTTCTCCCCATAATAGCTAGCCAAGGCCCCTCCATGGACCTCTCTAATTAACACTTCCCTTATTCCATACCTTGGAATGCACAGCCTGGTACTCTTGAGCAAAGACAAATCCTGCAGTAGGTAGTCTCCTCTTGGCCTCTACTTACAGCTCTCATATAACTCCTTGAAGTCCTCATCATGCTCATATAAGGAGTTAAGGTGCTCAAACCCCAATACAAAGGCCTCTAACTGGAACAGCAATAGGTGCCTCCTAGACAGTGCATCTACTCTTTGATTCAACATTCCAAACTTGTATTTGATGGTAAAATGGAATAACTGAAAGTATTCCACGCACTTGGCATGTCTAACATTGAGCTTGTATTGCCCCTGAAACTCAAGAGCCTCATGGTCAGAGTGGACGATGAACTCAGTAGCTATTAAGTAGTGACTACAGTGTTCCAAGCACTTGATGATAACATAAAACTCTTTATCATAAGTCGAGTATTTTCTCTTGGCACCACAGAGTTTCTCACTGAAGAAGGCCAAAGGTTTGCCTTCTTGAGTCAAAACTCCACCAATGCATACTCTAAAGGCATCACCTCTAAAGGCATCACACTAAACCTCAAAGACCGTTTCAAAGTATGGCAAGACAAGAACTGGTGCTTGAGTTAGGTTTTGCTTGATCACCTTAAAGGCCTACGGTGCCTTTGTATTCCATTTAAATGAACTCCCTTTGATTACCTTAGTCATGGGGGCCATAATGGTGCTGAAGCTCGTAATGAAACTTTTGTAAAAGGATGCCAACTCATGAAAACTCCTTACGTCATGGATGCTCTTAGGAACTGGCCAGCTCATAATAGCTTTCACCTTGCTTTCTTCCACTTGAATACCCTAAGAAGTGACTATATATGCCAAGAAAGTGACTTTATAGGTGAGGAAGGTGTACTTCTTAAGGTTCCCATAGAGTTTCTCCCTTTATAAGGCCTAAATAACTTGCCTGAGATGGCTCAAATGCTCTTCTTCTGCCTTACTATAGATGAGAATATCATCAAAGTAGACAACTACAAATCTTCCAATGAAAGGAATGACGACATGGTTCATTAACCTCATGAAGGTGCTGGGTGCATTAGACAGGTCAAAAGGCATGACCAAACACTCATATAGGCCTGCCTTGGTCTTGAATGCAGTTTTCCACTCATCTCCCTCCTTGATTCTGATCTGGTAGTAGCCACTTCTCAAATCCTCATGCCTTGGTCTACACACATCCTCATGCTCCTATCTTTTTTAGTACCAACAAGGTTGGTATGGAACATGGACTTAAGCTCTCCCTCACCATTCCCTTGGCTACTAACTCCTTAGCCTACCTCTGTATCACCTGAGTATCATTAGGGTTCATCCTGTAGGCTAGTTTATTAGGCAAAGTAGCTTGATGGATCATATCAATTTGTGTTGTATTGACCTTTTAGGGGGTAAGCCTAGTGATATTTCTTCTGGGAAGACATGAGCAAACAGGTCTAGGATCTATTTAGCATACGTTGGAATGGTTGGGGTAGCATCTAGCTCACTGTTGGTTTAAACAATCCATCCCTTAAAGAGTCTAAACTTATACTGAGTAGCCTTGAGTTTAGTCTCCATCAAGGTGAGAAGTTTTTCTGGAGTTTTAGTGGGTTTGGAAGGCTTTTGTTTAGGCATTTGATGTGGGACTAGAGGCGTAAAAGTGATCTTTTTCCCATCCTTAAGGTCAAAAGAATAAGTGTTCTAATAGCCATCATGAACCACAGTCCTGAAATATAACCATGGTCTCCCCAGTAGAACATAACATGCATCCATAGGGATTATGTCACACCAAACCTCATCAAAGTGAATTTCCCAACTGAAAAAGAAACGAGACTCCTAGAATTGACTTGTAAGCCCTTACCTTGATTCATCCATTGGATGCAGTAAGGGTCTATATGAACTAATGTTTACAAGCCCAACTTCTCAATCACTGTTATAGAAGCCACATTAGAACAGCTCCCACTGTCTATAATCAGTGAGCAAACCTTGCCCTGAAGAGTGCATCTGCTATGGAATATATTCTCCATTTACTCATCTTTGGTGCTTCTCTGATCATTAAGGGTCCTTCTAATGACCAACATCTCTCCCTCATCAGCTCAGCTAGCACTTCTTCTCCCTCTTGCTTCTCCATCAAGCAAACCTCCCTCTCATCCTCTACTTCCTCCTATTGGGAAGCTTGGTACTTAGCCAAGGTAATGGCTCTTCCATTGGGACATTCAGAAGCAATGTGTCCTAAACCATGGCATTTGAAACACCTCCTAGGGTTGGCTAGGTTAGGTAGGGGTTTATTCTATGGAGTTGGGGTTTCTGGAGCAATTTAGGATGAATTTCTAGTAGGTTTAGGGGTTAGCTGGGGGTTCCCCTTATTAAAAGTTTGATTTTCGGGGAAAGGGCTTAGGTGGTTCTCTCTTAACAACCTTGGATTTTTTTTGTTGCTCAACTCTGTGAGCCAGCACACATACATCCTCGAAAGTGGTGTACTGCTATAATTCAACCATATGTGAGTACCTAGGGTCAAGTCTACTAATATATCTCGCTATAGTATGATCTTTTGGTTCTTGCAAATCACATTTGATCAAGAGTTTTTCAAACTCTCGAGTGTATTCCTCAACAGACATGCTTCCTTGGGTCAGACTATGTAACTGAGAATAATTATCTTGAAGGTAAGAAGGGGGTGAGAACCTGTTCTTGAGCTTGGACTTCATTTTAGCCTAGGTTCCAATCTTACTCTTCCTTTTCTTGGCTCTATTGGCATAAAGGTTGGTCCACTGGAAAGATGCATACTTTCTCAACCTCAATGCTACAAGTGTGACCTTCTTATCTTCAAGGATGTCTTTGTAATCAAAGGCCCTCTCAACTGTATACAACTAGTGAAGGAATTCATTAGGATCTAACCTTCTTTCAAACTCTAGGATTTCAATCTTTGTGTCAAAGCTAGATTGCTTGTGTTGTTGCCTTCTACTTCCCCTTTGCCTTGGTTTAGAATCACTTTTACTAGAGAAGCAAAGGGGTTGCCTTGACTGTCAACCTCTTCGTCATGTGACTATTCAGAAGAGCTTTGAGAGTCTAAATGTAAGGCTCTCCTTTTGTTCTTTAGAGATTCTCCTAACTGCTTGTTGGGTTACTCATTATGTTTCTCAAGATATTTATAGTTCTTCATCAAAGCGTCAAACTTCTCCTCTAGTGACATACTGCCACTTATCTTGCCTATTCTGGGAAAAGGGTTCTTTTTGGACTATGTGTTTAGGCTTAGAGGTTGTGTTTTGGCTACTGGTTCAGCCTTAGGAGAGTAGCCTAAGCTCTGATACCAAATATGATGTAGAATAAGCAAGAAAGGATGCAAGCTAGAAACTATCAACCAAACTGTCTTGGTTGGCTTGATTAATCTGAACTGAAATACGTAAGCAAACTTAAGAACCAGGGTAAACTGAATTTGGCTTGGACACAGGTACACCATCAAGAGAAATCCAAGGCCCTTGATGCGAATCTAAATACAGTCACAGCACCAGATCAACAACCAAGACTCACTAAGACACCACCTACAATGGCCACTTTACAGGATAGCTATAGAGAGTTTGAGAGGAAAGGAGCTATGTTCAACTTCATATATTCAACAACTATGTAATACAACTACAAATAAGGCTTTTATATTTAGCCTCTCACTCCCTCTCAATGGCTAAAATAGAAACAAAAGCAAGCTAAAAACAGTAAGCAAGTTCAAACTAAAATAGCCTAAAAATTAACAACTTAAGGTTCATCTTTGACACCTAAATGCTTTGCTTATCTGTATTACTTAGGTGTCAAGGCCATAGAGGATCAAAGTACTTGTAATGATGGCCTTAGGGAGCAAGTTACAGTTGCTAATCAAGTGCTTAGCCTGGGTTAACAATAAAGTACAACAGCCTATTATCCTTTGGATCAAAGGGTATTTCTTTTGATTTTGGGCCAGTTAAAAGCTTATGCAATGTGAACTGAATGAGTTGTTTTAGGGCATTACTTGATAATATTTTAGACACCTTTCATGCCCTTAAATAGAAAAACCTTGCTGCAAAGATGAGTCACGTTTGACTCTCTAAAACACTACTATGCTAGACTAGAAACTTGATAGGGCTGACTTTTCTATTGAAATGGCTGGTTGAGCTAAAGCAAAAGGTAGGGCAACTTATATCATTTATTAGCTAATAATTAAGCTAGCAAATGAGCAAAATTACTCCCTAAAAAAAGTGGCTATGTACTAGACTAAATAGCAGACCTTGCACTGACTGAACAAGTTGGACATAATGCTTTGATCTGGACCTTATTGCATAACCTTGAGAACTATAGCTTGAACTTTCTGGCTTGTACCAGATTCAGTGGAGGGCTCTCCATCACCTCTCTTAGCTCTAGTTAGGAGTTTAGGTTCCACCTCAGTTATCAGTCATTCTTTGATGGGTTGCCGGTGGTGGTAGATAACAATCCTCTCTTGGTGCTGGTGACTTTCACATCAAAAGCAATCCCTTCTTTGAGTGGCCTTGCAGTTGTTGGCATAGTAGTTGGACTTCCCACAAGCCTAATATATGATTCCTTGATGGTAACACCTATCTGGCTATCTTGTGGGCCATCTTAGCATGTGCTTGGTTGTCATTTCGATGATCTTTGGATTGTCTGTCCTCTTCTCCCCTTATATGTTGAAGAAGACCTCCCTTTCATTGTAAGCCTGCTTCACGCTGATGGTAGTGTTATACATATCCTGGTATGAGGTGTACACATATACAAACATAGAAACCATTAGCTTATTGCTCAATCCAAGCTCCAATTGGTTCATTTTTATGGTCTCATTTGCCATATAGGCTCAGGCAAAGTGGGCTAGTCCTATGAATTTTGAAGGATATTGCAGAAGACTAATCTTTCCTTAGTTTAATTTAAAGAACTCTTTTACCCTTTGTGTTCTCGAGAGCATAGGGTGGAGGTAATTCTTCACGAGTTCCTTGAATTTCATCCACCCCAAATCCAGACTCATCCTGCTTATCCTTTATAGTGGCCCATGATAAATTAGCTTCCTGCTTGAGACAAAACCTTGCGAATCCTATTCTTCATTTGTTAGGGCACAGGAGAGCATCAAATAATTTCTTCATGCCTAGAATCCACTCCTTGGAAACTTGAGGTTAGCTGAACCACTTGTAGGTAAGTGGGTGGAGATTGGCTAGTTTTTTAAACAGATTAAAATTGCCATCTTCATCATTGTTTTTTTTCCCCCCTCACTTAGCTTATGCAGCTACTCGCCCTGCGTCTCTAACAGCTCAATGATTAGGAGGTTGGTGAGGTTAGTCTGAGTAGGTGTGGGGTTCTCCCCAATGGTAGTAGTTAAGGGACCCCCATTCCTAGGTCAAATTAAAGGTCCTTCAAATGCTTCCTTAGGTCAACTTTCATGGGCGCATTCCTATGGTAGTGAGATTCTCCTCTGTTCTGACATCATAAGGAAAATAGTTTTAGATTTAAGCTCCAACTTTATGAGATTTGGTTCCATCCTAATAGTTCTTTACTATCATAAAAGAAAATTTTTTAGCATATTAATTTTATTAGCATACGCTTAGCTTTGCTTACTTGTAACAAATTATCTCACTTAGTCTTAGGCTAACAGGCCCACATATATCGAGATAATCAAGCATATGCACATTAGGGCATAAGGCTAGCTCATCTGCCAATTGGTCTTGGTTTTCTTATAAATCAAGTTTCATTTAATTAGATAAGCGTGGAAGAGTTCTTGGCCCAAGAGTTAGATGGTATTGATTTATGTGCACCTTCCACTATCTGGTGCATATTTTATCCATTGGTTATTGCAATTGAGCTTGCAATATTATAACATCCCCAACTCGAGCATTAGGAGCATTAACGATTTCTTAATTTCTATTTAAATTCTAGGGCGAAACAGACAGAGTTTCATCTAAAAACTGACCATTTTCGAGGCTTAAAGTCTTATATTAACTCCCTACAATGAATATAAGTATAAAAGGACACTAAAATAAGCTCAACGGCTACACGCCAAAGTTCATAACTCTATGAGCCACTCGCTCGAAGTGTACCAAACAATGTAATTCATTAATAAAGAATGAAACAAAAGATATAACTCGACGGATCACATATCTGAAGTACTAGAGTTTACATCCCAAAATATAACTAACTTCAGCTACAAAAAAAAAGCAACTGGCTAATTAGATGGTTAGTTCACATGGCCACACAGAGCGACGTTTAAGCAACATGCATTACATGAACTAGATTACTTCATTTACATACATTTACAACTCTAGGGATGCATCATATTACATCGTTTAACTCTTGAGTCTACTTCTATATGTGCAAACATGACACCTTTTCAAAGCAAGGGTAGACTCCATCTTGACATAAGTAAATTGACTTCCACCTATTACAATGAAAACCTGGGAAAAGGGGAAATGGTGATGGGATGAGAAACTACATGCTTAGTGAGTATTTCCAGACTCCTTAAAACCAAAACCATTTACATGCAATAATCATAATAATAAGTAGCATTCACACAACATTTGTATATTACTATCATATTAGGCAATCATAGTCCCCAAGGAAAAACATCACCTCTAAACTTTATGCTAGCCACTCACGCTCGTTTGTAGGTCCTTAATAACTAAACTTCCTTAATAAACAAGCATTTATGCACATAATCAAGTAATCAACAAGAATAGGGCAAAATGCTTTCGAACATGCATTTTGAAAACGTAGTGACTCATGTTGTTTTCAAAGAGTAATTTACAAATCACACACTAGCCTCTTCAAAGAATAGTTTACCAATCAAACTAGCTTCTTTAAAGAATAGTTTACAAATCAAGCTAACCTCTTTAGAGAATTGTTTACAAATAAAACTAGCCTCCTCATGGCTCATATTTTTTAAAAGAAAATCTCTTTCATACTGGTCCTCTAATGACCCTTATAAGCTTTTCGAATCTGATTCGAACTGGCCTCTTAATGGCCTTTAAAATCTTTCTTTTTTCTGAAATACTTGAAATGACGAAATGCCAACTATTTTTCCTACTTATTATGAAAAATATTCTGTGTATAAGATCATCATAATGTGCTGGTTGGGTGAGATCCATTCTCAACCCCTAGTGAGATTATCGCTCACGCTAAGCTCCTACTCCCGGGATGGCAACATAATTGGACCTTAACCCTCGTCAGGGTCTCTAGGGTTTCCCACTACTAGGACTACTCCCTAGGCTAGGGATTTCCCTATTCTAGCAGGTACAATCCCATCTTACATATGTCCCTAAGCACGTGATCTTAGCCAATTTAAAGCATATGGCCATAGCGGCTAATAAGTTTGCTGCCTCTCGCAGCAAGATCTTTTATCATACAACTCATTCCTTTTTAAAATTCTTTATGCCTTGAAAACTGCATTCGTATAGTTAAAAATAGGCCATCATTCGCTAATAGTTGCGGCTACTTTTATTTTCAACCATGAAAACCTTCTTTTTCAAAATTTCACCCTCACACACATGATAAAGCTTAATGACATGAAGTAGAGGGGCTCACACATAACACATTCAAACACTTCATAATTGAACTTGAAAACCTCTTAAAATCATAATGGAATTACTAACTCGCAATTTGAAATACATTCGAAACTCAAAGTACTTAGCTAGCATATATTTCAATCTAAGTTTCATAATAGACATCTTTAGTTGCCATTTTTCAATTCATTTCAATCCTTTTAAACACAAGAAGGGGATATGAGCAAACTAAAGCCTTAAACATTTTCAAAGTCGTTACTAGTTTACTTTTTAACTTCCTAAACCTATCGACTATTCAGTTGAATCACTCACTAAATAGTTCGACGATTTAGGATCCTTTAGGCTACAAACATCTTAACAAACTAACAGGCAACTGATGAGTATTTAAGAACATTGTCAATTATGAAAACAAACTCTAACGACCCTTTTTAAAGATGTCTAAGTTCAAAAATCGATCACATAGCATCACTTAACAACACCAAGAGGGAAGGGGTTCACAAGTAGCAAGATCGTAACACTTCGTAGTAACAGTTTCAGTAGAATCAGTCTAATAATTCCATTACCTCACAATTCACACGATTGTAGTCAATATCAAACCTAGGCTCCCTCCTAACACAACAATGACCACAAGAACCTCAAATCACTCAATAGTTTCACCTCAAGCCATCCAACTACTAAGCTCCATTCAATATTGCCATAATTCATTCAATAGTTCATGAAATCAACATAAACAAGCGTAGTATTCATGCAAATCACCATAAACAGAATTTAGGCATAAGTAATCTGATTTACTAATGACATTTAACATAGAATTCAGCTTGCTCTATGAATACCTCGAATGACCCGGCTAGCAACCTAGAGCATAACATTCACATGTAACCTCCCAAAACAGAATTTCAGGCCTAATTTAACCATTATAACAGCAATGTTAATGCGTAATTTTGTTTGTTCCACAGCCCTCCAACTGACCTGTAGTAAAGCCGCACATCAACTCACATGTAAGACTTCAAAATTAGCATATTCACCATATTTACCCAAATTCAACTCTAATTTCTCCAAATTACTAATCACTAACTCAAATTCAAACATAAACTAACTATGATCAGTAAAATTCATTGGAAATTCGTAATAATTTAGGAGAAGAGAAACACTCACCTTGATTCCAAGCTAAGGACCCTTTCTAAGGGCTTTTGGGACTAATTTTAGTGCTCACGAACCCGAAAATTCCCCCTTTTGCCGCTAGATTCAGACTCGAAGTAACCACGCAAATCCGGTTTCTGCCTAATTTTCGTTGCTGCTGACGTTGTTGCCGCTAGTGGTCACCAAAATCGTGCCCAATCGCCATTCCTCAAGCCCCATCTCACTCCCCTTACTCTTTCACGTACTCTCTCTCTCTCTCTCTCTCTCTCTCTCTCTCTCTAATTGTGGTGAGCGGCGGAGATGGTCACGATGCTAGGCGGCCGCGCAAGGCGCAATGACTAGTCGCCGGCAGCCCCCTCTCTTTCCCTATTCTGTGGTGGTCCGCGGGGCTACGGTCGCCAGGAACCCTTGAAGAAACCCCCCTTTTGCCCTCTGTTTTTCATGAAGAAGGGGGGCCTTGGCCCCTTTTCTCTTTTTTTTTTTTTTTGTTGCTTGCCATATTCAACTAATACTAGCCTCATCTCGTGCCTCTTAGTCTAAATTCAAGCCAGTAATATAATTGCTCATTAATTTATTCGTTCTCGATAATGAGGCATGGTCTAGTATTTAACGAGACTAATCCCTAAGCTTGACAATCTAGTTGTATACGGGAATTTACTCGATTTAGTACCCATTAAGAATCCTTATTAGCGCTTGTTAAAAATCATCAAATAAATTTCAAAACTAATAATAATAATATGAATAGCGATAACAACATTCTTTTTAATAAAATTATCGCTCACATAAGCACATTAATAATAATTCAACTTATATAGTTAATAAAATACGATTTTATAACATCAAAAAGGCAAGATAGTCAACTTAATCGTAAAAATAAGGAACGCGAGTATTACAAATATGTCCTTGGATATCTCTTCTAATGAAGACTATAGTAATATAGACTCAAGTACCTTTTGACCCTAAAGTGGGGTCATAATTGATAATGTAAAAGGTCGTCAACTCCTGAATCTTCATAAAATGGCCTATTATGGCCTCATTTGATGTTTTGCGTACCTTTTGAGATTTTGAAACATTTTCACAAGATCTTTTTTTTAAAAAAACCATTTTTTAATCAGGGCTACGGCCTTGATGAAGCCCAAAGTAAAGTAGCCTTGTATAGTCAGACTATCAATCCACATGGCATGTAATATGTGTTAAATTCATATTCTAATAAGACATTCATATGTCTATAAAAGCCCCCACTTCGGCTACGGTTGGCTAGAATGAAGGACAAAGTATGTCATGTAGGATGGATACACATGTCCTATAGCCGAGGTGTCCAGGATGCAGATGCAATATCAAGTACAAATGTATGAGATCATAAGCGTGATTGATTCTGAGATCAACAGATACCCTCCCTAGGAAAAAGAAAATTTTGAATTTATTTTAGCTCATCCCTATGAGAAGGAAAAGATAAGAGTGAAATGATTTTGATAGAGATTTTTTACGCTTTTTGACCTACCTAAGGACTTCCAATCTAGGGGGTTAAAGGTGATACAGTTTTTTGATCCACCCTAGGGCTTCCAACAATGCAGAAAAATGTGATAGAGAATGTTAAGGCTTTTTTGTCCTACCATAGGACTTAAAACCCGGCCAGTATAGATGATGGTGTAAGTGAGTGTGATATGAATGTGACAATTATGATTATGAAAGAAAATAGAGGTTGGGAGTGTGGTACACCATCAAAAAGTGCATGGGCATGCAAAAAGGCACGTGTTAGCAGCCCGCAACATGCATTCCTAAGTTTGTGTCAATTGATAAGGTCTTGGAATCGAGAGAATGACCCAATGATAGTCGCTGAGTTCGGTGGACTATAGAAGAGCAACGATAGTCCTAAGTCGAGCAAGCCCCTGCTTTTCTCCTTCATTTGACCCCCTTTCCCTCTCCCAAAAACCTCTATTTTTACTCAATTCAAGCTTATATGGAGTTAAATTATGGCAATTCTTATTCTCTAAACTCAATTTTTCATATATTTGTGTCGAATCATGCCTAAGTTTATAAGAGTCTTTAATTTATTTGAATTTGAGGTTTTTCCAGTTTGGATGTAAAACCTTCATGCTTTGTGCACTGTGGTCAATGGTTGAATTATTCTTGCCAAGTTATAGTTAGGGAGACATGCTTGGAGTGAACTCTATCCAAATTTCATGCAATAGGTATGTATGATGAAAGTTGGTTCAAATCTTAGAAGGATCTGAAACCCTTGTTTTGAATTTTAATGCTTAAGGTTGTTAAAGATTGATTCTTCCGCATTTAAAGCTCAATACATGTTCCAACATGAAAGTGTAAGCCTTTGGTAGTTATTTGGGTGCATTTTGCTTGATTCGATTTGATTCTACATGAATAGGGCAAGTTAATCATGTTTTGAGTAAACATCTGTGAGATCGGTTTTGATTGCATTGTAAAACATCCTTGACCTTTCGAATGTTGTCAAGATTTTTTTTAACAAATTTTCATGACCAAGGGATCAAGTTCCGATCACAACCTCCATGAAATTAAAAATAATAGAAATTTTGTCTTATCTTGGCAACTTGAGCTTTTGTGAATGATTTGTCACGAATATATGACCCCACAATGGTATTAGGCAGGTATTTGTGAATTTTTTATGGCTATTATACGCGTTTTTCAAGATAAAATACAGATACTGCAAGTGTGCAACTTTCATTGTAGTGCTTGAGCATGATCTCCTCAGGGACGAGGATGAAATTAGGTCACTAACTACGCAAATAAACTACACTAACATCCTCTAAACCATAAACAACTACAATTATTATTTATAATAGATCTGCTTCTAAATAATTAGTAACTACTGACAAGATTTTATAACTTGTAATTATGATAAAATATAAAAATTAACTTTGGCTAATCTTCATCATACCAGTTTGGGACTGATTGTACCCAAACTAATGCCTCACTCAGATAATGTCGGGGATGTCTATAAAACATTGGCCACTCTTTCTCACCTCACAAGCTGCCAACTCATCAAACCCCACCATTGCTTATAACAACTTGTCCAGTAATCTAGACTAATCCTCAAAGAAATGAAAGTAGTAACTAACATGAGGTGTACCCCAAATAAAGTGCCGAAGTGGAATTCAATTCAAGGTTCTCTTGAGCTTATCAAAGCTCTTAGCCCAATCAAAAGAGAGATGTGTATATGCAAAATCAGATATATGAGTTAGTGGTCTAACAATGATGTGACTATGTGAATGCATAAATCATGGAGAGTGGTTTGAATGACCTAAATGAAGTCTAACTTCCCTAAAGGGGGAGGCGAGAAGACCTAAGAAAAGCCAATCAAATGAGATATAGAATCAATGCTCATATAATGTCTTAAAGTCAAGTCCTTCACCTCAATGTGATCCTCTAGTCTATCTATATCAATATCATTAAGAGTCTAATCTAAACAAGGACTACTAAGCACAAGAGTTTTAGACTCTACAAAACTAAACTCAGGAGGGTCTAAAGAAGTGTGAAGACAGGAAAGGAAGAAGAAAGGGGGTGAAATGGGAGGGGTGGGACCTAAATCAAGGGAAGAATCCATATGAATGAGATGAATAAGCTCTATGTGAGGTGTAACCTCACTCAACTCTATAATATAAGGCTCATCAAACATCTATTCCTTGGCAAATGCATCATCTGACTTAACAAGTATTCCATAATGATTTTTAGAACTAGCATCAGTATCTAATCCATTTCCCTCCCTCCTAAGGCAGCCAAAGGAGATATGAATCATGAATGGTTAGACTACCCTCAGGGGTGTCACTAGCTGTGCTAAACTGTAGGGGGTGTAACTATTAAAGGAGGTAACAGGTCACTTGCTTCCTCGAGGCTATCACAATGTGCATCATCATGAAAATCATGCCCTAAAGGAATTAGTGCCTTGATCCTAACATCAAAGTCCTCACTAGACCGAATCTCAGGTGTAGAAGAGCCTAAACTAGGGTTAGTCTTAAGTAAATTCTGCAAGTAAAGCTCCCTATTCAAGGCAACCAATATCTCCAATCTATGTGGTCTACTGAGTATTGGACAAAAATGAACATCATGATCAAAGGAATCACAATAATCTCAAAAAACAGGCACATATGGAGTATGACAGTGCTCATAAGATATAATCCCAACATGACTCTCATCAACATGAGTGACATGCGTTATATAAGGGTCAAGAATGGGGTGATTAAAGGTCTTTCTGGCATAGTCATACTCCCAAGTTTCACGGGCCAAATACTCACTATAAGAAAATTCGTTTTGGGCGAGGGGCAAATTCGTTGCCCAATATGAAATATTCGGTGCCTTTTCATTAGGGCGACGAAATGAATTTCGTCGTGAGTTCAACGTCTGAATGTCGAGGCCCATAGAAAGGGCGACAAAATGTCTTTTTCGACGCGCATATGGAGGGTATGGGCCACGAAATGTTTTGTCACCCTGTGTTGCATATGGCCTCGCTATGGCCTATATATCTCATAGGGCCACGAAAAGTTTTGCGGCCCACTTGTGTATGGGGCCTCACTTTTCAATTTTTGTGACCCTTACTATGTGTGGGCCCTCGAAATGTTTTGTGGCCTATCTTTTTCTAGGGCTTCAGTTCTCAGTTTTGTCGCCCTGTCTACGCAGAGGACCAGGAAATTTTTTGTCACCCTTTGTGCAGTGGGCCTCAATTTGTTGTTTTCATGGCCCAATGTGTGATTTGGGCATTGAATGTTTTTCGGGCAGAGGACCACGACGTTGCCTGGGTCGTTCAAAGTTTTGGGCATTGAATTTTTTTTTTTTTTGTATAACCCAATGTGTGATTTCCTGGGTTGTTCAATGCATCATAATCTGAACTAGACAAACATGTTCAATAAAGCATCAATATATATTAACAAAATTCATGTACTTTGCTTGCTACTAATTACTATGGAAACATTCATACATGTATATACTTTTTACAATACCCAAAATTTGGAAATGGAACAAGCAATGATAGTTTTCTGTCCAAAAAAGGAAATCAGAAGCAGATACATATAGACAAGTGAAATATAGGAACTATACATATTACAATGTGATATGTGCAAAATGGTAATCCACTTATCTCCCAGGCTCCCAATTGACCTCTTCTATTTTTTAAGAAGAGCATGTATCTACTCCTTGCTACCATGCCTTGGTCCATATACCCAAAAAATTGATGTCCATAGCTCTCCATAAATAAACCTATCAAATATGTCATTAATAAAAAGGGACATGTTATGAAAGCTAATTTTCAATAGTGGGAAAACAAAGTTGCCTAGCAAATCTGTCATTTAATCTTCCTTTTGAAAATCATATGGTTCAAGAGGACTTCAGACACAAAATTTAGCGAATAGATTGACCAAACAACAAGTATACCTATCTTGGATTCAGTGATATGTACACACACCTAGAAAACATGCCTTTTGTTTTTATTTATACTGGAGACAAGGCTGGTACTAATGAAGAACAAATTAGCACTTGGAAAGAAAGTAATACTATAATATTGAATGTTGATAGAAATATACAAACATAAACCATTGCTCAAGATGATGACAAGGCAACTCATAGTGACACATATAAATGGGAAAGTTAAACTATGAAGCATCATAACATAGTTGGAGAGAAGAATCAATTAAACAGAACCTTTGGGAAGGTGCCCATATATCATATTCCAAATGGGCCATATTAGTATTCCACTTACTCCATAAAACTTGTAAAATAAAGAAAGGAACTTGATAACCAGAATTCTGTAGGAAGAAATGGAAGAAGAGGTGCACCACTTTCATTTTCATGCTATAATTAAAGAGGGAGTTGGATTACTGTTTCATTGGAACAGGAGTTCCACTAAATTTTGCGCTTGCTGTTCTAGTATGTTAAGCATACCAATTTCAAGGCAGGATTCAAACTTTTACACATCCTAGTCATTACAATATCAGTTTTATAGATTACTGGATACTAGTGTTTCTGCCGTTCAAACATCTTAAATTAACAAACAGTGCTTGCAGGTTTATTGCAAAATGCATATAGTACCCAGAAAAAATAAAAAGAAAAAGAAAAAAGAAAAACATCTCTCCTAAAGAAATGAAAAAAGAGATCTATGAATCTGAAGGGTAATTCACCTGAAGCACAACTTTCAAAATAGAAGATACTGACTTGCTTGAAGGGAGAAATATCTAAACTAGTTCAAACGGCATATATGACTTGATTGATATCCTTGTGAAGGACATAAAAGGTGGAATAAGCTTATATTTTTCATGAACAAAAAGAAAGAGACACAGGCGGCCACTTTTTGGACAGCTAAAATAGCCGAAGTTGGGCAATTTGTTTAGCTTGGATTGCACAGGACTGGTGCAAAATGTTTTTCTAAGCTGTCCTGTGCTTCTTTTGTCTGGGATAGTAGACAATGAACGATTTTTAAATCTAGAGTCTAACAGAACTGATCTCTTTGTAATTTTACAATTTAGACAAGGAAATAAGGCTACTACACCTGACCATCCACACCATGCTATGAATAACTTGAGGCTTGAAGCAATATGAACCAAGGATTCACTGATGATGACGTGTTCTATGAAAACAGAGGATTCATGCTGGATGAATTAAGGAATTATTAATTCATCATGAACGCTTTTTCATCAGGGAAAAAAAAAGGAACAGGTATGAGATTCTTCCAAAAGGCCAACCTAATCACTCCTACTTCTTCATCCATTATCCCAACATTGTTGAGATTCCAAGATTATGGCCATCAGATAATGAAAGAAAGTGACTAAGGTTATGGTCACATAATTGGAATATGATCTTTAGGAATCCCCCAACCACCACCACCAAAAAAAAAAAAAAAAAAAAAAAAAGCCATTATGCACTGTTTCAAGATGCTCCCCTTGTTCTTTCTGTGTAATTATTTTGTCATCTCAAATAGAAAAAAAAGGAAAATATATTCATGAAGGAATACACATCACATGTATAATTGATACGAGGATAATTTATTGCCAGCTTTCCCAATGAATTTACCTCTGATTTTATATCAAAGACTTCTTGCCTCAGATTATCATTTGTATACTTCGATTTAGAAGCAACTACTTCAGAAGAAGTAGGAATGCTGTGAGAAATCATAATTGTTAACGATTGAATGGGACTAGACCTATGGGAAATAGTGTCGTGCATAGTTATCAAATTTCACAATAATTACAACAAAAAACCTCAAACAATTACAAGTCCATCAATAGGGACCTAAAATCATAGCACACCACCAACACTAACCAAGCAACCACAAATATCCAACAACCCAACAACCACCAACACTGAACAAGCAGTAGCAAATATCCAACAACCCAGCAACCACCAACACTGACCAAGCAGCCATAAATATTCAATAACCCAACAACATGACTTGGCATATGCCAACCCACTAGGACAATAACATCCAGACAACAAAAACGCAGACAACAACCCAGCTCAAATTTTGTATGTGTGTGTGTGTGTGTGTGTGTGTGCGCGCGCATGCGTGAGAGAGAGAAAGAGAGAGAGAGGAGAAACTAAAATAAATTGAGAAAAACTAAAAAAGTAACGTAACTGAGCGATTTATAAGGTACGGTTCAGATTACGCAGCATCTCCATGACCTCTGCTCTAATTTTCTTTTCTCTCTCTATTGTTTCCTTCTTATGTTTACGCTCTCTCACTCTATCAATTCCTACTTGAGTTTATTATCTCTCTCTATTGCTTCAGATTTCATTCACTCAATTTCAGCTTTGAGCTCTGAGTTGGCTGTTTAGAGCTCCTCGAATTGACCTTGCAGAGAAGCCTCTTTTTGCTGCAATTGTTGAATTTTAGCAGTGGCTTCGACCCTCATCTTAGTAGATTGTCCTCTACGTTTTCTAGGAGGCTGTGGAGTAGGCCCAAGCCCTCTATGGGAACCTGGCTTTTCTTTCATATGAGAAGAGTCTTGGGAGTGCATTAGTGATGGAATTATCTATAAAATAAAGAACATAGTTAAAGCAAATAGTTAAATACTAATATATGACTACATGAAGCTACTTTCGCTAACTCACCTCATCATGATAAATTCTGGCAGTTGACTTAGCACCGTTCGCTGGTTTTATCTTTTCCCTCAATCTATCTACCCGATTTTTTTCACTTATATGCTACAAGATGATAATAAGGTAAATATGAATGCAACAAACCATAATCAAACCACCAACCTAATGTGAGCCTTTAGATGAGAGTGATCATAAATTCGTAAGATACCTGCTTTGGATCTGCCCAATTGTTAATTGGCCAATCCCATTTGTTTTTGTGCACTTCTAGAGGCTTATTGCTAATAGCCTGAGTAATAGTCTTTTCGGCAAAATGTTCTTCCTTTAGCCTGGACCGTCAACCTCTAAACAATAGCATACATTGTAGTTCCAATGCACGGGCAACATTAATTCCATCCGCTTCTGTAGGCAAATTCCATTCTGCCTAGATTGGAGCAAATAAAAACACAAACAAAAAAGTGAAAGTGAACCTCATGACTTGATTGCATTTTATTTAGCCTTATTGTTGCATTTCGTACATTCAACATGATAAGCTATATAATTGTAAATTTACCTTGATTTTATCCAACAATTTTGCCTTAGCATCTTTATCCATCCTAATCCAGTTCCCACAAGGGAAGGATTATGTTAAACAACTTATGAGAAACATAATTAGGATTGCTTAACTGGGTAGTGCAAGAGTTTAAGTTAACTGGGTAGTGGAACAATAACTGAGTAGTGCCTTATTTGTGCTTAACTAGATAGTGCAAGAGTTTAAGTTAGCTTGGCCAAACAGCTTCGAAATAAATTAAAATAAATTACCTAGAATCTAGTGGGTAGAATTCCTTCACCCACTTGCTACACTCACCAATGAGGCGATTAGCATTTTTACCAACAACACGTTCCATGTCTGCTGTGATCTTCGTAAAAGCCTTAACATTAGGGTTTTGCTCCTTCTCACATAGTGACTTCAAGCCTCTAGTTGGCCTATGCTTGCGAGCTTCAAATTTCCATATAAATAACTAATCATCAACATCATCGGCAAATTTAACTTATTACATATGTATTCAAACCCAAACTGGGAAAAAAAATTACCATTTCGAAGTGCTTGCTGGGCTCTCCTTTTCTGCCTAAGTCAAAGGAGGTTGCACATTATTTTGAATAATGTCACCTATTAGGGGTTGGGCTAGTTCTGTGAGACTACAACTTGGGAAGATGCGTTCACTGCCATATTCCTACATAAAAGAGTGATAATATCGGCAACAAAAATATGATAATTGTAAAACAATTAGAATATATTAACAAATGCAAAACTATATTTCTTATCACTATTCACTACCACTACTGTCATCTGATTCATCATCTTCAGGGTCCCTATCAAATGAATCTATATCTAATTCCCTATTTGAGAAATCATCCTCATCATCCCCTCTCACCACATGCTCATCATTTTCATCATTATTGTCCTGGATTAAATTAGCATCCACTAGGTTTGTATCAACTATGTCCACATCAACAATATCAGGCTCCACATCATCCCTAACTAGAGGAATTTCTTCATCATCCCCCTCTTGAATCTCCATAGGATTAGTTATCTCAACCTCCATATTTTCCCATAATAACGCATTGCAACCATCAACATCATCAATATTAGAGAAATCAAAATAGTAACGTGGGTTCATAGTTATAACACATTTCCATTGCGAATCATTGTGAGCTGTAATATAAAAAACTTGACAGATTTGACAAGCTAAAGCAAAGGGCTCATTTGTCTATAAGTTACAAGTCACATTTATAAGTGTTCCCTTAATCTTCCTCCATTATATACATCATACCATCTACACGTGAACAATACAACTTTGGGACCGGTACAATTTTTAAGGGCATCATATTCTAACACAATGACCTCTTTTAGTACACCATAAAGATCTTTCTTTCCATTTTCTGTTCCCCCCTCAACTACCACACGACCATTTTGTGTTTTTTGATTTCTGATGCCTGCTTGTGTGAAACCTAAATCCATGAATTTCATATCCTTCATAACTAGTAGCACCTTTCATTGGACCTCGGGCCAGACACAACAATTCTTCTGTTAGTCTTTGATTCCCTTCATGCCAAAGTTGTACAACCTATGTATACATACAATCAATTATAACAAAGACATAAAGAAAAATTCATAGTGAAAGTATTTGACAATATAAAATTATCTTACTCTACTCTCAAACCAATTGTAGAAGTCAGGCTTTTATACATCAGTGGCGCTGTCATATTCACTGATGATATGAAAATTCACACAATTAATAACATATCTATTAATTTGTAAATATATAGCTCACTATAGGGCCTGTTCTTTTCGTGAGTAAATTGGGTGGGTAAAAGGGTGAAGTAGGTTGAAGTAGGTTGAGGTAGGTTGAAGTTGGTATTTTTTTTGAAGTGGGTTGAAATAGGTTGAATTAGGCTGAAGTGGGTTGAAGTTGGTTGATTTAGGTTGAAGTTGGTTGAAGTTGGTATATTTTTTATGTGGTGGGTTGAAGTGGGTTAAAATAATGAGAATGTAATTAATGTGCGATAATTTATGAAGTTATCAAAATTTTATGAAATTTTTGTTCATTCTCTTGTATTTTATATTTCATATTTCATATTTTTTATATTTTATATATTATATTTTTTTAATTTTTTTAAATTATTTATTTTTAATTTTTTATTTTCTATTTTTTATTTTTTTATTTTTTATTTTCTATTTTTTATTTTATTTTTTATTTTTTATTTTTTATTTTTTATCTTTTTATTTTTTATTTTCTTATTTCATATTTTTTAATTTTTTACTTTTTATTTTTTATTTTTTAATTTTAATTTTTTTAATTTCCTATTTCTTATTTTTATTTTTTATTTTTTATTTTTTATTTTTTTAATTTCATCCTGCTTATCCTTTATAGTGGCCTACCATAAATTAGCTTTCTGCTTGAGACAGAACCCTGAGAATCCTATTCTCCATTTACCAGGGCACTAGAGACCATCAAACAATTTCTTTATGCCTCAAATCCGCTCCTTGGAAGCTTGAGGTTAGCTGAACCCCTTGTAGGTAGGTGGTGGAGTTTGGTAAGTTTCTTAAACAGATTAGAGTTGCCATCTTCATCATTGTTTTCTTTCTTCTCACTCAGCTTATACAGATGCTCGCACTGCTTCTCTAATAGCTCAATAATTAGGAGGTTAGTAAGGTCAGTCCCAGTAGTCATGGGGTTCTCCCGAATTGTAGTAGTTGAAGGCCCCCCATTCCTAGGACGAAGGTTGTTCAAGGGCTTCCTTAGATCAACCATCATGGGCACATTCCCATGGTAGTGAGATTCTCCATTGTTTTCTAACATCATAAGGAAAATAGTTTTAGATTTAAGCTCCAACTTAATGATATTTTGCTCCATCCTAATAGTTCTTTTATCATATAAGAAACTTTTTTAGCATATTAACAGTATTAGCATTTGCTTAGCTTCCCTTATAACAAATTATATCACTTAGTCTTAGGCTTATAGGCCTACACATGTCAAGATAATCAAGCATATACACATTAGGGCATGAGGCTAGTTCACATGCCATTTAGGCTTGGTTTTCTAATAAATCAAGTTTTATCTAATTAGATAAGCATGGGAGAGTTCTCGGCCCAAAAGTTAGACGGTATTGAATTATGTGCACTTTTCACTGTCCGGTACATATTTTATCCATTGGTCATTGCAATTAGGCTTATAATATGTCCTTGGATATCTCTTCTAATGAAGACTATAGTAATATAGACTCCAATACCTTTTGACCCTAAAGTGGGGTCATAATTGACTATATAAAAGGCCATCAACTACTGAATCTTCATAAATTAGCCTATTATGGCCCTTATTTAATGTTTTACAAACCTTCTGAGATCTACAAACCTTCTGAGATCTTTGAAACATTTTCACAAGACCTTTTTTCTTTTAAAAACCATCTTTTAACCGGGACTAGGGCCTTGATGAAGTCTAAAGTAAAGTAGCCTTGTCACCTACGAGTTGAGTAAGCATTTTAGTCAGATTATCAATACACATAGCATGTAATATGTGTTAAATTCATATTCTAATAAGACATTTATATGTCTATAAAAGCCCTCACTTTTGCTAAGTTTAACTAGAGTAAAGGACAAAGTATGTTGTGCAGGATGGATACACATGTCCTATAGCCGAGGCGCCTAGGATGTAGATGCAATAATGTATGTGATCATAAGTGATTCTAAGATGAATAGATACCCTCACTGGGAAAAAGAAAATTTTGAATTTATTTTAGTTCATCCCTATGACAAGGAAAAGATAAGAGTGAAATGATTTTGATAGAGATTTTTGAGACTTTTTGACCTGCCCAAGAACTTCCAACCTAGGGGGTTAAAGGTGATATAGTTTTTTTATTCACCCTAGGACTTCCAACGATACAAAAAAATATGATAGAGAATATCAGGGCTTTTTTATCCTGCCATAGGACTTGCAACCTGACGAGTATAGGTGATAGTGTGAGTGAGTGTGATATGAATGTGACAATTGTGATTATGAAAGAAAACAGAGCTTGGGACTTTGCTATACGATCAAAAAGTGGATGGGCATGCAAAAAGGCATGTGCTAGTAGCCCCCAGCATGCATTTATAAGTTCGTATCAATTGATAAGGTCTTGGAATCGAGAGAATGACCCAATGATAGTCGCTGGCTTTAGCGGACTACATAAGGGCAATGATAGTCCTAAGTCTAGCAACCCCCTACTTTTCTCTCTCATTTGACCCTCTCCCTCTCTCCCAAAAACCTCTATTTCTACTCAATTGAAGCTTATATGGATTTAAATTAAGGCAATTCTTGTTCTCTGAACTCAATTTTTCATATATTTGTTTCGAATCATGCCCAGATTTGCAAGATTCTTTAAGTTTATCTGAATTTAAGGTTTTTCTGGTTTGGATGCGAAGCCTTCATGTTTTGTGCATTGTAGCCAATTATTCAATTATTTCCACCAAGGTATAGTCATGAAGACCTATTAGGAGTGACCCCTAGCCAAATTTCATGCAATGGGGATGTTTGATGAAAGTTGGTTCAAATCTTAGAAGGATCTGAAACCCTTGTTTTGAATTTTAGTGCTTAATGTTGTTAAAGATTGACTCTTTCTTATTTGAAGCTCAATACATGATTCTACACATGTAGGGCAAGTTAATCATCTTTTGGGTAAACATATGTGAAAGCGATTTTGATTGCATTGCGAAACACATGTGAGAGCGATTTTTATGAGTAGGGGATCAAGTTCCGGTCACAACCTGCATGAAATTGAAAATTACAAAAATTTTGCCTTGTCTTGGCTACTTGAGCATTTGTGAATGATTTATTATGATCATATGACCCCCACAATGGTATTCGGCCGGGTTTTATGAATTCTTACAGCTGTTGTACGAGTTTTTCAAAGTAAAGTATAAATGTCATAAGTGTATAACTTTCACTGTAGTACTTGAGCGTCGTCTTCTTAAGGACAAGGATGAAATTAGGTCACTAACTACAGAAACTACCCTAACACCCTGCTAAACCATAAACAACTATAGTTAATGATTATAGATAGATCTACTTCTAAATAATCACAACTAATCACAAGATTTTATAACTCGCTATTATGATAAAATATCAAAATCAACTTTGGCTAACCTTCACAAAGCACATCACCTAACAAGCAAATTAAATTAATTCAAACTAAATGCTTGAAATGATAAGAAATCCTTACCATGGCTAAAAAAAGGCAAACAATAGAAGATCACCAAATTGAATCTAGCTACAATTAGTAAAAACTAAGGAATAATGAAAGCAAATTAAAAAGGAAATAGAAAAGTTACCTAACTCATGTTTGTGGTTTGCTGGATTTGTGAAAAAAGGAAATACCACAAAGCAAAAGGAATGAAATAATATTTGAATCATTATCAGGCAAGGCAAAAAACCACAGAAGAGGAAATTAGAACCCAAATAGAGAAAATAGAATAGAGGACCAAAAATGAAGTGAGAAAAATCGTGGCATCCCCACTTACCCACGAGTTCATCCCAGTCGCATCAACTCCATCAAGGGCGCAAAGTGAAGTAAGCCATATCTTCAAGAAAACCTTGGAGTCAGAATCACGGGAACGGGGGTTGAATTTAGCAAAGAACTAGCTTCAACATAGCTTAAATCAACCTAAAACAAAACCAAAATGTAACTTCATCATAACTGAGCTTCAAGGCTCATAAAAGAGAAGACGACCAAAGACCAAGAGCCAAAATTCGAAAACTCGAGAAAACAGAGAAGGCGGAATAGTTTGAGGGAAAGGGCAAACAAAGCGTCTTCGCTTGTTTAAACTCTGCTAGATTCGAACAGCTGCCATTACTAGCAAAAATCGACACAGCCATGCGCATCCATTATCCAAACTCAAATCAAAGATTAAAGACAAAGCTTTAATGGTAAAATTGCCATTAACGTGTATCCCAATAGAGCAAAAATAGAGGAGAAGGTATTTGCGATTTAATTTAAAGCAAAACCCAAAAGATTCAATAAAAACAGGAATTCATCAAGCTTTCCCAAATTAACAAAATGAAGTTCAATTACATCAAATTGGAAGCTGAAAATGGATCTAAAATTGAAACCAAAACAGACAAAACATAAATAAAGCTCGAAAACTAAAACCCTAGAATACTAAAACTGAAAGTAAAAATGCTAACTTAAAAACTAGATACCTTTAATCGCCGCCGATTCGTTTTATATTCCTTCTCTCTCTTCTTGATCGTCGAATTGAGAAGTGATGTGGATGGTAGAGAAGAATATGAGTGGTGCCATGCTGGCACTTAAAGTGGGCGATTGTTCAGTGTCGTGTGGCGGATGAAGATGGTGGAGGTTGATGAAGATAGATGGGGGCAGTTGAAGAAGGTGGAAAATAGAATAGGTGGAGGGAGCTCTATCAGGTCTGACCGAGGAGGAGAAGAAAGAGAAAGAAGTGGAAGAAGGGTATCAGGGGTCATGTGCAAGGCACGAGGGAGGGAGCTAGTATGATTTTTGGTTTTTCTTTTCATATTATTTTTCCTTTATTTTTTCTCTTTTTGTTAGCTGGATCAAGGGGAACGGGACAAGGGAAGCGGGGGCTCAGCCCAAACTCTCAATTGAGCATTTTTCATCATCGTTTTCTCCATTTTTTTCTGACATATTATAACACCTAAAAAATAAAATAAAAATCCTAATTTTATATTTATTCCGAGCATATGTTAGATATAAGGGTATCGTAAAAAGATCATAATTTGGTGCAAACAAATATTCCCACACATAGATTTTGCTAGTCCTCAAGTAAAACAAACTAAGCTAACTAAAAAGAAATGAAAAATAAGAAAAAGAAAATCTTAACTCACTTTCGTAGGAATCACAGCTGCATTTAGCATATGCAATAGGCTCTTTGAACCCCTCGATTTTCCAAGTGCATAAGTGATGTCTCGTGAGGATTTTTAAGTGGAATACCTAAAAAAAATCATTTCAAAAACAACAAAAAAACTTTTTGATTTTTTCAAAACATGACCATATATATATAAATATTAGGGAAATTATGTACATGATTTAGGCAATTGCATCACCCTAGTAACCAAATCACCAAAGTATATTTAAATAAAATGTAAAATCAAAAGATATCTAAGTCAAAAGGATGTCTTGACTCTCATTTTTCACCTACACATAATATGCAATGATATGTACATCTTGGTGCATGCGCAACTATTATCATTCCTTATGAGTCAAGTTGCTAACATTGACATGGTTGCGTAATTGCCTTCTTTGCTTCCTTTTTCTCTTTTTTTTCTTTTTTTTTTTTTTTGAAGAATAGAACCCACTTCACTTACAATTATTCGGGCCATCCCTAAAAAGGGGTTTTATTAGATTGTGCAGAGCACTTATTTCATTTCCTAAATAGGTGTGTAATTAAGTAAAATACATATATTCTAGCCAATTAAAGATATGAAATAAAGATGGTGGCTTTAAACATTGGTGCCCCAGTTTTTTTTTCACATTTCTTGGCTTTTGTTTCCTTTTTTGTCACATTTTTCAAGAGTATAGAAGACAAATTTGACACCACAAAGTTCGTATGCCAACTTAACAACAAGACATAAAGAATTGATGGTAAAATGAGCAAGCTAAGCACAAAATCAAACCATATAAGGCGGCGTTATTACAAAAAATTGAATCTACATCCTCAACTAGACATCTCGTCTTGTAAATAGATAAATAAATAATCTTGCAACATGGGATCACAATCGTCAAGAAAGAACGCAAATCCCCAAAGAAAAAGTAAAATCTTTTTGAATTTTTTAAAATTTTCAAAATATATATACAAATGGGCACCTCACCCTCACTCCCATAGCAAAACTCCATAATGTCCTCATCGTAGGAACTAAGGTGCCAAAAAGCAATCACATAAGCTATAAAACTATAAAATCTACACAAACTCACAAGTATATACAAACTAGGACACCACCAAAACACAGAAGAAAACAAAAACAAAAACAAACTATAAAACAAAAACAAAATCAAAGTCACCAAAATAAAAACAAAACAAAACCAAGGCACTGCCAAATACAAAACAAAAGAAAAGAAAACACAAGCAAAAGAAAAATAAAATACAAACCAACAAAATGAAACAGAAAGCATTAACACATATTTACAAAAATATACCACCAATAAACAAAAACACATAAAACGAAAACTAAACTAGGGTATACTAAACAAAAACTAAACAAAACAAATACCAGATTAACACATATCCACAAGCCAAATACACCACTAATAATAAAACATATAAAACAAACAAGGGTCATCATAGTCAACTCGACTCAACGAATCCCAAATTTCTCCTCGAAATTGATCACCGACACAATCACAATCCAAAATATCCACAACTTTGTAAAAGAAAAAGAAAAGAAAAGAAAAGAAAAATGAGAATATGGAAGGGGTGTAATGATCATATTAGGTTGGGTGCTAATTGTACCCAAACGAATGCCTCACTCAGATGGTGTCGAGGAGGTCCACGGAGCATCAACTACTCCATCTGACCTCACAAGCTGCTAACTCATCAAAACCCACCCATGCTCATAACAGCTTGTCAAATAACCCCTTTAATTATTCATTTCATATATGTTAGTACTTCAAATAAGTTTCTAATTACATTAACTACGTCTTGTATTTATGTACGTTAATATTTGTTTTTTTCCCCACATATAGACAAAAGATGGCAAGGAAACAGATAAGCTTGAGTTATTTGAGGCTACCCATAAACCAAAACGGCCAGAAACTAAGCTTGACGATGCATCTGCTGCAGCACTTGTATGTCACCTGCTTCCCCTTTTTCTTTGAGTTTTTCGTAATTTTACACATATACATAAGAATTTGTATAATTACATTGGCTGATTTTGTATAATTTTATGTAGGATGAAATTCTGACAAAATTGGATGGATTACCAAAGAGTTCTAGATCAAATAAAGCTATACGAGATAAGATATATAAGGAAACTACTGGTGAAGATAAAAATGGCTATGCAAAAACTTATGGGTTAGGTGTCAAGGTGTCGCGTTCTCATGAAAAGAGATGTGCATTGGCCAATAAAAGAGAAAAAAGAATTAAGGCAGAGGAGGACTTGAAGAATATGACATTAAAATTGCAAGAGACAGAAGAAAAGGTTGAAAGGGCTCAGCATAAGGCAAAGAGGGCAGTTGATTGGGTCTGAAGAGTGATGGGAGACCTACTTTTACTTTAGGTAATGCCTGAAAATCTTTTCCCCACATTATTGAAGTACTTTAATGTTGACACATTTATTCTTTAGTGAAACCACTTAATTGGTTAAGTATTTATATAATGAAATGTTGTCATGAGGTCAATCTCAACTTAGAAGAGGAGAATATGGAAGTATTGAAGATGAGGAAGCTGATCGTTCTTTCTGGCAAGAGTTTTAGAAGGATTTTCCATCGTACAAGCGTGGTTCACCTTCAGGTGAAGATGAACTTGTGTCGGATGATGAAGATGCATGATCAAGAACCATTTGAATGATACTAGGCATTCGTTTGATACTAATTACAAGCAGTGGACTCGCATAGTATTAGATACCATTTTCTTTTCCTTTTTAAATCATGCACAGTTTCTTCCAATTTTGGTATAATAATTTATTTCGGATAGACATGATGTTAAACTCCAAATGCATTATCATCAGTAGTTATATATATGATTGAATATTATTTATTTGCCTAACTACATGAATGTTTATATCTTAGTAGTTACATGCTTATGTATTGTATAAACTGGTACCAATATTAACATATATATCAATTTAGTATGACATCGATTGGAAAATAAATAATTTTCAATAATTAAGTTCTATGCAACACCAATAGTAATAGTAATCATATGAGGATAAAATAAATGCAAACAGAATTTCTTAAAGTTGGAAATTGCAACACCAACGAAATCATATGTTGGCAATGGTGGCACCAAAACATATCTATGCAAACAGATTTTTGCTCAGAATAATAATGCCAATGAAATAAAATTATTGGAATAAGCAACGCCAACAGAAATGCTAACAAATTGGTTTCTATTTGGAATGCTAATGTCAACGGATTAAAATTGTTGGAATAAGCAATGCCAACAAAAATGTCCACATATCAATTTTTGTTGGTATTGTTTAACATTCACAACAGAATGCAATTTTCTGTTGGAAATAACTTTATCAATAGAACCAATCCCAACAATACAACCAATAGAAATATTTTTGTTGGCGTCTCCATTTCCAATAGTAAATTGACTCTTTGCCAACAAATCAATCCTGTTGGCACAAGTTGCAATTTTTGTAGTGATACCTTTTTGGTTATTTAACAATAGAAAAGAGTAATATCTTTTGAAAATTAGTTTAATGTTTACATCATATTCGGATTCAAAACTTGTTTTAAATATTTTTCTTTGTTTTTTGAAAATCTGATCATGACAAAGTAATTGGACTGGACCATAAAACTGGGCCAGAATTCTAATCCTAGTTGAGTTCCTGGGCCAAAATTAGGTCCAATTTCCTAGTCGGTCTAGCGGTTTTTCAATTTTATCTTTTTGTCGGTCTAGCTAATCTTGAATTTTGACCTTTCGCCAGTATAGCAGAACTTTCACGAGCCTAACAAATTTTGAATTTTGACCTTTCATAAGTCTAATGAATCTTGAATTTTGATTGCCTTCTAAGCTTTAATCTGGTAACCATTTTAGCTCGTTCTAGCAAGTGGATTGCTTTCCCCTGTTTGCTAACTGGATTGATAAGCCTTGGATTATATCCTTGATATTATTTGAGCACCAATAATCCTCGCTAGGCCCCACGACATCTTTTTTCATTGCCCTTCTTATTCATGAGCATCTTTGATGGTCAAATTTGACTCCTTTGCTGATTGCCATGCATGGGAATTCGGCTGTGTTCCACCTTCTCATTTGCCTTTGCTTTTTAGCTTATTGCTTGCATTTTCGTAGTGAGCGCACGTAGGATTCATTCCCAATGGTACCTAGCTGGGTCCTTGTGTTCCTACTTTCTCTTTCTTTTCGTGTTCGCATGCCCCTTGAATGGAGCACCTAGACTTTGACTTCTGTCATGCATGCTTTTGGAACCCAACCAGATCCCTTGCTTTTGGCCTTACTTGCTTTTGCTATTTTGTTTGATGATTTTATGCTTTGATCCTTACATACTCATTATGAATGCATGTGAATGTGGATCCCGATCGGGTCCACCTTTACTTTCGCTCTTTATTTTTCCTTTTATTGCTTCTTGTAAATGTGGCATATACATGCATTGCATAGATGGGAAACCCAGCCGGGTCCCCTTTTTTTTAGGCCTCTTCTCTTTCATTTCTTGATGTTTCTTCAAAGTTGGCTTCATCCATCTGTAGTATAGGCATGTATGAGAACCTATCCAAGTCCCTCCTTCATGTTTAAAACGTCATCATAGTGGTTTTTATTTTATCCTTGTTTTATTTATTTATTTTTGATCGTGATAGTTTTATGACTTCCTTTTTATCTTTGTTTCCTTGATGCAAATCCAGGTCCATACACTAAGAATCCTACCATAGCGAGCTGGCCTTGTTTCTTTATGCTCACTAAAATATTAGTTTGCTTACTACCGCTTATGTGTTTTACAAGGGTGAAGAGTTTGCATTGGCTTTCACCATTAATGAAGATTTTGCATTCAGCCTGTACAATACTTTAAGTTTTCATAGGGTTTACAAAATCTTTTTTTGTATTGGATTAATAAGTTGTAGAGTTTTTCTTCATTGTGATGTTTTGGGAGAATTGCAATAATTCTCAATATATTTGTGCTTGTTAAATTCAATGTTTTTGTTTGGATATAAGATGGGATCTGTATGGCTGTTCTAATTTAGTAAATTATATGAAAGACCTTTTAAGTTTTTAGTATGTTTCTCACTGCAAAAGCATCACAACTCAATAGTATATCTTCTAGCTCATTAAGATTTTCGAAATTATTTATACCTTTTTGGTAGTTTAACAATTAAAAAGAATAATATATGTTGATAAAGAGATTGAGCATATCAGAACATATGAAACACTATATAAATATTAGTTTAATGTTTATATCATATTACTGTCTACATTAGTTTAAGTTTTAAAGAGGTTGCTCACTATCGAAGCATTCTAGTTCACTAGTGTTACCTTCCAGCTCACTAAAATTTTCAAAATTTTCTCATCCCTATTTCGAGAGATGTTACTTACTATGCGAAATTCTTTTGGTGTTGGTGACTCAATATTCAATACTGCAAAAGAGTAGCTCGTTATAATGAAGTTTCAGCATATTAAGAGTTATGAAATACCTTACAAAGGGTAGTTTAAACTACATATCATAGTATTGTACAGTAGTTATAAAAGATTTTGGTTCGGATTTGCATTGATTTATGCCTATTGCTAATCATGGAATTTCTTTGCCAGCCTATTCACTTTGTTCATTGGTATATTGTCTTCATTGTTGATTATCTCATAACAGTAGTGTGCTCGCATTAGGTCAAGTAGATTGTTGTCCTGAACAAAAATTATATATAAAGCAATTATAGAGATTTTTATTGTACTTTTATTAATATATGTTACATTTGATTCAAGATGCACTATAAGACTTACCTATTCTCCTTGAAACCACATTACCATTTTTCTCCCTTAGCAAAGTATGGCTCCATATGTCTCATGTAGAATGCACCATAGTCTATGGTAGTATCCATTGTTCTTTAGGGCGTTCTCATTCACAGTGCTTTCATGGTTTGGATAAGTTCATGTTTTGAATGCCCAACATTGTCCTCAAGAAATCTTCAAAAAGCTTTTGGTTGTGTATATTTAACATGTGTTAGAGTTTACTAAATATCTAGTGTGGTTAAAGCTTTGTCATGTTCGCCTAAAAATAAGTCATATTACACCATAACCCCTTGCCCAAAATAATTTCATCTTAGACTATTTTTCTTAACTCCATGGAAGACATGTACAATTCACAAAGAAAACACAATCGTGGCTCATGTAAATAGAATCATTTGCCAGCAAATAAGTTTAACTGACTAAAATGTTCTCTAGCTCGCTAAATCACACGTATAGCTCACTAGCAGACACTGCTAATGTAATGCAACCATTTTCTCAGTAATTATGTTTAGCTCACTAATTACGTCTCTCACCTTACTAACTATGTTTCTTAGTTCACTGGAATACATGTACATCTCACAAATTGTGTTTCTTAGCTTGCGCAATAAATGTATATAACATATGAATAAATCGTATGCTTATTTATATTTATATAAATGAGTGAACATTTTAAACATAACACTAATAGATGTGTTTCACCATATGCCTTTTTATATGAAGTTTTTGTGTGCATGTTATCCATTATGTCAAGCCTTCCTTCATTTAAATCGAAGTAGAAAATGAAGACGTTCTTGTGACACATTAGGAAGAACACCTTCAAAAAGAAAGAGTAATGATGTAACATATAAAAGTTGTATATTACGGTAGTATATTTTATAATTAAATGTATTATATTGCTACTTGCTAGTTGCAACTTTTTGGACTTTATCCATTTCTCACATCTCTTAATTTCTCGCTAAAGTATTGTTGCAAAATCAATATGCCTTTGTTCATTTGTTTTACTTGGCTTATGCTTGGGTCCAAAATTGATTGCATTTTTGCATGAGCATTAGTAGATTCCTACGTATTTGAATATAGGGATTGAAAGAACATAGACTTACCATTAATTATGTCCACTACTGCAAAACATCTTCTTCGAGAGTTTTCGCTTGCTTTTCCTCTGAGTTGTTCGGGATAACAGACCAAACATTAACTACGTGCACATAAATTTGTTCCCCTTGATGTAGGGATGATAAGTGATATCGATTTGCAACACGTGTGCCAATGTCAGGCTTTTCTTCACTGATATATTGTCAAAAACCAGTGTAAGTTTATATTCAGTATATCTTGTGTGTATAAGTGTTTTTATTTTTAATTTTGTAAATTTACAAGGTTTGTACTTACTTGGTACCAAATTTTTATGATTTATCAAAGACATAATGAGTGACAATCTTTTTTGGCTTGACCTAAAACCTTTGTCATTTTTTCCACAAAGGGTGAACAGTAAGGTTTTGTCAAGGGTCCTTTGTCTCTTTGGGGGTGTTCTCTTGTCTTCTTGGCCTGATTTTTCCTAGAAACCATCATATCATAGTTTGTCATAACATAGCTTAGTAAATACATCTGATTAGGGGTGCGCAAAAAAGAAAACTAAAATCGAAAAACCAAAAAACCGAACTGAAAAACCAGTTAACAGTTTGATTTCTCCAAAAAATTTGGTTTGGTTAACCGAACCCAAAAAAAGTGCGGTTTCAGTTTCGGTTTCGGTTTCGGTTCGGCCATTTGAGATTCGGTTAAACGGACGATTAACTGAAACACAAAACTTACACTTTTATTTAAGAAAAACTAAATTTTATATCGGTTAATTGCAGATTTTATAATTATTAAAGATAGGACTAAACACACAATAATGTGTAAATTAGTATTTGGTGTCTCAAATAGTTAAATTAATTTAAAAAAGGAGAGAACATTGAAAATTAACAATTTAATTAGCGGTTAACCGGTAACTGAACTGAAAATCCAGTTAACCGAACCGAAAATTTAGTCAATCAAGTTTTTCAGTTCGCTTACGGTTCACATTTATGCTGAACCGAAAAATTCGATCAACTGATTTTTGATTAACCGAAAGTTTCGGTTCAATATTCAGTTGACAATGTTTGCGAACCGACTTTCCGGTTAACCGAATTTCCGGTACCGGTTGTGATCACCCCTACATCTGATGGCTCAATGGATGCCTAAGTGTAGCTCATTAATATATCTTATCGCTCACTAAACGTACCTTATAGCTCAGTTGGATTCATTAAGTTTTCAAAATTCTTATCAACTTCAGGTGGTGCTTTCTCTTTGTCCTTTCCTTTGGCAAAGATTTTTCTTTTGTTTACTTAGCCTCTATTACTTTATGTCCTTGTGCTTCATTGCCCTCTTTGGCAGGGGATGAACTTTTTGACCTTATGCCAACCTTTTCAACTGGCTGTGTTGGTGCCTTAAGGGTTTCTGGGTAGGGTGGCGATGCCTTAAGTGTTTTTAACGGTGGTCGTGTTTCAAATGTTGGTGGGGTTTGAGGGTGGTGGTGTCTCAAGTGTTGGTGGGGTGGTGGTGTTACAATAGTTGTGCTTGGATTATCATTTAGCAGTTTGAAAGTTGGCTTGTTGTTGTCCCTCTATTTAAATCTATGGCTTTTGCACTTTAGACTTATGGCTTTGGGGATACTCCTCATTTCTTTATGCTTTACAATAGCATTCTCCAATTCTCTTATTGACTCCAAAACTGCAGCTTTATACCATTATTCATAATCCTGGCTGAATGGTGGTATGTTAGGAATTTGTCCTTGTCTCTTGCTACCATGGCAGGGGATTTTTAGATTTGAACTTCACAATATGAAGAGAACATATTTATTGCTGCATCTCTTATTTTCTTGACTGCTTCATTTTTATGGTACTTTTTTAGATAAGCACTCCATGAAGGTTCTGAATCTTTTGAATGCACTGGCTAAAACTTTCGCTAGTGCAACTATTTCTTTCATACCTCACTTTGTTTAAACATCACTCTAGTATTGTATAATGGTGAAGATACATTTAGTTTAGTTATTTTTTTTGAATTGATGTAATTATAGTAAATCGCACCTCTAAAATTGATGTTCCATTGTTTGTGACATGTGCTTCGCTTTTCATGTTTTTCTGGCTTACGCAGTTTTCTTGATTGATCACCATTAGCGGCAACACTCCGCCCAAATATTTTTTAGGAATCAACCTCTCTATGGGTAGGAATACCGTTAGGGGTAAGGTTGCCTACAGCTGGATCTCCCCAAACCCCGCAAAAGCGGGATCCACACTGGGAGTTGTTGTTGTTGTTGTTGTTGTTTGCTCTTGTCGAATTCATTAACTTTTTTTCACTATTTCACCCTTTCATTCACTTTCTCTATAGTCCATTCCTTTATTGTTAGGAGTTGTCTCTCAACAGTCCTCCTTGCGAGGTGAAAGAGGAATTTTTATTCAAATCTGATGAGACATTAGTATGTTGTGTCAATAAAATAGGTGCTATTACTAATTATAATATGCATTAAATCAAGAAAACACGTTAAGACTTGTTTACTAAAAGAAGAAAAAAACCTTTTCCCTATTCAAGATAACTTTCCGCTCACTAAAATTAACTTTCTTCTCACTAAAAATGTAATTCAACTCACTAAAACATACGAGGTCCACTACAAATAACTTCTCTTTGTCTGCTATTACAACTCCCTGCAAATGATGCATGCTCACTAAAAATCCAATTCGAGCTCATTAAAAATGATGTTCTACTCCCTTTAGCCGGTCTAGCAGATCTGGATGTCAACATTTGGCAGTTTAGCTCACACTACAAGATTCCGGTTTAATTGAGACCGGAATTTGGAGACCGAAATCAAAATCGGTCTCCGATTTAGTTTTGAGACCGAAATCAGATACCGAAATATGTGGTATCAAATTACTTTCAATTTAGAGACCGAAAATTTCCATGCGGTCTCCACTTGAGACCAAAATAAGTTTCGGTCTCCGATTTTGGAGACCAACACAATTATCGGTCTCAAATTTGAAATCTTTGGAGACCAAATTGTTACCGGTCTCAGATTTCGAGACCGAAATCTAAACCCGGTTTCAATTAGAGACCAAGGGATTTCGGTCTCTAAAATGGTTCAGCATTCCGGAAGGATCTGGGCATTTCAGAGACCGAAATCCCTTTATTGGTCTCAAAATAAATTTGGAGACCAAATCGTTTGGTTTCCAAATGCAATAATTTCAGAGACCGAAATTTAGATTTGGTCTCCATTTGAGACCAATAACATATTCGGTCTCCAACCAGGTAAACTTTTTTGTATTATTCGGCCTCAGCTTTAGAGACCAAGTGGAAAAGAGGGTCTCCATTAGAGACCAATGTACGTTTCGGTCTCCAAAACAGTGTTCTGTTCATCACTGCTTTTAGCCAGGGAAATGGTCAATTTTCAGGCGGAACTTTGTCCGTTTCTTTCGAGGTATATATATATGTATGTGTACGCATGTGTATACATATACATACACCCGCATATGGACATACCTGTACACGTATACACACGTATATAAACACGTATGTTACTAATTCATTATTGTGACTTGCATGTGCAGGAACGATTCACATGGGATCCTGAGCATGAGGACTTAGTGAGAAGGGAATGGCAGCAGAAGGTACGGGTCAGACTGAAGGATATAGTGCACAAGACCTCCAAGGACCCTCCAGAGAAGATCATTCATTGGATGACTGATGGTATTCGCACTGCAATGAAGACCAAGAGGGACACAGATGAGGATTTCAAGAGGCGATCGGAGAGAAACAGGAAGAACAAGGTTTGGTGCGATGAGTACGCTCAGAGTGTGTATGTAAGTATCCCATCTATCCCATCATTATCCAAGCTTCGTTCACTATGTAGATATCTGAAATGTACGCATATGTAACTTGTTTGCCTTCCTGATTTGTTTGAAACGATACAGGACAAATATGAGCAGCTGAAAGTGGGAACTGATGTGCAAGTCGGTTCCGCAGCAGATGATCACCTGTTCTTCAAGGCAAGTGGAGGCTGGAGTGACAAGGGCTCCATATACGGACTTGGAAGAGAGGGTGCAGCCATGTTTGAGAGACCGATCGCGTGTAGGCGTAGTGGCGGCAGCACTTCCTCCGCATATTCTTCTCCCATAGTAACCCAGCTCCAAGATCAGCTGCAAACGACACAGAATGAGCTGCAAACGACTCAGGCTCGACTTCATTCGACGGAGGAGGAGCTGAGGAGTACTAGGGAGGAGTTGAGTAGTACTAGGGAGGAGTTGACTACTACTAGGGCGGAGTTGGAAGCTACCAGGAAGGAGATGGATGTGCAACGCATTGGGCTGCTGGAGCTTAATGCTCGGTTTGATAGCTTTTCAGCACTGCTTGGCCACCCCACCTGTGCCGACAACTCTCAGGCATCGTCGTAGATGTAGGTATGTGTAGATGTTCATGTTAATTGTAAATTCGGCTATGTGTAGATGTAGGCAGCGTCGTACTCTGTCACATTGTAATTTCATGCACGTGACCGATGGAACTCTGTAATTGTTGTGTTCGTGGAATGCGAAATTCTGGATATTTTGGTGCTATTTGTGTAATCTCGATTTAATTTAGAGATGCTCAACTACATGGTATGTATATAGCAAACAATATGCCCAGGTTGGAGACCGAAATTGGTATTCTGGTCTCTGTTAGAGACCGAGATGCAAGTTTGGTCTCCAACGCAGGCTAGCAAGAACCTCAGCCTGTGTTGGAGACCAACATGAAAATCGGTCTCCAATTGAGACCGGACACCCGGTCTCCAGTGGAGACCGACACAATATGTTTGGTCTCAGATTGAGACCACATATATTGGTCTCCAATTGAGACCAACAGTTTTGGTGTCAATTAGAGACCATTTAGATTTGGTCTCTAATGGAGACCACGGAAGTTGGTGTCAATTCGAGACCAGCCAACTCGGTCTCTGTTAGAGACCGACATTCCTGGTCTCTAATTGAGACCAGAACGTTTGGTCTCAATTAGAGACCGGCTTATTTTTGGTCTCAGATGGAGACCGGATTTGCTTGGTCTCAGTCAGAGACCGGTAACCTGGTCTCAATTAGAGACCGGCACATTTGGTCTCAATTAGACACCACTATGCGCTTTTTGGTCTCTAAATTTGAATTGCTACCAAAGGTTTAGAGACCGAAGATTTTCGGTCTCTGTTTGGTCTCTAAAATTATTTAGAGACCGGCTTGCCTCAGTTAGAGACCGAAAGACTTCGGTCTCTAACTGGGCGCTTTCTTGTAGTGTCATCTTGAATTGACCTTTCACTGGTCCAGTGGACCTTTCACTGGTCTGGTGAATCTTACATTGATCGCCTTCTAATCCCTAATTAGGTAACTATTTTGGCCTCGTCTTGCAAGTGTATTGCTTTCCCTTGTTTGCTAGCTGGATTGATAATCTTTGGATGCTACTAGTTGACATAGTTTGAGCATCAATGATTCCGATTAGGCCCTAATGCATCTTTATTTATTTCTCTTTCTTATTTGCAAGCATCTTTGATAGTTAAATTTGGCTCCTTTGTTGATTGGCATGCATGGGAGTCCGCCCATGTCCTCCCTTCTCCTTTGCCTTTGCTGTTCAGATTGTTGCTTCTTTTTTGCTAGTAAATACATTTGGGATTGAATCCTAAGAGAACTTGGTCGGATCCTCAGGCTCCTACTTTCTCTTACTTTTCTTGTTTGCATGCCCCTCGATTGAAGCACCTCTACTTTGATTTATGTCATACATGCTTTTGGAACCCAAGCGGGCAACTTGCTTTTGGCTTTACTTGCTTTGCTTTCCTGTGACCATTTTATGCCTTGATTATTGCATATTCACTATGAATGCATGTGAAGGTTGATTCGGCCAGTCCCCCCTTTGCTTTGGCTCTTTGTTTTGCCACTTGTAGCGTCACGTAAGTATAGCATATACACGCATTGGATGTGTGGGCAACCTAGCCAGATCCTTTCTTTTTTTGGCTTCTCGTCTTTCTTTTGTTGATCTTTCTTCACACTTGGCTTCATGCATGTGTAGTATAGGCATGAATAGGAACGTGGCCGAGTCCCCCTTCAACTTTAAAATATCATTATAGTGATTCTATTTTATCTTTGTTTTCTTTTTGTTTGATCATGATAGTTTTATGATTTTCTTTTTATCTTTGTTTCATTTATGCTCACTAAAATATTACTTTGCTTACCACTAAGACATATGTGCCTTTGTAGGGTTGAAGAGTTTGCGCCCGTTTTGACTATTAATGAAGATTTTGCATTCAACACATAACAATACTTTAAGTTTCTCATAGGGTTTACAAACTCTTTTTTTGTATCAGATTAATAAGTTATGGAGTTTTTTTTTCCCTTCATTATGATGTTTTGGCAGTACTATGATAATTCTGAATAAATTTGTACTCATTAAATTTAAGTTTTTTGTTTGGATATAAGAGGAGACTTGTATGTTTTTTCTAATTTCATAAATTATGTGAAATACCTTTTAAGTTTTTAATATGCTTCTTACTAAAAAGGCATCAAAACTCACTAGTATTATCTCTGGCTCACTAAGATTTTTGAAATTATTCAAGCCTTTTTGGTGATTTAACAATACAAAAGAATAATATCTGTTAATAATGAGATTAAGCACACTAGAACATGTAAAACACTATATATTAGTTTAATGTTTACATCATATTATTGTCTGCATTAGTTTAAGTTTTAAAGATGTTGCTCACTGTAGAAGCATTCTAGCTCACTAGTATTAGCTTCCAGCTCACTAAAATTTCCAAAGTTTTTCATTCCTAGTTCTAGTGATGTTACTTACTAGATCAAATTCTTATGGTTTTGGTGATTCAATATTTAATACTGCAAAAGAGCAACCCATTATAATGAAGTGTCAGAGCATTGAAAATTATAAAATACTTTGCAAAGAGTAGTTTAAACTATATATCATAGTGTTCTCTACACTAGTTCTGAAAGTAAGCCCAAATAAGCAATATAGTGTGCAATAGCTTAATTCCTTTCTCAAGTTTAGTACTTATACTTCTGGCACTGGATTTTGATTTGTATTTGCATTCATTTGTTCCTATTGTTGAACACGGAGTTTCTTTGCTAACCTCTTCATTCTTTTCCTTAGTGTATTGTCTTCATTGTTGATTATCTCATAACAGTAGCGTGCTTGCATTAGACAAGTAGATTCTGGTCCTGAAAAAAATTATGCATAAAGTAATTATGGGGATATTTATTATTCCTTTATAATATTTGTTACATTGATTTAAGATATTTTAGAAGATTACCACATTCTTCTTGAAACCATGTTGCCATTTTTCTTCCTCACTAAAGTATGACTTCATGTGTCTCATATAGAATACATCACAGCTTATGATATTATTATTGTTCTCTAGGGCATTCTTATTTGTACTGCTTTCATGTTTTGGACAAGTTCATATTTTGGGTGCCCAATTAGTGTCCTTAAGAAATCTTCCAAAAGCTTTTGGTTCTGTACATTCAACATTTGTTAGATTTTACCAAATATGTACAGTGGTTTAAGCTTTATCATAATTCACCTATACATGAATCATATTGCAACATAGCCACTTGCCCAACAAACAATTTTAGCTTGCTAACTATTTTTCTCATCTCACCAATGAACAACTCACTAAGAAACACAATCAAGGCTTATATAAACACAATAATTTGCTAACAAATAAGTTTAACTCGCCAACTATTTTCTTCAACTCCCTGAAGAGCATGTATAGCTCACGAAGAGACACTACTAATAAAAACAAAACTATTTTCTCAGCAATTCAATTTAACTCCCTAACTACATTCCGTCGCTCACTAACTATTTTTCTCAGCTCACTAGAATACATGTACAACTCACTAACCGTATTTCTCAGCTTGCACAAAAAATGTATATCACATGTGAGTAATACTGTGCACTTATTCATATTTATATAAATGAGTAAACATTTTAAGCCTACCATTAATAGAGATGTTTCACATATGTATTTTTGTATGAATATGTTGTTTGTATGTTGTCCAGTATGTTAGACCTTCTTTCCTTTAAATCAAAGCAAAAAATGACGAAGTGCTTATTATAATATGTCGGGAAGAACGCCTTCAAAAATTAAGAGGAATAATGTAACATGTAAAACTTGTATGATATGGCAGTATATTTCATAATTACATGTATTTTAAAATTCTCGCTCAAGTGTTATTGCAAAATTAATATACCTTTCGTCATCTGTTTTTGCTTGGCTTATGATTGGATCTAAAGTTAACTGCATTTTTGCATTAGCGTTAGTAGATTCTTATATATTTGAACATAGGAATTGAAGGAAGATATACCAACCGTTACATTAAAAAGTCTTCTTGGAGAGGTTTCGCTTCGTTTTCTCTATGAGTTGCTTAGCACAATAGACCATACATTAACTACATGCACATCAATTTGTTCCCCTGGACGCAGGTTGATAAGTGATAGTGGTTTGCAACATATGTGTTGGTATCAAACATTTCTTCACTGATATAATACCCAAAAAAAATTATAAGTTTACAATCAATATATCTTGTGTTTGTAAGTGTTTTTTATTTTTAATTTTCTGAATTTAGGAGGATTATGCTTACTTGATATTAAAGTTCTATGATTTATCAAAGACATAATCAGCAACAATCTTCTTATGACTTCAAAATTCTCTTGTAATCTTTGACATTCTGTCTACAAAAAGGTGACTAGTGTGGGTGATCTCTTGTCTTCTTGCAGTGATTTTTTCCTACAAACCATCATGCCATAGTTTATCATAATTATGGCTCACTGGATTTCTAAGTACAACTCACTGAATCTATCTTATGGCTCACTAAACATACCTTACAACTCACTAGGATTTGTTAAAATTTTTAAAATTCTTAGTTGCTTTAGGTGGTGCTTTCTTTTTTGTCATCTTTTTTACCAATAGATTTTTCTTTTGTTTGCTTGGTCTTATTGCTTTATGTCCTCATGATTCATTCTACTCTTTGGCAAGAGATGAACTTTCTGATCTCGTGTCAAACCTTTCAACTGGCTGTATTGTGTCTTAAATGTTTTTGGTGGTGTGGGGGCAGGGGGTGGTGGTGTTACAGTAGTTGGGCTTTAACTATTATCCCTTTGTTTAAATTAAGGCCTTTTTCATCTTGAGCTTTTAGGTTTGGGGCTATTGCTAATTTGTTTATGCTTCAGGACAGCATTCATCAATTCACTTATTCATTCTAGAACTACAGCTCTATTTCACCATTCATTGTCATGTTGATTAGTGGCTTATTAGGAGTTCCCCCTTATTTGTCTTTTGCTTCTATGGTAGGTGATTTTTGAATTTGAGCTTCACAATATGAAGAGAACGTATTTATTGTTGCATCTCTTATTTTCTTGAGTGCTTCATTGTTATGGTACATTTTTGGACAGGTACTCCATGAAGTTTTGAATTTTTGAATGCACTCGCTAAAATCTTTGTTACTTCAACCTTTTCTTCAATATCTCTTTGTGCTTAAACATTATTCAAGTATTGCATAATGTTAGATATACATTTAGTTTAGGTATTTGTTTCTGAATTGATGTAATTTTAGTAAGTCACATCTCTATCTCTAATGTTTCATCATTTTGTGAACATGTACTTTGCTTTTCATGTTTTTTTGGCTGGAGTTTTCTGGCTTGCGTAGTATTCTATGCTTTATTGATCTCTATTAGAGGTCACACTTTGTCCTTTCTAAATCCTTTTTGGCATTGTGCTTTTGTCCAGTTCATTAGCTTTTTTTTCTCTCCTTCCCTCCTTCCTTCTCTTTCTCTCTAGTCACACCTTTAATTGTTGGGAGTTGTCTCTCAACAACCCTCCTTATGAGGAGAACTCTATCAAGGTGCAACATCTGAAAGAGAGATTTTTATTCAAATCTAATGATACTATAGTATATTTTGTGCTAATAAATAGGTATCATTGCTATCTATAATATATGTGTTAAGTCAGCAAAAAAATTAATATTTATTAACTAAAAAAAAGAAAAACCCTGTTCCTTATTTGTAAATAACTTTCCGCTAACTAAAATTAACTTTCTGCTCGTTAAAAATCTAATTTAGCTCACTAAAACATACCAAGTCCATTACAAATGAGTTCTATTTGTTCGTTCCTAAAAATGTTGCCTGCTCACTAAAAATGTCATTCTAGCTCACTAAAAATCATGTTTTACTTGCTTTTAACAATGCAGATGTTCTGCTCACCAAAGATGCTAATGTTGTGCTCATTAATAATTCTCTTGAGCTAACTAATAGCTGCCAATCCACATATGTGTTAAGTAAAAAAAATGAACATTTAATTACTAAAAAAACATTTTGCCTTTATAAGGACCACATCCACGGGTGCGGTTATCTTATGAATGGTTGGACTCACGTGCTACATATTTGGATTCAAAACTAGTTAATAATAATATCTTTTTTTAAAAAAAATAAGGTCCCGATAGAATAATTTGACTGGACCAGAACACTAGGCCAGAATTTTGATCTAGGAGCCCAGCCTAGTTCTTGGGCCAGAACTAGGCACAGTTTATTGGTCTCCTTCCTTCCAGTGTTAATTGCCTAATCTAGGATTTGGTAATGGTCCAATCCAGGGCTAGATTTGCACTCAGATCTTGATCCAAAAAGTGACATTGTCGCTGATCAATAATCATTCTGCCTAAAAATATAAAGAAATTAGAATTAATTATTAGAGTTGCAGTGAGTTCTAAGAGAAACTTATAAATCAAATTCACTTCCTAAAATGAGCAATAATTGAAGGGACACTGAAGGGATAGAAGTTTGATTCAAAAAGGCTTTTGAAAGGTCCCCAAGTAATCCTTGGTGTGGGGACCATCTTATTTCATGCGCGCGAACTAAGGATCTAGATTTAGACGTAAAGGTATGATGTTATGATGGAATGCATCACAACATCGCCCGTCATCACCGATAGCCTCTATTAACTAATACGAGAAACCATAATCTAATTATACTTAAAATAACAGGCATGCATCATATTAGAGTTGTAAATTCAAATAATAGAAATCAAAATACATGGCCAATCAAAGGCAATCAAAATAAACATATCAGTGGTCAAGGATACTACCTAAAGGTTACATCTTTATAAAGTCACGAATATAATGAACAAAAGAGAAGGAAAGTAAAGAGAAAGAGTGAGGGAAAGATTTTATTTTTTCCCTTGGGGTGACCCACCTGATTCACCTATGGAACTCCATAAAAGAATGAACTTTAAGGATTACCCAACGTGCACCTCTCGAGTGTCGAAATATTTTCACTCAAATTTACGTTCCAAAATCCCTCAATCTCTTTCTAGTTTTAATCTCTAATTTTTCTCATCCCTTACTCAGATGTTCTTTATTTAACCCTAATGGGTGGCCGTTTTCATTATGCTCAAAATAAATTAACTAAAGAAAAAGCTTCCCACTTTGACTTCTGGTAGTCTTGATCCGAATAGGTAGTCTATCTGGATCAAAGTCTACTAAAGGAGTTTGATTGGGTTAGAGAGAGGTGGGGATCTGAAGGCTTCTAGGCAGAGAACTCAATCGGGTTGTTGTGAAAGATCTAAGACAGGTGTACGGTTGAGTTAAGGCCACTGGGCTCTTGTGCTCCCTATTTCCTTTTCTTCTGCATTTTTTTTCCATTTTTTTGGATTCCAAATTTGTGAGTTAATTTTCTGGGTCCCCCAAGTGCATTGGCTGGGGAATAATTTTCTTTATTGGACATTTTATAGAGTTAGAGATGCAACAACCTCTTTAAAAATAATTTTCTGCTCACTAAAATTAACCTTCTGCTTACTAAAAATGCATTTTAGCTAACTACAACAGACCAAGGTCCACTACAAATAACTCTTCATTGCATTGCCACAGCGCCCCAAAAATGATTTACGCTCACTAAAAATTCTAGTCTAGCTCACTAAAAATGTTGTTATGCTCACTTATTATGTCGATTTCTACTCAATAAAAATGCTAATGTTGTGCTCAGTAAAATTTCTTTCTAGCTCAGTAATAGATTCTAAGGCACACTATAAACAACTTTCATTTGTTTGTTGTTACTGCTCCCCAAAAATGATGGTTGACTCACGAGAAGTGTTTTTGAGTTCACTAAAATAAATATTCAGCAAGTTTAGTAATTTATATTGATAAAAAACAGGGAGCTTACCTTCAAGAGTAGAATAAGGCCATCAAAGTTTGAAGCTCTCTTTTTGACTGATTCACATAATTTGTTAGTGGTGTATAGACACTAATCAATTGCTAATATTGCTTTAACATTTGCAACATTCTTGGCAAAATACAGTGTACAACGGATATTCTTTAAGCCATTAAAGAAACAACACACCATGTATAAAACAAAGTTTCTTTTAAAGCTTTCCCCTACATTAGTTTTCTTCAGTATGTAATTTAATCATTTTAATGAGCTATGATTTCTAGTCTTGAAGATTCTATTCTGTCCTCCATACTAAAATCACTACATTGTAGTCAGGGTCTTTTGGCTTCTCGTTGTGAGTTCTTCAACCTTTCTTCCACCAATTGGGAGTGCAAACATAAGATGTACATCCATTGGTGTCACTATATCTTCTTATCACTTGATCTGTATAGTGTTGTTGAGTAGGAATCAAACTTATCCATGAGCCATTGCCATAAATCCCTTGGTAATTCAATTACTTGAAACTTAGAAGATCCTACAACACGTATATCCCATGTTACGTGTTTTCTATGCCTCACTGAATTTCTTTATCATTGCAACAAGACTTGCTAGCAATATTCTAGTTTGGAAAATCTTCTTGTACTTTGTCTCTGTCGCTTAAGGTTTTTGGACAATCTTGGCATCCAGAACAATGATGCTCTTATTTGCTTTTGTTTTGGATATTTCTTTTGATGATCAGGTTTCACAATTGAAAGTTGTCCATGCTTTACAACAATCGGACTTTTTTTGATGTTCTTTCCTTCTTTCTCAATTTTACCTCGGGCACATTTTTTCGATCTAACTTTGATTTGCTTTGTGGTAGGCTTTCATGTTGTTTTTAGTTTCTTCATTTTCAGCAAGACTTCTTCTTCGAAATATGTTCTCTTCTTGTCCAAGTTGAGGCATTTTGTTAGTTGAGTCCTCTACAATGTCCTATATTTCTTCTGTACTCTCGTCATTAATGACTTTCACAGTTTTCTTTGAGCTATCTTCATAAATGTTTTCTAGCACTGATCTACTAGTGCTCTTTATAGCTACCTTACTAATTGATTGCGCACTTAGGGATCTTCTAGGTTGCATTCTTCTTGTCCCTTATTATCTTCTTGTTTTCTTTAACTTTGGTTGCCCATTATTCTTTGCATCCTTTTTTGGTTCTTTCTCTCTCATGTGGTCTTCTTTTTTTAATTCCGTTGTAGCCATTTCTAGAGCTTGTTTTATTGCTTTGTCTAAATTTAGGCCTCCTTTTTCTATTTCACTACTTTTTGAATTTTTTTAGATAAGGGACATCTTGTTTTGATGTTAGATGAGGCACTTTTGTTGGTTCATTTGCTTCTATTAGTCATCTTGTGAACTTACTGGATTGTTACAAATGTTTCTGTTCATTTGTGCTTCTTAATTCATCCTTCTCTTCTTTGTACAATTACTTGATGTGTTGTTTTTCCCTTACGAGCTTTTTGCTTCTATTGACTTTTGAATTAAAGACTCACTACTCTTGTTTTTGTCTTTTTCGGGATTTCTTTTGGGGTGGACCCTTTCTCCTACTCCTTTGCATTTAGAGATATGCTTTTGATTGTTGTTATAGTAGGATTCTTCCTAGGCTGCGCAGTCTCTTATTCATTTGTACTACTATAAAGTAGAGCTCCTTTATTTGCTTTCTCATCTATAGCTGCATTACTAGTATTGTCATTCTCCATTCCTTCATTTGTAGCAAGTTTGTCACTTGCATCCTTGTCCGTTGGTTGTGAAGATCTTTCATAATTTTGTTTTATGCTGGGCAATGGATTATGGTATGGACATGTTCACTTTAGGCTTTAATTAAAAGGAAAATAAGAAGTGAACTAAGTATAGTGAATGTCTTAAATTGTGTATGATGGATATATTAAAATTGTAAATTCCTCAAGTAAATTGCATCAGAAGAACTGTCTCTTACAACTTGTATAACGATATCCCAAGGTGCTATGCTGGAATCATCGATCTTTGATCTATCAACAATATTCCATATAATATTAATACTACATCTAAGTATATTTTTTTGAGATAGTACACTAAATACACATCATGCCTCACTAGAATTGATTTTACAACTCACTAAAAGATGTTAGTGAGATAAATATATGCTTATCTTATCACCAAAAGTATATCATATCTCATGAAAATGTTATTCAAATTCCTTTATAAGAAAACATGGTACATAGAATTCTTCAATATGTCATAGGTTAATGAGAGATATATTTATATCATCTCACAAGTTGCATATACTCGTCACTAAATGTCACCAAATTACAATGAATAACTCACTAAAGCAATTGGTATATCTTAGAGAGATATAATGTATCATAATTCAGGAAACAAAATATATGTGACACCCCAAAAAATCCTAGTTCATTTTCTTTCTAGTGGTTAGCATATTTAATGCGGCGAATAATAACTTAGAGGGCGTCACCGCCATATTTCATAATGAAATAAAAGGGGAAAAAGGTAATTTATTGGAATATGTAAAATTATAATCCAAGCCAATAGTCAAAAGTCAAAAGTCAAAATAGTCGACTACAAGTATGACATCATTCCATGCCAATGAAAAATTTAATTAAGGCTACAATATGGCCTTGCTCATATCCCATCCCCATGCGGCATGTTATTACCTGAAAAAAAAATAGTCTAAAAAGCGAGACTCGGCTTATAGTAAAACGCATGTTGAAATTCACATCAAACATTTAGGAATGAGAACAAATATTCAAACTATTCAAAACAAGATTGGTTTCCAGGCATTTAAAGAGCTTTGAACTTCAAAATTCTTAACCATTGTTCAAAACTGGAATCATGCGTTAGTTAATGGTGAGCGACCCCCTGGAGCTTCTCATGGCTTCCCAGAACCCGAACAACCTAATGGATTACCAGAACCCATGCAACCTTATGGGTTACTAGAACCCGAACAACTGCATGCTATATAACCTAAGGTGACTAAGTTTTTGCTATAAGTTTTTGCTATATCAAGGTAAACCTACCTTGATCTTGGGAGGCGCCCTCCCATAAACACGCCTCAATTTTTCGCTTTAAGATTTAGTATTTTATTAATAGGTTCATTCGGCTCCTATTAAGCTCAACCCATCGAGTCAAAACGTCGATTAATTTAGTAAAAACCAGTTTAAACATTAGATGCTAAATACAAATATTCAATCATAAGACCACAGTACATGTTCAGAAATTCACAAAATCACACATTGCAGTTCAAGTTTATACACATAAGATCCCCTTCGCATACAACTTACATAAACAATTCATAAACATCCAAAACACAATTTACAAGAGTAGCTAAGGGAAGTTAAGGCATAGACATTTCCTCAACCAAATGCAACAACCTATCTTGAGCTCGATCCTACATTGTTGGGCCTAACAATAAAAACAGATTGTTAAACATGGCTAACTTATGGAGAATCTTACCCTAAAACTGAGATTTCTCAAACCAAAACTCAAGCAAGCCCCTAGAGTCTTATGACTATCATTAATGGCACTAAATTCTAATTTTTAAATACTTAAGAACATTTTTAAAAGCTCATTTACTAACTGGAGCTAATATTGAAACATAAGCCAATTAGGGTGTGTAAGTAAGTTTTCTAGCATAAATTGTAGAACCTATAACTTCATTTAGAAATACCATATTGAGGTGCATAAGTACAATATAGGAAGCCCTTTTGGTGTACTACAACTTTCATTCTATGAGCAATTGCAACGAACCACAAAAACTGCATAAAAGACATACATCATTCTACATAGTCAATTTCAAGTTAGAGTTGTGCAGTCTTGAGAGAAAATTCATTTCTCCCCTGTTTTAAGCTCAAAATTAATGATTCTAAAATTCAAGGAAAATATACTGGTACAAATATGTGCCTAAAGAATTTCATTATTTTTGGCCCAGTAAACAAACCCAGTTTAAGTTAGCTCAAAGCAGGTCCAGTTTCTGACCTTAACTGAATTCGTATTTCATATGATGATAACCACTTAAGAAAAACCACAAAATCAGTCTTAACCACCCAATGCTACCTCTAAAATCCAATAGAACCTAGCCAAGCCCTTTAAGAGAGATTTTAGAGAGAAAATTTTCGGTTTTTACGTTAAAAATGGAAGTGAGGAGCAAGGTGGTTGTATTTATGCATTCAAGCTACTACAAAACTTCCTGTAAATTGTTTTGTATTTTTTAACATGATATGAGCAAACCCTACAACTTCTCACCAAAGAAGCCAAAAAGGGAGAAGGATCAGTGGTTGATTGTGTCACCGATGAGATAGCGAGGGATGGCAACACAATGATGATAGTGGGACGTGCAGGAGAGAGAGGCATGAGAGAAAGAGAGCTGTGAGGAAGAGAGAGGTGTGTTTAGGGGGTTTTCAGCTTCACATAAAAAAAATTTACGGAACGTTTTCCTTGCTAGGCAAAGAATGGAAGAAGAGAGATTTTGGGGGGAAATTATGGAAAAGTGGAATATTTGGGGAGATTTTCAATATGCATTCCCAAAATATTACATAATTTAAATTTAAAAAATTTAAAATCTTAGGATGAAAAACTTGATACAATCTAAACTTTTAACAAATAAAAATTAATATGAGTCAAGTCTAAATTTTTAATAATCAATTAATAGTAAAATCTAAATTTAGAACTAATCTTTATTAAAAGCTTTTGATTGGGTTAGAAATAGAAAATTTAGGCTTGGTACGAGGTCATACCTTATAGGAAGGCCCAACACTGTAATGCTACATATGAGCTCAAGTGACTAATGATAATTTATAGAAATAAAAACATCTTAATTATTCTTTGAAAATCATAAATATAAATTTCTAGGGTTTTACATTCTATCCCCTCAGAAGAAGTTTTGTCTTTGAAATTTCACAAATGACCCACTCAAAAACATCAAAATTCTTAGAGTCTTACATCTTACCTCTCGTAAAAGATGTTTTGTCCCTGAAACTTACTCATACCTATTTAATACATAGATGAGGGTACTTAAAGGGTACTTAGATGGTACTTCTTCTTCTAGTTCCCATGTTACCTCAGATGTAGTGTGGTGAGCACAGCTGACCTTAACAAGTGGAACCATTTTGTCCCAAAGTTGCTTACCTTTGCAGTCTAAGATCTCGACTAGTTACTTCTCATAGGTCAAGTCCTCCTAAAGTTGCAACAGTCCTAGCTTGATCGTATGAGTCAGGTTAGGAATGTATTTATGCTGTACGGACATATGAAATACATTATGGACTCTTAAGAGCTCCTCTGACAGTTGTAGCCGATATGCTACCTATCCCACCTGCTATGTGATGGAATAACAAATAATGTACCTTCCAGGTGAGCTTATCTTATTGCCCAAATCAGATGACACCCTTGTTAGGTGAGACCATTATAAAAGCTTGGTCTCCCACCTCGAACTTTGAAGGTCTCCGTCACTTATCCATGTAGCTCTTCTGGTAGCTTTAGGCTGCCTTCATCCTCTCTTAGATCACTCGTAACCTGCTAAGTGGTTGCTTGAATTAGTTCAGGTCCAATAGTGAGTGCATTGTCGATCTCTTACCAGGATAATAGAGTTCTGCATCTCGTACCATAAAATGCTTCAAATGAAGACATCACTATGCTAGAGTGGTAGCTGTTATTGTATGAGAATTGATCAGCATTAGCTGCTCATCCCACGCCTCCTTGAAATCTAGAGCACATGCTCATTGATATCTTCTGGTGCTTAGATGTACACCTTGTCTGACCATCAATAGAGGGTGAAATGTTGTACTAAAGTTAAGCTTGGTTCCGACCACTTCTTGGAGTTTCTACCAAAATCTCGCTTGGAACCTCATGTCTCGGTCACAAATTATAGAGCTAGGCATCCCATGTAAGTGAACAATCTCATTAGATAAGCATAAGCAAATTGATCCAGTCTAGGTGTTTGCCATGGCCATGAAATATGTAAACTTGGCCAACCTATGAACAATAACCCAAATGGCAGTATTCTTACCCCTTATTTTTGGTAATCCCATTATAAATCCTTGAAAATTGAGTCTTATTTCCACTTAGGGATCTCCAATGCTTGCAAGAGTTTTACAGGCGTGATGCCTCTCTTTCGCTCATTAACAAGTCAAGCACTTAGACACATAATCCACTACTTCGTGCTTCATATCACTCGTTGACAAGTTTTCTTAAGGTCCTTGCATAGGTCATTCCCACCAGGATGCACAGAATGTGGATTATTGTGACCCTCACCTTGAATCTTCCTCTTACATACAAATGGATCATAAATCTTGGTGCTTTGCCTTCTAGCACCTCCATCTTTATCCTCATTAGTTGCGGGCTAATTTGTTAGGTGGCTCGGATCACCTCGGTGAGTGGAGGTCGCACTTCAATCGTAAATAGCAATGATTCTCCTTTTTTACAGCAGCATTAATCCCCAAGCTCTTAAACTCCTCACATAACTCTATTGATATGGAGAGTAGATGATTGAAAGTAGGGTATGGTCTATAACTTAAGGCATCGATGACTACACTTACCTTTTCGAAGTGATATTGGAAGTGGACATCTTAATCCTTAAGAAACTCTAGCCACCTTGTCTTGCTTAAATTGAAGTCCTTCTAGGAGACTGGATACTTAAGGCTTTGATGATTGTTGAAAATCTTGTAGTGCACTCCATATAGATAATGCCTTAAGACCTTGACGGGAAAGACCACTGCTGCCAATTCCAGGCCATAGATTGGCTAATTCTTCTTGTGTCTCTTTAATTGTCAAGATGTGTAAGCTATAACCCATCCATTTTGCATCAATATATAGCCTAAACCTTTATGAGATGCACCACTATATACCACAAACTGTTCAGCTGCAGATGGTAAGGCTAATGTGGAGGCAGACATAAGTCTCTTCTTAGGTCCTTAGAATGCTTGCTCACATCTTTTTATCGACACATATTTCACCATCTTCCTAGTCAAATTAGTGAGGCGCATGGCTATCTTTGAGAAATCTTGAGCAAGTATTCGATAATTCCTTGCTAGCCCTAGGATAGTTTGTACCTCAGTAGCATTTTTCAATATAGGCCATTTGGTAATTGCCTCCGTCTTTTGTGAGTTAATGGACACTGCCTCCTTAGACACCATATGACTTAAGAAAGCTACTTTGTCCATGTAGAACTCATACTTCTTCAACTTGGCATAGAGTTCATTTTTCCTTAATACATCGGCATTCCTCAAATGTTGAACATGATCCTCTAGAGTTTTGAATACACAAGTATGTCATTAATGAATGATCCCACAAACTGGTCTTAGTATGGCTTAAAGACTGGGTTCATTAGATCCATAAAGGATGCTAGAGCATTAGTAAGTCTAAAGGGTATTACAATAAATTCAAGATGCCCATATCGGGTGCAAAATGCAGTTTTAGTATGTCTTCCTCGCAAATATGAAATTAAAGATAGCCAAATTTGAGGTCTATCTTTGAGAATGTTGCAGCTCCACATAGTTCATAAAAAAGATCGTCAATCCAAGGTAGGGGATATCAAATTTTGACGGTGATCTTGTCTAACTCCATTGAGTCTATACACAATCGCCAGCTACCATCCTTCTTCTTCACAAATAGTACCGGTGCTCCCCAGGGTGATGCAGTTGGCCTAATATATCCCTTTTCTAGGAGTTCATCAAGATGGATCTTCAATTCTTTGAGCTCAACTGGGCCATTCTGTATGGGACTTTAAAGATAGGGGTAGTTCCCGAGGCTAAGTTAATATAGAAATCCACTTTCCTAGGTGGGGGAACATCAAGGATTTATCGGCAAAAACATTCAAAAACTTGCATATAATTGGTGTACTCTCTATTGGTGGTTCAGTTGCTATCGAGTCAACCACATTACATAAATAACCCTCACATCCCTGCGTCATGAATTTTTGTACCTTCAATAGGGAGATTAACCTAACAGCCCAGACTTTTAGTTTCTTGTTAGCCCCTTTATCCACCATCTTATCCTTGTTATGCCCTCTTAAGGTCACCTTTTGCTTGAGGTGGTTTATTTGTGCATGATATTTTAATAGTCAATCCATACCTAAGATTATACTAAAGTCAGTTAAGTCAAAGTGATACAAGTCAGCTATGAATTTTTGGCTAGCTATTAGGGTAGGACACCCTTTAAACAATGTTCCAAACTAAACGGAGTCACTAGTAGGCATAGTAATAGATATAGTAGGTAGTCAAGGGGAAGGAACTAAGTTTAGCTTATCCATAATACCAGATGTAATAAAAGAGTGGCTAGCACCAGAATCAAACAACACAGTTACTAGTAAGAGTGGATAGAAAAGGTACCGGTAACAACATCAGGAATGTCCTCTGCGTTGCTTCCCTTCATGTTATAAACTCTACCTCTAATGTTACAAGGCGATGGGTTGGGTGGTCGTTACTAACTCTATTTGGGCGGTTAAGCTGGGTTTAACTAGCTCCCTAAGGCCTCTCTTGGCTCTAGTTAGGAGGCTAGGTTCCACCTCAGTTGTCAGTCATTCTCTGATCAGTCACCAGTGGTGGTAGGGGACAATCCCTCTCTTGGTGTTGGTGACTCTCACATCTAAAGCAACCCCTTTTTTGAGTGGCCTTGCAATTGTTGGTGCAGTGGTTGGGCTTCCCCCAAGGCCAATATATGATTCCTTGATGGTAACCACCTATTTGGCTATCTTAAAGCCATCTTGGCGTGGCCTCTTGTGCTAAGGTTGTCATTCCGATGATCTTTGGTTTGTCTTTCCTCTGTTCCCCTTGTATGTTGAAGAAGACCTCCCTTTTTAGTAACCATTTCATTTCCCTATGTAGTCTTGCGAGGCTCTTACTTCCACCATAATGAGACTTTCATAATTAGCTTGATTTTCCAAATTTCTATCAATTCGAGCCTAAATTAAATTCATAATGATGGTATTATTTTCAAATGTATATATGATTATTCATGAAAATAAGCAAATACCACTTACTCGCCCTGGAGTAGATGCCCGAAATTGAACTGCATTTCTCCATTGGTCCTCAGGAATAATTGTTGGTCTAGAATTCAGAGCTTCATTAATAGACTTCCTATTAAATTTCTCCCTTTTAAATTTGCACTTATTCCACCTCCAACTGGCATCCTGAACCATTGTCTCGGCTCTTTTCCTTCGGGGGATTTGAATTACCCCTACTACACATATACCCATTTTAAGAAATAAAATGAATAGTATAAGTGCACAAAAATATTTATAAATTTGAGATAAATAAACATATTAGCACTAAATTTGGTATTCTATACCTACAAAATGTTCCAGATATGTTCTATTCTATCTTCTCTAATTTTCCTGAAGTCAATGCAATCAATTGACATGATCCTTGGATCTCTTGTGAGGACACCGATAAACGAAGACAATCTCCTTGCTTCATTATTGTCTGATTGGCCAAAGTTATTCACTGATATATATATTGGTTCCTTTGGTGGCTTTAGGTTGTTGCACCCATGCTTCTCTGTGGTGTTCATGATGAGATCCTGAGCTATTTTTTATTTACACCAAAAGACAAATAAAGAAAAATTAACAATGATAACAAACAACCAGAGAACAATCTATAAAATAGCAAACCTTAAAATTAGCTGCACCTATACAACAAAAATGGCAAATGGTTTAAAGTAACATCGACGCTCTCTTTTTCCTGTTTATCTTTTTGAAGGAGGGCTCAGGTATAAGGAACCTTTGACCATACCACTACTAACTCGGTTAGTAGAGCCAAGCGAACATCCTATAACACCCTCCTCGCCCCTCCAAAAATAGAAAAAGGAAAAAGAAACAAAGTAACAATTCCAGTACACTGCAAAAAGTTTAAATGGTTATCATTTAAGATATACAACAATCAACTGAAAGCAGCACAGGAACAGCAGCAAACAGAAGATGAACCAGCATATTCAAGAAACAGTTCCAGTACATTGCTTGCCGTGTGACGAAGAAGATGGATTGTCAGACATGAATTTTTCTTGTATGTTGTGCCAACAAATAGAAGATGAACCAGCATATTCTAGAACAACAGCATCACAGGAACAGTAGCATCAAATGAAGACAAGCTTCACATGAAAGACTTGACATAGGAATTTACCAAAGCAATTGTAAGAAGCACTCAGCTGACATAAACAGCAGCATCACAGGAACCCAGATACAGGACTAGAAATCAAATCAAGTTAAGGGACCTTTGACCATGCCACTACTAATCTGGTTAGTAGAGCCAAGCAAACATAACGGTTATCATTTAAGATATACAATGTACCAATCAACTAAAAGCAACACAGGAACAGCAGCAAACAGAAGATGAACCAGCATATTCAAGAAACATGTCCAGTACATCACTTGTCGTGTGACGAAGAAGATGAATTATTAGGCATGAATTTTGCTTGTATGTTGTAACAACAAACAAAAGATGAACCAGCATATTCTAGAACACCATCACAGGAACAGCAGCACCAGATGAAGACAAGCTTCATATAAAAGACCTGACAGAGAAATTTACTGAAGCAATTGTAAGAAGCACTCAACTGACATAAACAGCAGTATCACAGGAACCCAGATACAAGACTAGAAATCAAATCAAGGGACCTTTGACCATACCACTACCAATCTGGCTAGTAGAGCCAAGGGAACATCCTACAACACGCTCCTGGCCCCCCCAAAAATAGAAAGAGGAAAAAGAAACAAAGAAAGAGTTCCATTACATTGCAAAAAGTTTAAATGGTTATCATTTAAGATATACAACAATCAATGGGAAACATATCATCATAATGCTAAAACAGTTCCAGTACATAATCTGGTTATCATTTATCATTGCAAAAATTATGCCCATTGATAATTGCAACTGGAGTTATCATTGATACTCAGCATCCTTTATGGCACTAGAAGAAAAGCCAGCTTTCGAATTTATCTTTTCCTTCCTTTGGTTGATTTGATTCATGAGCCCATACAAAATCAAACTATGATCTAGCCTATGCCAAGCATCAACCTTACAAAGCTCAAGGGTGACAAGCTAGACGTCAGACTACAGCCCGTATGGGATGTATGAAGTATTAGTCAAATTCTAGTGAAGCGTGACATGGTAAGGCTTTATATTATCCTAACACATCCTCCACAATCAACAAGATAATTTTTCTCTCTAAAAAGTATAGCTGTCTAAGGCCATAACATATTTGAACCGCACACAACATTATTATATGAATTTGCTCTAAACAAATCTTATCAAAAGTGAAGAGACTAAAGACTAGTAAGCTGGAATCCAACTCATAAATTATTTGTTAGTAGTAGCAATTGATCTTTTCCTAAAAGGTGTGATGTTTTGTTCCCTATTCAGAAGGATTCCAATGGGATAGGGAGCATAACAAATATTTTTCTTTCTCCATATTTCCTAAAGATCCTTTTTCAGTGGTGGGGATCATGATGAAATTCACATTTGCACATAAAGTTAGATAACGAGGACTAATATAAGTAGGTGAAGAAGAACCTATAAGTAATCCATTGAAAAAAGATATCCCAGAAGGAGCTAGGATTTCAGTATCCTAATAGGAATAGACCAGAATGGCACCCTGCAATTCAAAGTACAAGTGTACAACCACACCACAAGGCAAGTGTAGCCTCTTGTGGACAATAACAGAAATGCTCATGGATAATAGAACCTAGACATGGCCCTACTTAGCTCAAACAAATTTGGATGGGTTTACCCCAAACGTAACAGTACCAACAGAAGATGGAAGTGATACAACTTTTGAAGCATACAACACACAATCTGAGACACTGAAAGACTCCTAAATTGCTAGGGACATCAATCAGCCAGAGATTCTTAAACAACATCTGAAAGGATGCTCCCCAATGAATCTAGCAATGAAGTAGCCCCTAATGAAAACAAGCATTTTGTGGCTCAGGCGTATAAATTTCTAGGGATGTGCTACTCAAATGCTGCCCAATTTTCTATCTCAATTTCAGAACAAGGACTGTACCGGAAAATAAGATATATCACCACCAAAACACATACTCCAGTAGAAAGTTGCAGTCACTGGTACACATCTAATAGCAAAGGCAACACAACTTATCTTAACTAAAATTATATAAGCATAAATATTCTTACCAGTTGTCCTACTCCCATTTCCCTGAGCACCCAACATATCATGATTCTCCTCTTCTAGAGGTATGTAAGTCTCCCTTTCCTCTCCTTGTTGAAGTTGGGTCTCAAGAGGAACTCTTTTTTGTGATGAATGGAGAGTTCTCAAGCTTAAGGCACTTGTACCATTAGAAGTGTCTGGTTGGTCTATGGCAGATAATATAGAAGTAACATTATCCTTTCTCCTTTTGAACAGATAATCATGGCTTGGATTATGAGAATCCAACTGGGCTGGAAAGAAAAAATCAATTTACAAATGAGCTAGTGAGTAAAATATTTCTAATGACATTATTGGGATATTGCATTTTACTCAACTCCCACGCAATAGCATAAGAGGAATATAACTTAAATTGAATTGGCATTATCAAAATGAATTAAAAAAAAAAATTATCAACCAAATATATATGCCAGAAAGATATACAAGCCGCATAGATTCATAACCTGTCAACCAAATATGTATGCCAGACAGATGTATACAACATTGTGATGATGACGTGCACAACCCATACTGCCAAACAGATATATATGCCAGATAGATATATACAACACCAATGTAGCCAAGGATCAGACCAACATTTTATACTAACCCAAAACTGCACCCCAGTAAAAATCTGAAAATTTTGTCTCAGCTGATTCTGAAAGGCCGGAAAAAACACTAAAAACATACAATCAAACCACTGCAAATGAGAAACCCATGTTTCCCAGAAAAGTCCTGGATAACCTTCTTAATTAAATCCAATTGAAAGATTGCAGGACACTTAGAGTAACATAACATAACAGTTTTCAACACCAGCACTTTACATTCAAAACAATAGAAAAATCGATCTACTATTCTCAAGTGTAGCCAACAGAAGAAGGTGCTACAATATCTCTACTGCAGACACAGGTCGAGGTATAACATAGAGCAGTAATGATGCGATAAAATAGGATGGAAAATTGTTTCTAATGACATTATTGGTATATTGCATAAAGTACTCAGCTCCCACGCAATAGTATGAGAGGAATGTAACTTAAATTGAATTGGAGCTATCATTGGAGTCATCGAAATTATATATATTAAAAAAAAAAAAAAACTGTCAACCAAATATATATGCCAGAAAAATATACAAGCCGCATAGATTCATAGCCAATTATATATGCCAGAAACATTATATACTGCAAATGTTAGTTGTGATTAGATAGGCTAACCAAGTGTTCATGCCAAAGAAAAAACTCATGTCAGCTGGCAAGTAAAATTTGCTAGTCAATAAGAGTACTAAAAGTATTCGTGCCATCGCTCGTATCAACTTAATTTGTAGCGTATGATGCAGAAGTAGCTTGTGTCCTTCTCCAGAATGGATAGTCCTACCTTGGATTGCAAGAATCTATATGGGTGGAGAATAATTACTTCATAAATAAATTTAGTAAGCAATACAATGTTAGTTGAATATGGCAAGTAAAACTTCTTGGTACCAAGAATGAAATGGTCCTCGTCCTTTATGCGTTAATACTAATTTCTCACTAACATTGTTACATGATGGTATTATTTCATGATGGTATTTTTTCATTATTTTATGTTTTATTTTTTATTTTTTATATTTTGTTTTTTATTTTTTCATTTTTGTTAATTTGATATTTTGTTATTTTTTATTTTTTATTTTCTATTTTCTATTTTTTATTTCTTATTTTTTTTTTTATTTTTTTATTTTTTTGTTTTTATTTTTTATTTTTTACTTTTTATTATTTTATTTTTTAATTTTTATTTTAATTTATTTATTCTAATGTTTTCATTTTTTATTTTTTATTTTTCATTTGTTTTGTGTTTTTATTTTTAAAATTTATTTAATTTCCTATTTTTTATTTTTATTTTTTTTAATTATTGTTTTTTATTTCTTATTTTTGGTTTTTTATCTTTTATTTTTTATTCTTAAATTTTTATTATTATTTCTTATTTTCTCATTTTTAATTTCTAATTTGTAATTTGTAATTTGTAATTTTTATTTTTTGTTTTTTACTTTTTACTTTTTTTTCGTTTTTTATATTGTATGTTTTTATTTTTGATTTCTTATTTCTTATTTTTTATTTTAAATTTTTTGCATTTTAATTTTCTTTTTTTATTTTTTATTTTAAATTTTCTATTTATTATTTTCTATTTTTTCATTTCTTATTTTTTATTCTTTATTTTTTATTTTTTATTTGTTATTTTTAATTTTTTGTTTTTAATTTTTAATTTTTTATATTTAATTTTTATTTTTTATTTTTTTATTTTGTATTTTTGTTTGTTGCTAATTTTTTACATTTATTTTTTAATTTTTTATCTTTTCATTTTTATTGCAAACAAAATTGCAGAAAATTCCAATAAAATAAAAAATAAAAACATAAAAACATAAAAACATAAAAAAATAAGAAATAAGAAATAAAAAATAAAAAATAAATAAACTAAGACATAAAAAATTAAGAAATAAGAAATAAAAAATTTAAATTAAAATGTAATAAATAAAAAATAAGAAATAAGAAATAAAAAAATAAAAACATAAAACATAAAAACATAAAAAATAGAAAACAAAAAATAAAAAATAAAAAATGAAAAATGAAAAATGAAAAACAAAACATAAAAAATAAAAAAATGGAATATGATGGTCAAAGTAGGAATCGCAACTTCAAAATCTCATTATCAAACACTTTTATTCACAAATGGGCTTAACAAAAGGCAACTGAGGCCAAAAGAACGCAACCTAGTCCAAAGATCATCATCGGAGGATTTTTTTTTTTTTTTTGGTTGGTCATTTTTTTTTTTTTTACTGTTTTTCCTTTTTTGAAAGCATGCATAGCTACATGATACTAAAGTTAATACGCAAAAGCTAATCCTAGATGAAAAGAAACCTAAACGCACCACTGACATGCTCTAACTACATGAGGTTAATCCTAAAATGTAACTCTAAATGCAACTATGACCAAAATATAAAATATATACACAGGTACAAACTAAAAAGTTAGGTATCAGATGCCATCAACTAACTCCCCCATGCTTGAACAAAGCAGTATCCGCAATGCAATCATAGATATAGAAAAGGGAGGGAGGAGGAAGAGGAATCAATCAAAAGTGAGGTGGTGAAGGAGGGTAGAGAGGTTGACCATAAGAGATATGTCAATCTCTCCAGGTCTTAAAACAAGCCCTGTAGTCCTGAAAATATTGTGTCTGGGTGTGCTTGCATTCCTATAATACAAGCTTCATACTCAGCTTCATGAATGGATACCTGAAAATTTAACTTAGTTGAGGTCGGGATATGCGATCGTTATGGTGATACTATTCAAATGCTAGCTTTGTAACCCATGTGCCTAGGTGCATAGTCAAAATACCTCTGTTACATTTTATCTTTGACTAAGAGGATATCTTCATCAGTAAGATCATAATTTTCTTCCTCTTTGCTAATGGAATGATTAGCTGGAAAGTTTGATACTACTCTTACTTTTATAGACTTTTGGACTTGGAACTCTTTATGGAATTCTAAGAGTAGTATGATCTATCGTGAAATACTTCCATATAGAATGGATTTAGACATAAGATGTTTTAATGGATACACTTTGGCCATGACCTTGACTTTGTTATTTGGCATGTAATGCCTTTGTTTTTTAGTGGCCTATACAAGGGCCAGGCACATCTTTTCAGTTTGGGTACGCCTCACCCCTAGTCTAGAAATTTCTTATTTTAGTAACATATGACATTTTCTTTTCTTTCATTTTCTTGGGCTAGCATCATGCTTATTGTTATTTATGTAGTCGTTGGATAAAATGACAATGACAAATCATCTTTTGGAGGTTGTAGAACCGATGGGTTCATCAGGCGTTCTCTTATTACATGAGAGCCTTTTGATAAGGCTCATTTCTCTTTATATGTGAAAGTTTCCTCAATTTCTTAAGGATTGGTTCATAAGTCATTATCAGTTTTGAGATGACATGACTAACAAATTGTATAAGCTCGAGAAAATATGGGATCTTCTTTTACGTCTTAGGAGATGACATTTCAGTAATGACCTTGATCTTGGTTGAATCGACCTTGATTCCTCTTGAGCTAACCACGTAAGCCAAAAGCTTTCTGGAAGTACCTTAAAAGTGCACTTTTGGGCATTTAAGCACATGTTGTATTTTTAAAGTTTTTTGAAGAATTTTATAAGAGTAAAGACATGTGCTTCCTAACCCTTTAACTTGGGAATCATGTCATTTATGTAAACCTTCACCCCCTTGCACACCATGTTATGTAATAAGGTTTTGGTCACTCTTTGATAGGTGGCCCCAACTTTTACTAGGAAAAAAGGCATCATGTTGTAGCAAAAATTGCCTTATTGCATGATCCTCTTTAGTCAACTTAATTTGGTTATACCTAGCATAACCATCAATGAAGGACAATAGATGATGTCCCGCCATATTCTCTACTAATAAGTTAATATGGTGTAACAAAATGTCGTCCTTAGGACGTGCGTTGTTTAAATCATGAAAGTCCACACGCATGTGAACTCATCAATCTTTCTTAGGTACTAGTGCCTAGTCAGGATAGCCGAATACCCTGAGGAAGCCGACATCTAATTTTTTTTACACATGTTTTATTTTCCAGGACCATTCAAGTTTCAATAGGCGAAGTTTTCACTTGCTAGGCATACCTTTGCAATGCCACGAAAAAATATTTTAAAATTCTTTTAGGGGATGAGTAAATTGCTTCCTCTTTAGGATTCAAGGATAAACCCAGTTTGAGCTCTATTAGTTCTTCACTAATTATGACATTTATCCTTTTTATTTCTTAAGGGATAGCAATTTTAATATCATGTTATTCACTGTTCATTAAGTGTTTTAGGGGGATAAATTCTTCATTAGTGCAAACCCAAGAACCATGCTCAGAAAGACTCATATTAATGAAATTTTGAACCATACATCACTTTCAACATAGATCAATTTCAGAAAAGAGGAAGACTATTTCCCGTACACAAATTAGCATCGATGATCATCTTTGTAGGATGAAAACCTTAGTTTGCCAATACTAACAGCCATTGTAGGTCATCACACTTCATTTTCTCTACACTGAATAACAACCTGAAGTGATCTAGACTAACCTTATAGGCCTAATATGTTCAAAGCTAGTATGAACTGTACCTCTTTCTATAAGAGACTGCACCGATTAATGGTTTTGAATTCTGGGAGAATTTCCCTAAGGTACGGGATGTATTTTGGTTCAAGGAACCCATGGTAGACTTCATCCTCTGTCTCCTTTATAAAAGTTGCATTAAGGGTTGAAGGTTAAGAGGGTAAACTGGGGCATGCATTGTTGACTTTTGCCTCATATTGGTTTTGGGCAACCATATTCTTCATCATGACATTCGCCTTCTTATTCGAGAGCATATTAAAGTCAAATGGTTCTTTAGTTTTCTAAGTTGATGAAACATATTTGTCTGCTACAAGGCCCTAAATTTCCATGTGATTGTCATCATGCTCAACCTCTAGAACAAGAGCATCCTTTACAATGGTAGTGATCATTAGATAAACATTTATGGTCATCATGACCCCTTTAACTATCATCTCCACTTTTTGAAGAAGGGTTGAGGATACCAACTCTTGGTCATGCAACAATGGGCAACCTAGCAGGAGGTTAAAGGTAGCTTGAACATCTATGATCTAGCATTCTATTTTGCCAACTGCTATGTTGAGGGAAATAGTCCCTAAAATAGTCTTATAAGTATTGTCATAGGCTCGTAAGCCTTGGGTTGAAGGGGTCATGCCCACTTTGGTTATGCCTAACATCTTTGCCATTCTAAGAGTGCTTATGTTAATTGATAACCCATTATCCACTAAGGTAATAGGTATGAATTTGTTTCTACAACTTATAGTAAGATATAGGGTCTTATTGTGATTTGTCCACTTAGGGAGGAGGTTTATATCATTAAAAGTTATGATCAAAGGGAAACTCTCGATTGTAAAACAATCGACCAATTCTTCAAGAGTAATCTGCACTGAGAATGCTTCAATGGTTTATGGATGAGACTCAAAGCTCCCATATAGTGATGTTAGCCTTTATATTTTCGAGCATGAAGAGCGTAGGGGCCTCCTGTGGTTCTTGAGGTACAATTAGACTAGCTTGTTACCCCTCTTGAATCAAGTACAGTGTTTATAGGGCCTTTCATTTCGGCTGAAACATCAGACTTTATCCTCCTCATTCCACTCAGCATGTACAGTTCAGTTGGGAGGAGGGCGGCCATCCAAGTGTCTTCTAAGTTATCTTCCCATATTTCGTTCATTTCAGCCCAATGGGACATAACATGCTGATTTCTTATTTCACGCTGAAAATTGCTAGTACCGAACTCAATGGTTATCCAGGTTGTTGGGATTAGTTGCATTTAGGATGGCTAGGGTTCCATTGCCTATCAGATCTCGTATGGCATGCTTTAAGGCTAAGCATTGATCGGTGGTATGCCTTTTCCCACAATGTTAGCTCTAATATGCTTTGATGTCATATTTTTTTATTCCTTTTCTCCTCAGGTTTATCCATAGTGGGCCTAACAGGCTTGAAGAGCCCTTGACTTATAGGTCTCTACAAAGCTTCTTTGGGTTCATTCTAAGTGGGGTGAAGACCTCATACGTCCAGCCAGGTCTAGAGCACTCTACTGTATTGACCTCATTTATCGATTTGACGTTAGAAGTTAGGGTTGCCTTCTTATCTTTAAAGGAAATTGAAGAACAACAAGATGTTTCTTTTATCCTTTTAGCTTTTATTACCCTGATAAGTATTCTTTGGATCTGTTTGCATCTCTTCGTCATCATCATCCTGGCATTTTGCAATTGTATGAAAGTGTTCAAGGGTTGAAACAATCCATGTTGGTGATAATTAGGCCATGCGTTTCTCATGATCATGCGAACTTATTCTTTCTCCTTGTTCTTTCTTTTTCCCTTTGTTTTAAAAGTTTTAAGTCATGAAGTGCGGTAGGCAGTGTCGCATTGTAGGAACATTATGAGAGGAATTCTTTAGTTGAACATTCCCAAGTATTGACCTTGTGTGGGCCTAGGGAATGGAACTAACTACTCACCATTTCTCCTAAGGTGAGAGGGCACATTTTCGGGAAAAAGGATTTGTCTATGCCTTTTAGGCTCATGATATTAATAGAGTTCCTCAAATTAGAGGATATGTTGCCTAGGCCTATGAATTTTAAGTTTTTGAGAACGTAAAACTTAGCAAGCAATTTACCCTTTAGTGACGTCTTAACTAGTCTTGCTCCATCAACGTCTTCTATACCTTACCGACTCATGTGTAATACTGATGACCCTTTTATCATAGTCCATCCAATATAGGTATCTACCTCTCATCATTATACACATATTCGCATATGCATAAGCATAATCTTTTTCAGTGGATATGACCTTTTTACTTGTATAGTCGTGATATCTTACCTACTCTCCTTCCATCACCATCGATTGTATTGATCTAGTCTTATGTATTCTTCTTTAATACTTCTGTCATAGATTCATTCATCGCATGTGTTCATGTCAGGCGGTGACCACTTTCAAAGTCCCATGTCAACTCCCCTTTCCATAAATATATTTTCTAGTACATAACCCCCTCACTTGCGTAATCAAGATCTCCATCTTTACATTAGCATTTTGAACCACCCAGGGCCTAATTCCCTTAATAGGGAAACGTAGGCAATGCGCCAAGATTTGTATGTAAGATGTAACCTTTCACGTAATCCTCTTATATATATATCCATCATGATCATTAACTCTTCTAAGCATCTGTATATTCTCACACATCGGCAACCTACAAGTCAACAACACATCTTTGTGTGCAAAACAACCTACAAATAACCAAATACAATTTAGTGTTCACATATAGTCAAAATTTCTTTTTACACGATCATTTTTCTATCTTGTAAATATAAGTCTCATAATAGTTTACACAAATATAGTCTTGACTAATACTTAAGCTGAGGCCTTGTACACATAATCATTGGCCATATTGTGCACTCGAACATGTACATCTCAACATTTATTAGGTCCATAGGTCATTTTTTTCTCAACTTTTTCTCAGATGCCCTGCTTTCATGCATGATTACTCTCATAGTCGCATGAAAGTCATAGTAAGTCACTTATATGTATTGTATCTTTTCCTATCTGCATCTTTAACATTTTCCTGAGGCCATTCTCTACATAATCCTTAAAAGTGCCCTTTCACTAATTACCCTAATAAAGCTTGTCTAATATTCCTTAAAGCTTCCCAATTGGTATAAAAGGTTGTCGTTTTCTCTTTAGCATGAATTCGAATTGTGTATCAAGTATTCTATTCAATTCAAATCATCATGGAGTAGAAAATAACCACAATGGGAAATGGGTCATTTCTTAATTTGTGTGACGAGCCAAGGAATTTCTTCCCTTTTAGAAATAAAGCTTTCATAATAAGCCCACATCAAGAATCCACATTGTACATACGATTGATCTCGTGCAACAACCTGGACTTGTGTCTTGAGTATCACGCATAGACTTGTCTTTTGTAGAGTCAGTCCAAAGTACTCCAACCATTTATCATTCCCATGTAGCTTCCCATATACACTTCCTAAACTATGCTTGATCTAATTCCATCTTGTAGTGAGATGAAGGCAATCCTCTAGATTTGGTTTATATCATGTGAACCTCTCACGTGATCAACATGTACATATCTGTGATAATTATATCACTCTGTGTGCATTTTAGATTGCATTTGACTTGATTCCCTCAACACAGATACGTAGACCATCCATTAGAATTTGGTCTATAAGATGTGAACCACTCACAACACACTCAACCTTATTCATGTCAGCATTCATTAGGTACATATGTTAAATCTCCCTTTTTGGTTAAAATACCCAACTACCATGCATCATCACTCCCATAGTTACAAATGAATTGAATAATTAACCTATATGTTCCATCATGTACACTATTCTATAAGATGGCTATGTAACAACTACCTTATCTCAAGGTGTTTTTTAATGAGGCTTGCTTAATTCCCTTTGAGATTTCCCAATCCTGAGAGAAGTTCCACCTTCTCTTAGCTATGAATGTGAATTGTGTACAAAATATTTTTGACAGTTTCAAATATCGTATAGTAGGGCCACAAAAGGAAGTTGTTTGATGAGCCTAGGAATCCGATCTCTTATTGTATAGATTCCTTTAACTTAAACATATCATAATAAGTCCATCTTGTGCATACTATTCCTGGCATATGACATACTTGCCTCTCTGTCTTAAGCATCATGCATAAACTTGTCTCTTGTATATTTAACTTAACATATAGCCTTTATTATGACCTAAACTTTGACCTAAGAGAGCATCGATACTCACTCACACTTCTCATTTTGAGAAATAATTTATCTTATATGTTTCGTAGTTTATGAGACACTTTTGAATACACATTATAATCTTCATCAAGAAGACATAATTTATCTTACATGTTGCATAGTTTATGAGACACTTGTGAATACACATTATAATCTTCATCAAGAATGTATGACCTAGAAGAAATGAAAATATTAGTATGGCATAAAGAGAAGAAACTCAATTCCTCGCTGACAGAATCTCCCTATGGCACCATCTTAGAAATAATCAACCCTTGTCAAGCTAGCATTTGTAAGTTCAACATTGGGATAGGATTACAACTAGTCCATGTATTGGATCCTATAATCTCAATTTTTCCTTTAACAAGAACAACACAAGCCTTGATGCCTAGAGATGAAGGGTACGTAGGTGGCTTGCCTTGGCCCAACCATCTCCTTCTTCATGTTTTATCTCATTATTAGGGAAAAAAGTTAGTAACTTATACCATCATTAGCTTACATACTTTGAATTACATTTAGCTTGATTCCTAACTTATATCATCCTTGATATAATAACTGAAAAATCAAAATAAAATATGTACTCATTATGGGGATATGTGGGAAACCTTTAGGTTTGGCCGCCCATGTACATATTTCGTTTTCCAAAAAAAAAAAAAGCAAAAAGCCCCCATAATCTAATGGGTCTAAAATAGATACCTACAAAAGTTAGGACGAAAAATCAATAGGTGCTAAATACAAAAGAAAGAGTGGGTAGGTTGAAGATAGAAAAATAAGGCAACCTAGGCAAAAGGAGAGGTGAGAGAAGCCCATAGAATAAAAAGTAGAAATGAAATTCTAGCAAGAGTTAGTTAATAAATAAAACAGAAAAAGGGAGTTAGCTGACTTTATAGATTCTCTTGTGCTTCTGTTTCTATGTCATTTAAAAGAGGGAAGGGCATTTTAGAAAGACTTAGGTAACAAATATAACCAAACAAGGGAGTTAGTTGATTCTATAGATTCTTTTATGCTTCACTTCTCATGTCATTTAAAAAAGGGACAACCTATTTTTTCCTCCTCTATAATTTTCATTTTTGTATATATTTGATGTAGGGGTACCCTCCTCCTCCTCATAATTTTATTTATTATTCATTCATCTTTATTCACCTATCGAAGGGGTAACTATCATATATTCTTAGAGGACACTTCATATAACAAGGAGTACAATGGTTAAAGGTATAGACCATGAAGATCAAGCCAAATTCTCACAATTAAGAAATAAAGCACACCAACATCTACGATCAAGCTTATAAGACAGCTAAGAATTATTTATAAGTAGTGCTATCAAACTCTTGGAACAACAAAAGGAAATTTATTCCTTACCTTTACATTCCTTGTGACTTATTCTATCATGGCCAGACCACATTTGTTTTGCCTAAAGCTGACGTCATAGTCTCTCACCATTTTTTCTTAAACCTTTTAGCAATCCATCTCTCACACCTACTATATCCATAACCAATTTTCCTTCCTCTATTCTCAAGCCACACGACCTCCTATCACTGTGTTCTTATAAAGACTCTGTAGAAGACACTTTATACAAAGATGTGGTGCTTATAGGCATCTATGCAAAATATTCTATCACTCCCAAATGAATCCTCCATTTTCATATAATTTCATAACCTTCTCCCACTAAAAAAAACAACAACAAAAAAATTATATGAAATCAAGCTCTTTCCTTTACATTCATCTTTTTAGCCTTAAATAAATCTAGTTTTTCCCCATGCACTATGCAATGCTTTGGAATGTCACATACTCAGGTAAGGATTTGCTTTCCTAATGGTTCCTAATTCCTACTTTAACATTAGCATGACACATTCTTTCTACACAATTTATATTCATGACATCTGAAAGGGCAACTTTTATTAGTACTTGTGGACAACATTCTCTAAGGTCATAGTTAAAGGCTCCTCCACTCGTTCTTTCCATATATTTTTTATGTCTCAAGCCTGACATAACCTTTTACACTCACTCATAAAAACCCCTTTTAATGTGGTCACCACCACTAAGCCGGGATCCTTTTTCTTACATTAGGGCACACCCATTTTGTATAATAAAGCAAACATGTATTGAATGTTAGGACATCTCTAATCCTAGGCTCGCTATTTGTTGTTTAAAGGAATCCTTTTACATGAGTCATACATTCATTGGGGACATCCCTCTACACTGGGCATTTCCTTGCATTCGTTATACATTTTCCTCGAGCATCTCCTAACTCAAATAATGCACTTGTTAGGACATCTCCAAATACATCACTCACTTGCCACTAGCATCTTCTAACATATATCATTCAGTTAGGGGGGGATCCACTTGTTAGGGGCATCTCTCTATGTTCATTATACATTTGCTAGGGGCATCTCCTTTCATTCATTATCCATTGGCAAGAGACATCTTCATCCATTCATGATACATTTGCTAAGGGCAATTGTTTGCATGCATCATACATTATAAACCTAGTAGCAGTTCCCTCCTTGCACCATATATTAGTGTAGGGGCATTGTCACAGCCCTCTCCACCCCACTAATATGAGGTATTCACCATGATTACCTAAATCCTCTCTACCCGACCTTGACTACTTGACCCCAAGTCATCTTCAAACTATGGGCACTTGCCTTTTGTGTAGCTCAAGCTTAAGGAACCTAGCCTTGAGTCATCACCAAAACCTTAGTTTTTTGGCCCTAAGGCACTCCATAGCTTAATCATAATGACCCTAGTTAGTTGCCCCTAAATGGTGCGTGAGCCTTGAATGAACTCAAGCAATGAGGATGGTTTGCAATTTGATCTTAACTTGGCTTGGAATCAGCAATGAACTAGAACCAAACAGCGAATACGAATGGAATAATGGCTTAGACACCACCTAAACTGAATTAGGAATCCACCGTTTAAATCACAAAGGTTAAGCCACGAGATTTGGATTAAAGGAAACCACTATAGTTAAGAACAATTCTAATTGATTAAAGAGAGATTTGAGAGATATTGAGTTAAAACTCGAAAATGGAGGTTTTCTTTCATGAATTCCGCCTTGAACAAATAGCCAAGCAGGTATATGTATATGTTCCTAGCTAGTAAGCAAGCAGACTAGTTCCTTAAGCTAATCTGCCCAGGTTAACAAAGCTGTTTTGCGAATAGTTTTAACTTAAGCTAATCATAAGCATGTGTGTAGGTAATACAATCTATCTAGGATCAATCAAGGAGTAAAACATGGTTAATCAGCTCTAACCAAGGCACTTGCTCAGGGTTGAGAGAGAAAAGGTAGGTTGTAGGTGGTTGCTTTTCAGTTGTCCAATCCGAAAGCAAGTAGCCATCACACCTCAAGCCAATTAGCCAAGTGGATGCCAAAGCTGCAAGGGTGACAATCATGGTGTTTCCGGACGTCCCACCAACCAACAAAGCAATTTGATATGTGAACAAACCTTCTCTATTAAGAAAAAGCCTAGTAAGGTTAAAACAACTTGCTTAAGCCAAATGAACTCGAGTAATCACAGAAATTAATCACATTAGTTCCCCAACCTATTCTTGACTTAGAACTAATTTTAATGCATATCATGGTTCTTTATGATATTAATGATCATCCCCAATAGAACAATTAGCTCTAAATTAGGTTTAGGTGGGAAAACCATGCAAAAACTCAAACTAGGTCTAGCATAGCCTCCATCAGCAACGGTTGACAAAATGCAGTTGAAACTCCATGAATAACTTTTCATGATGATGATTTCTCTTCATGGCTTGATACCTTAGGATTTTGGCTGGCAGCCTAAGCAAAACCTCAGGCCCTAAATCAGGTTTAAGGTTATGACTCCACCTAATCATATAATACGAGTAAACTGAAACTTTTCCAGCATACCTTCACTAGTTAGGCCAAAATTGAGTTTCTTTAGTGAAATAGATATCTTAAGGAGTCTAGAAAATCTTGCCCATAGAAGATGTTGGAAACTCCCATAATCATGCCATCCAAAACTATGACTAATTTTGCATTGGAGTATGAGAACAAGGACTGAATTTACCTCAGTGTTATTTCATTACCTTGATCTTCCTGACCTTGGATGGTGCCCTGGACATGTGTTGGATCTTGGTAGCTCTCTTGTGTGTCATGCTCTATATCAACCTCCCATTGTTCAGAAGGATTTGATCTCAAATCAGAAGGGAAAATAGTCCTCCACTTAAGGACTTAAATCTCCAATATTAAAAATGGCTGAAACAACCATTTCTCATAGGAGCTGTAGCTCGTAGGCATTGTCAGCCACCTTTTCAATGATCTTAAGTGGCCCATCCCCTCTTGTCATAACCTTATTCTTCCTCCTGGATAGGAACGTCTCTTTTCTAAGGTGTAACCAGACTATATCTCATGGATTGAACTCCGTCTTCTTCCTATGCTTGTTTACCCTTCCCTTAAAAATTACATTGGTCTTTCCTATGTGGTTCCTCACTTGCTCATGCCACTTCTTCATCTCCTTTGGCCTCTGCTCGGCTTCATGATTAACCCTTGATTTACTTGGTACAGGTAGCAAATCAATGGGGCTAAGAGGGTTCACCCCATACACACAGTCAAAGGAAGAGTGCACGGCAGCATAGGATGGAGCCCTCTTATAGCAAACTTAGCATGGAGCAGTTTTAGGTCCCAATATTTCAAGCTTTTACTCACCAAACTCCTAAGCAAAGTAGTAAGAGTTTAGTTTGTTACCTTTATCTGGCTAGTAGTTTGAGGATGATAGGTCATACTAAATAAGAGTTTAGTGCCTAAAAGCTTCCATAAACTTCTTTAAAAGTGGGACAGAAACTTGGAGTCTCTATTAGATATAATGGACTTAGGCACACCATAAAGCCTAATGATCTCTTTGAAGTATAACTCAGCAATGTAGCTAGCATCATCAGTTTTATGGCAATGAACAAAGTAGCCATTTTGAAAAATCTATCCATAACTAGCATGACTGCATCCTTCCCCCTCTAGGTCCTACGGATGGCCATAATGAAATCCATACTTGCATCATCCCAAGGCCTTGAAAGTACGGGCAATAGGGTGTATAATTCTTAATGGAATTGACTCTTGGCTTTGTGGCAAATAGGGCAAGCTGAAATGATCTTGTGAACATCCCCTCACTTCTAAGCCAATGAAAATGCTCTTTTAGAATATCAATTGTTTTGTTTAGGCCAAAATGGCTAGCAAGAGCACCATCATGAGCTTCTCGAACGAGTAACTTTCTTGAAGAGAATATAGGGATACAAACCTTGTTAGACCTAAATAGATAGCCTTCTTGGGAAGTGTAGGGGCCATCTTTTGGAACTTTCTTAATTAAGAGCTAGAAATCTAGATCCTCCTTGAAGATATATTGGATTTAATGAAATCCAAGTACCTTTGCTTCCAAAATAGAAAGTAAGGTACACCTTCTAGATAGGGTATCCACCACCCCATTCTCCTTTACACTTTTGTGTTTGCAGGTAAAGTTGAATAACTAAAGGAACTCCACCTATTTTGCATGCCTTGGGTTCAATTTGTGTTTACTATTATTGTACTTGAGAGTTTGATGATCATAATGTAGGACAAAAGGCCTAGCTTTGAGGTAATGACCCCAATGAGTCAAGGCCCTCACAATAGTGTAGAACTCTTTATCATAAGTGTTATAGTTGCTTTTAGAACCATTAAGCTTCTCACTGAAGTAGGTAACGGGCCTTTTGGGATTGGATCATGACAACTCCTATTCCAACTCCACCTGCAGCACACTCAAGCTCAAACAGATTGTCAAAGCTTATATAGAGCTAACACAGGTGCTTGGCAAAGTTTCTGCTTGAAATCTTCAAAGGCCTTTTGGACAGCCTTAGGCCATTTAAAATCTCCTTTCTTCATACACTCAATAATGAGGCCATAACTGAGCTAAAATCTTTAATGAATCTTCTATAAAAAGAGGCCAAACCATGAAAACTTTCGACCTTTTTGTAACTGATTTAGGTTGAGGAAAGGACTGGATTGCCTCAATCTTACTTTGATCAACTTGAATACCTGGGGTTGAAACTACAGACCTAAGAAAAGTGAGTTGTGGAGTAAAAAACTCACACTTCTCTATCGTGGCATAGAGTTTCTGTTTTCTCAAAACCTCAAAGACCTGCCTCAAGTGATCCTTGTGTGCTCTCTCATTCCGATTGTAAATCAGAATATCATCAAAGTACACTACCACAAAGTGACCAATGAATGGTTTAAGGATCTCATTCATTAACCTCATGAAGGTACTAGGGGCATTAGACATACCAGATGACATGACAAGCCATTCATACAAGCCTTGCTTTATTTCTTGCATTCATCACCATCCTTCATCCTAATCTGATGGTATCCACTACTCAAGTCAATCCTAGAAAATACCTTTGAGTCATACAGTTTATCTAACATATCATCAAGTCTACAAATTGGGTACCTATACTTAATTGTAATGTTGTTTATGGCGTGACTATCCACACACATCCTCATAGTCCCATCTTTTTTAGGTACAAGTAAGGCTGGAACAGAATAAGGACTCATGCTTTCTCTTATGTAACCCCTATTGATAAGTTCTTGAACTTGCCTCTGAAGTTCCTTAGTTTCAGTAGGGTTACACCTATAAGCTGGCTTATTTGATAGGGCAGCTCCAAATAATAGATCAATTTGATGCTTAATACCCATAAGTGGAGGTAATCTCGAGGCAAATCATCAGGGAACACATCTAAAAACTCATGTACAGGGGGCTTAGCAAGGGGGTGCAAAGGTGTCTCTCTTTCCTCTTCTTCCAACATAAGTAAGGCATATACTGGTTTGTCTTTACTTATAGATATCTTCACCTATGTTTTACTCAAAAATAATGCTTTCTCACTTGTGTTTCCCTCCCTATGGCTAGGTTTAATATTCTGGATTCGGCTAAGGGGCAAAAGGGGTAAGAGTGTAGTTATGGCCCTTAACCTTAAAGGTGTAGGTGTTGGTTGCCCCATTATGAATGACACCTTTGTCAAACTGCCAGGCCTTCTAAGGAGTAAATGATATGCATCCATAGGTAATATGTCATAAAGGACCTCATCTTTAAAGTTACCTATATTGTACTTAATTAAGGCTTGTTTGGTTATATGTACCTTATTTCCTTTCTTAAGCAATTCTAGTGAGCAAGGTCGAGAGTAAGGGATAGTAGGTAGATGGGATGAAGCAACGTTGGTACAACTATCACCATCAACAATTAAACTACATACCTTCCCTTGAATGGCACATTGGGAGTGAAAGATGAGCTTCCTTTAGCTTTCTTCTCTTAGACTCTCCATGGTGTGTAACACTCTTTTTAGGACCAGAAACTCCCCAACTTTTTAGGAGTCCAAATGATGGCCTCCTCTTGTTTCTCAGCTTCTTCATCACTAGGCTCAATAACAATTTAGTCGATCTCGTTAATCTCCTTGATCGTGAGAGCTCTTCTATTTAGGTATTCGGCCTGGGAATGGCCATATCTTTGGCATTTGAAACACCTTTTTCCATTAAGTTTCTTAGGACATTCCCTAAAAACCCCCTTACCTTTATCTCTAGTTAAATCTCCTTTGGTTTGTGTTTCTGGTTTAGGGCATAATAGGGCTTTATTGAGGGGTTAGGACGACAGTAAGAGCTTGTGTATGGCTTTTTGTTTTTAGAATACTTCTCTACCTTGATAGCTAGTTTACAAATGTCCTCAAAACTCCAGTAAGGCTGAAGATCAACCTTCTTTCCTATGCTTTGGCCTAGACCCTTTAGGAACCTAACCACAACTTGTTCTGGCTCCTCCTCTAAACCACTCCTTATCTTAAGTTGTTTAAACACTCTGATGTATTCCTCCGTACTCATTTAGACTTAGTTCAAGAAGGATACTCTAAGGTAGAGATCCCTCTTAAGCAAAAACCTTTCGTTCATTAGTTTCTTAAACTTGGTCCAGGTTGTGATATATGATTCTCCCTCCTTGGTTGTTTATCTTTTGGTATTTTCATACCAAAGGGAAGCATACTTTTTTGAGCTTAAGAGTGGCTACCTTAAAGGACTTTTCATCAGAATAGCCTTTAACCTCAAAGAATCTCTTAACAGTTTAGATCTAGTCTAGGTACACATCGAATTCAAGGTGCCTTTAAATTCAGGGGGATCAAACTTTATATCCCTTAAATCATGTTCATTATGTCTAGGTGGTTTCTTTTATCTCTAGGCGAGGGTTCATCCTGGGAATAAGATGAATGATTTGAGGTTAGATCATTGCTTGACTGACCATGGCTCCTCCTCCTACTTTCTCAAGGATTATCCCTAAATCTAGCTAAAACATCAGCCAAACTAGTGATGAGTATTTGGACATCCCTCTGAAGTTGGAGTATGGCATTTCCTCTAACTAATTCACTAGCTTCCTCAAGGATTTAGGTACTTTGGTTTGAGAAGGCTCAGCTTCCTCCATCTCGGCCATAGCATAGAAATAGATTCTAGGCTGCTTTGTGGAGCTGAGGTTCTTTTATGGCTGGATTTGTGTTTGAGCTTAAAAGGGTTCTTTGTAGTTGCTGGAAATGTGAATTTAAAACAATGGAAGATTGCAAAACTAATGAAACAGTAAGCAAACTCACCAGGTTATGCTCTTATACAACTTTGATGTATGAGCCTTGAATGAACTTAAGCAACGGGGATGGTTTTGTAACACCCCTACCCCCTAGGACCAGTGATGTTAATGGTTTCTCAAATTTCAAAATGGAACAGATAGAGTTCTGCCTAAAAATTTACTATATCCCAAGATTAAAGCCTTAAATTAGTTCCTTGTAATAATTAAAAGCATAAAAGATATGTTCACAACCTCAACGGTTACATGGCGGAGAGCACAACTCTATGAGCCATACATCTGGAGTGCACCAAATAATAAAGTTCAATAATAAAGAAAGAAAAAAAAGATATAGCTTAGCCAATCACACATCCAGAGCACCGGGGTTTATATCCCAAAAATAACTAACTTCAACTAAACCAAATGATCGATATTCAGATGATTGGCCCATATGGCCATTCAAAGCAACTGCTATTCAATACGTAATACGTGAATCAATGTACTTTACTTACATAAGCTCAAAAACTTAGAAATACATCATGATATGTTAAGTAAACTCATAAATCCACGTACTAAAATATATAATTCCTTTTTCAGAGCAAAAGGAAGACTCTATCTTGGCTTATGTGAACTGACTTCTACCTATTATTACAAGAACCTGGGTAGGAAAGGGGAATAAAGAGGGGATGAGCTACTGCATGCTCAGTGAATAATTCCCAACCCTAAGAAAATAAAACATTTGTATGTAATACATTTAAGTAGGCACACCTAATTTGATAGCTAATATTACATAATAACATATAAAGTCTCCTGCATTTGTTATTCAATATGTAATACGTGAACCAATGTCCTTTACTTACATAAGCTCAAGAACTTAGAAATACATCATGATATGTTAAGTAAACTCATAAATCCACGTGCTAAAATATATAATTCCTTTTCTAGAGCAAAAGGAAGACTCCATCTTGGCTGATGTGAACTGACTTCTACCTATCATTACAAGAACCTGGGTAGGAAAGGGGAATAAAGAGGGGATGAGCTACTGCACACTCAGTGAATGATTCCCAACCCTAAGAAAACAAAACAGTTGTATGTAATTCGTTTAAGAAGCAGGCACACCTAATTTGATAGTTAATATTACATAATAACATATAAAGTCTCCTGTATATGTTATTAACCCAACAATCTTAGGAATTGAATGGTATCCCTAGCCTTCTTTCACTCTGTGCAAGAGAGTTGTTAACCTGCTCAACGTATGACTCTTGTAATGTGGGAATGAGAACTACATATTACACTTCCTTAACATCACATAATGCATACACGAGACTTATTTCCAAACTGACTCATGTAACAATTCAGGTATTGGGAGCAGTGGAACACATAATAAGTACGAAATCACTTTATGGGGCATCAGATTCTCATATTTGTGCTGTTCAGGGGAGATCTACACTCGCTATAAGGAGATCCACACTTGCCCTTCGTAATATCCCCGGGGATTCTTATAATCAGTGAACCACTACCCGCGTCAAGGTCTTCTAGGGTTCCCACTTCTAGGCATACTCCATAGGAGTTAGGGTTCCCGCATACCGGGACTACTCCTCGAACATTTGTCTAAATATTTCATACCATTTTCCCATCTCGAAACATTTCAGATGCTTCCCACTTTAGATATACTCGTATCAAAATTCGCATTGTATCACAAACAATGGCCATTTCATTCTCAAGAGGCTAAAGTGCCTTAATGAACTCAAGTTGACTTTTGAAAGCATAAAACCACTCATTTGACAAAGTATGCTTATAAACAAGCTAACAACCATATGTCGATTCACTTATTAGGGAATATGACATTAAAACTTGATTTAGAAGCTAGTAGATACAATCATGTATAAACACCTCAATTTCTTAATGCTTCAGATGTAAAACAGTTCAAACATAATACAAGGCTCTATGCGGTCACGTTAAGTGTCAAATAAGTTATAAAAGATCTTGTAACATCTAATTACGACTCTTATCAAATGAATGGTGTGACAGTCACTGTTAACCACATATCTCAGAATACTTGCCATATCAAAGCAAATCACTTATGCACTTATCAACACAGGCCTTTAAGCATATCACAAACATATTTATTCATAATTCAAAATGTTTTCCAACTCAACAGCTAACTTGAATAGCCTGTGGAAGCATCAAAGGTTCTAAACACTCAACAACTCATCTTTAATTTAATTCATTACTAATAATCAACCAACTCGATTTCGATTTTGTTTTATTCCACATAGCCAAATAATTCAATCTGAGCATCAAATTATGCCAAATAACCAAACCCGCTTTCTACATCCTTTGTTTATATACATATTCAAATTCATTCCAAAACCTAAATCAATTAACTTTGAAATTGAATAATAATCAAAACAATCTCAGAAATAAGCGTGTTAAAAATTTGAGAAATTATTAGTAATTTAGGAACTGAGAATACCCACCTTGAATTCAAGCTAAAGGACCTAACTCCTAGGCTAATTGGGTAGATCAAGGCTAGGTTTGAGCCTCTCTTTCCTCCCCTTTGTTGTAGTCCGCCACCTCCTTCCTAGGCGTTGCTCTACCACTAGTCTACCACTGGCAACCGCCACAAGCTGCTGCCCCCTTCTGGTTATCACTGTGCATCACCCTACATCTCACTCCCTTTCTTCGCTCGATCTCTCTTTCTCTCTCCTGGCTTGCGATGATGATTTATAGGTTTTAAAACCGTAGCTTCATTGACCCTTCTCGCGCGACACCAAGCCTTAGACCGGCCAGTGATGACGCCACAACCTAGCCAACTACCGCCGTGCCTCACCACTGCTACCTCGTCTCTCTCTCTCTCTCTCTCTCTCTTTCTTCAGTGGTTCACGGAGGTGAGATAGCAGAAGCCTTCATGGCTTCTCTTCTCCTATCAGGCCAGGACCCGAGTCCTCACCCCCTCCCCTTTTTGTTTTTCCTTTTTTTTGGGTTATCTTGGTATACCAAGTGGGTTTGGCCCAACTATATGAACCCTAAATCGTTTCCAATATCAGATACTTAAGCCAACCTTGCTAACTTCACTAATTGCACATTGAGCTAATTTAGCCAAACTTGCTAATTTTCACGTAATCTTATAACAAATCAAGAAAATTTATAAAATTAGTTCACACAAATCCCTACGCTCAATTAGCATGCAAAACAAGAAGAGTCTAACATAGCCGATTAAACAAAATGTAATCAATGAATTAATCTAAATAGTTAGGCTAAAATTAAGAATTCTTGGTTATTACATTCTCCTCCCCTTAAAAGAATTTCATCCTCGAAATTCGGAAGTCTTAGGTATAGTTAAACACAGGATTTGTATACACATGACACAACCCATCTAAACTAACAATGTAATATAGAACCATGCTTTAAAGCTAATTATAACTCTTTAAATCGATAAAACAAAAGGTTTATTGTATCCAGTCTCCTCCTCATTGATCCTCTTCAAGAGTCGACTCACTCCATTAAGGCGCCGAGGGCAAATTGGGCAGAAGAAGGGCACCTGAGTTTTCATAGATACCCTTTTCAAAGTCATGTTAAAACAAAAGTTAAAACAGAAACCACTTTACATTGAAGCACATAAGTTGGCATCTAAGGAACCTTTTATACTTCATAACTAGTGGCACTAGTGAAGGTCGAGTCAAGGTACACAATTGAATCAATTTCATCCCAAAGCATTTGAGAATAAAATCATTTTATGATTAAGTCAATCGACGAGGGCTTCTATACCGCTATGGGCTAGTAGGGACACTGTGTGTCACATAGCATCATAGGAATAACAAAAACCCATAAAAATGACATATGAGCTCGCAATAACATTATGTAGGATAACATCTTGGCAATGCGCACCGAAGAATAATCAACATCAGTTAATATTACGTATATAAAATAAGCAAATCTCTGGGCAATGCATTGGGTGATCAGTTATCAAGTAGAGAAGCAACTTGGGAAGGAAAATGTTATGTTAAGAATATGGGCTGATAGGCCACTGAGGTTCAGTACATTCCTCATGTACAGGTTGCGAGAAGGAGGTGTTATTGTTAAATTGGCGTAAGGTCCGTACATTCACTGATGCGCCCATAGAGTGATCCTACCTAGCAACTGATTTTCGATAGGGGTTGTCACTTAAGAGGGTTCTAGTTTTTATGGATTATGGATTGCAACATGGCAAGTAGCATTGGGTTAGGGAAGCAACTACTTAGTGCCCTTAGGCTAATGCCTCCTATTATTCTTATGACCATAATTATAAAAACGAAACATCTCCAACCAGCATACATAGTTAAAGAAACACATGGACAAGGTAATCACAGTGGCTTGGCTAATAGGGAGCTCCATTCCAAAGTCTTCGTGTGGAATTGGTTATCTCTAATATCATAGAAATATGCAAATAGATTGGTAGACTTAAAGATGTCATCCTAGGTCCTTTACGCCCCACTTAGAGTATTGCAAATACATACCCATGTTCATAACACAACTAAGCCATACCTAACGTATGAGCATGTCATATAAAGTACATAGGCAATTGCATACTCATGCAGGTGCGGGTTCATATAGCTGCGAGATTTTAGTATGTAGAATGGTAGCATGGCCGTACGACACCAGAACAACCCCTAAGAATGAATAACATTAATTGTATCGGCTAAGTAAAAGCACAACTTCAAGGTTTCTCCAACAAGCTCATCACGTGATGCATAATGTAAGATAGCTTAATCACATCATTTTATGGAACTCCTATCAGCCATGCAAATGACTATTCATGCAAACTCATTCATAAATCTGAGGTTCAAAAATTTAACTACTATTGTAGGCACAGTGGCATGTCACCCGTTTAAGCATCAAAAGCTCAAGGATATGTACTTATGAATATAAAATTCTATGGTCAAAGGTCATGTTACTGTATATACAATTAAGTAGCCACTAAAACTAATTAGAAGGAAATAATGATACTTAAGATTAGTCCATTAACAACCCAGCATCCCATCACTCCACTTATCGTATAGGTCGAGTGGTTAATCCAACTCCATCATATACGTAACCACCCTCAAAGGTGTACACATAAGGCAATTCATTAACAAATCCATCAAGGACAGTTCTAATGAACTAGAGTAACTGAATATGCTCACATGAGCTTAACATTACATGCATGGCCATGTTAATACTCGAAAACATCTAAACTCACTCATTGTCATGTAAGGATGCACCTACACGACCGCACGAAGATGCAATCCCTTGGTTGTAGCCTACACCTAAAGTGTAAGTCTTGGTCCCTTCCTGAATGATTAGAGCTAGCCATTCATAAGCTGGCAATCATTTCAAGGTCAAGAGAATGGCATTAATGGCCTTACGAATATACATCAAGGTTTTATAAGACACCCTATCTCATGAGGTGATCGTAGCAGTTCTAAGAGCTTGTAGTATGAAAGGAAAGGTTTTACCTTTTATAGAGATCCTTGGTTTCCGCACTCAGTGTTAGTGCTTAACAAAGCATTCAGAAGGTATGGGTCATTGCCTCCCAGAGGTGACTAGGTGAAATACGTGGTATAACAATTCCAAGGTCTGTCATGTTCTTCTTCTTATTTTCCCCTCTAGGTTTACTAGGGTTGATACGACCAAGGTGCTATTATTCCTACAACAAGCATATCAGCCCGCATAATAGAAATCATTTCACATGGTCAACTCGATAGTAGTTGCATGATGAAAAGCACGAAATGTAATAAATAAACAACATCAAGTCCTCAAACACACATAGAATGGTAACGATGATATGCAAGCAATGACCACAATCATATAGAATGACGGGGAATACATGATAAGTGCTTAATGTATACATCATTTTAGGGCTATTTTGCCACAATTTTAGGAGAATTATGTGCTTAATGTCATAATCTATACTCCTATTCTCGATTTATGCTTGGGTATGGTTGTTTGATGTGTTTTGCAGGATTTTAGGCCTTTTTACCTAGCATTTGACCCTTATTGGATGTATTTTGACCTCCCCCATGGACACCCATGTGCTGTTATGCCCGTGGAGCAAGGAAAGAGAAGAAAATCGGTTCCAGCCAAGACCACGGTCGGACCGCGGTGCCTGCCACGGACCATGGTGAGAGGTGAAACTGTTGCCTCTTCATTTTCCTTCGGCTGTGCAGCTGAAAACATCCAAATTTTTCTATAAAAGGCGTCGTTCAGCAGCAATAGAGAAAAAGCAAGTATATCACAGTCATCTTCTTTCTTAAATTATGTTCTTTCTAGTTTAGATTCTTAGTTTGATTATTGTTTTAGTCAGAAATCTTAAGAGTGTGTGTTTGATTTAGAGGCAGTTTGACGCCCTTGGTTGAAAGGCTATCCCAGTTAAGCTCTTCCTCTCAGATTTTGCCAAAACATTGGTTAGTTATTTAATCTTTTATCATGTGTGAGTAGTTTTATTTTGTTTAGGGATTTAGTAGTTCATGAAAGTGTAGTTGTATCATTTTTTAATCTATAGAATTGTGCTTATTTCATGATTGGTTTGATTTTATTCTATCAAGTAATTATCATGTTGTGAGTGAATTTTTGGCCAAAGTTTGCTTGCACACTTGAAACAATTGAGTGAAAAACTAAAAGGTTACATTTAATTGTTAGAATGCTTGGTAAAACTTGACATAACGTCGTCTCAAAAGAGAGATTTGCATGTTAGGAGGACTAGAGAGTACTCAAAGATATTTAACTTAGATGAAGACAAATTAGTTTGAAAGAACGACTTTTGCTTAGTTTAGGCAAATTTGGCCGATTTTGAAAGAATAGACTAAATTTTTGGAGAGATTGCAATTCCTCGAGATTAACCTATTAGAGAAAAGCACATGCTTATCATTTTGATCCAACCAACTTTCATAACTACATAAATTCCTCGGCATATTTCCTTAATTGATTTAAAATTAGTGAATTTGAAGTTATTAAATTAAGCTCTCTTGAATTAGAATTTTACTTAGCACAATTTGATAAACAAAACTCGATAGATTACATTGGTCCCTGAGGAGTGTCTTTTTATCTATACTACAACTACCCGTGCACTTGCGGCAGTGGTCAATACACTTATGTAATGAGCAAGAGTGATGCACCACTATCATTCAAATTTTCATACATACATATAAAGGTCTCACTTAACCCTTTTAATTAATTTAGAAATCCTCCAAAGGAAAACACAATCTAGCATGACCTCCCGATAGAGAGGATAATCTCCAGTTACTTCCCAAAGGGTTCATTATTAGCCAGTCTAGAGAGGTTGGCATCTCGGCATACCTACATTCACAAATAACATCCACTCACATATAAGGGTGCACACTCCTGAATTTAACAGCTGCATTTCTTTAGAGTAGATGCAAGTTCTGAATACAAGTGCAAAACCTAATTCTGTTGTTAGAAAAGATTCAATACTTCAAAATATTCGCGTTTTCAGCAATAGAGAATTCACATAAGAGAAGTACAGTTTAAAAAGATTAAATTTTAATCGTGTAAGGCAATCTTTAATCGCTTGTTAGCGTATCATTGTTAACACATCTAGCAACATATACATCCTAGCATGAGCACACTTAAAACATTGATTACACAGGACCTAACCAATTGATTAGAAAGGTCTTTTAATGTGAATGCAAGTCTTTGGATGCAACCCCAAGACCTAACCAATTGATTAGAAAGGTCTTTTAATGTGAAAGGCAAACCTAACTCACTAATTAGGAAAGACTTTAACTTTCAAAGTCTCTAGGTTTTCAAAGGAAAATAGTTTCACCGCTTCTAGCCCTCTCTCTACTAACCATTGAGTATGTCTGTTCACTTCCTTATAGAGCCCGAGGAGCAAATCGTACCTTAGCGGCAAAGAATGAGCTTAGAGTTAAGACAATTCCAATAGTTTGAGTTCAAACCACACATATTTTAAACTTTCGATCAAATCACCAAGGTGCATATACAAAATAATTATTGATCGATTTATCACTTAGCTTATTCATGAGAATAAGTTGTTCAGCTTATACTCAAACAAATATTTCACTTTTTCAATCAATCAGATTACTCAATTCATAAAATTGGTCAAAGACATCAACTTACACACTAGAACTAATTCACAGACAAAAGGCACGCCATATGTCACATCGTCACAAAGTCGTTCCTTGCGTACTATATGAATGCAAGACTCATTTACCAAACTATGATTTTTAACGAGTTAACAACCATATGACAATTCATTTATCAAGGAATGTGACATTAAAACTTGTTTTAGAAGCTAGTAGACGCAATCTTGTATAAAGACCATGATTTCTTAATGTTGCAAATGTAAAACAATTCATACATAACGCAAGGCTCTATGCAGTCGCATCAAGCATCAAATAAGTTATAAAGGAGCTTGTAACATCTAATTATGAATCTTATCAAATGAATGATCTAAAAGTCACTGTTAACCACATATTTTAGAATGCTTACTATATCAAAGTAAATCACTTACACAATTATCAACACGAGCCTTTAAGCATATTAGAAACACATTTATTTGTAATTTAAGCACTTGAGTATCCTTTGCAAGCAATCAAGGGATCTTAAAACTCGAATTACTTATTAAAGATTATCCATGTTATAGGTATTTCAGTAATCAAGACAAGGACGTAATCGACGAGTAATAGGGATTTGCCTAAACTACCTTGGACTAGGCAGGTACGAGGCATACAATCCTATTATGACACTTTCGGTTTTATTTGAAATTAAAACAATTAACTCATGATAGTTTCGTCGTAATAGACATCTAAAGGCTAACAGTTACTGCAAGCTATTTTTAGTTCGGCAAAATCTGTACAATTTCACACATAAGCACACAATTGGCAACGTTATTAATTAATCGATAACTCGGGCTCCTTCCTCCTGACACCTTCTAACAAATCCTCAAAAACCAACTCATGATTTCAACCCACATCATTCCAAATACTCAACAACTCCTTTTTAATTCAATTCATTACCAATCATCAACTAACTCGATTTCAATTTCATTTCATTCCAAATAGCCAAATAATTCAATCCGAGCACCAAATTATGCCAAATAATCAAATCCACTTTCTACAGCCCCGGTTTATATACATATTCAGATTCATTCCCAACCTAAATCAATTAACTTTGAAATTAAATAATAATCAGAATAATCTAAAAAATAGGGGTGTTAAAAATTTGAGAAACTATTAGTAATTTAGGAATTGAGAATGCTCACCTCGTATCTAAGCTAAAAGAGCTAACTCCTGGGCTAATTGGGTGAATTAGGGCTCTTTCCTCTCCTTTGTTGTAGTGCACCACCTCTGTCCCAGGCACGGCTCTATCGCTGATCTGCCACTGGCAAATGCCAGAAGATATCACCCTCTTCTGGTTGTCGCCGCGCACCACCATGCATCTAACTCCCTCTGCCTGCTCGATCCCTCTTTCCCTCTCTTGGCTCGCGGTGATGGTGTATGGGTTTCAAAACCTTAGCTTCACAGCCCTTCTTGCGCGACACCAGGCCTAAGACTAGCCAGTGGTGACGCCACGACATGGCCGACTAGAGCTATACCTCGCCACTACCGCCTGGTCTCTCGCTCTATCTCTCTTTGCTGGTTCGCGTAGGTGCAATAGTGGAAGCCTTCATGGCTTCTATTCTCCTCTTGAGTCAGGACCCGAGTTCTCAACCCCTTTTCCTTTTGTTTTCCTTTTTTGTTAACTTGGTAGGCAAAGTGGGTTTGTCCTAACTATATGAACCCTAAATCGTTCCTGACATTAGATAGTTAAGCAACCTTGCTAACTTCACATAATCACACACTGAGTTAATTTAGCCAACCTTACTCATTTCTCATAATCTCGTAACAAATCAAGAAAATTTATAAAATTAGTTCACATAAAACCTTACGCTTAATTAGCATAGGAACAAAATAGTGTAACATAGCTGATTAAAAAAAACATAATCAATGAAAATATTAATCAAAATAGTTAGCCCAAAATTAAGAATTCTTGGTTATTAAAGGTTTGCAATCTGATCTAAACATGGCTTGCAATCAGTAATGAACCAAAACTAAAATAGGGGGTATGAATGGAATAAAGGCTTAACCACCACTCAAAATGAATTAGGAATCCACCCTCTAAATCATAGAGGCTAAGCCACCATATTTGGACTAAAGGAAACCCCTCTAGCAAACAACAAATTCTAATTGATTAAAGAGATGTTTAGGGGAGATTTAGTTAAAACTCGAAAATAGAGGCTTTAATTTATGAATTCTACCTTGAACAAAGAACCAAGAAGGTATATATACATGTTCCTAGCTAGTAAGCAAGCAGGCTAGTTCCTTAAGCTAATCAGTCCGAATTAACTAAGCTGTTTTACAAAACAGTTTAACTTAAGCTAATTACACGTATGAATGTAGCTAATACAATCTGTTTAGGATCAATCGAGGACTAAAAACATGATTAATTAGCTCTGACCAAGCCATTTACACATGGTAGAGAGAGAAAAGGTAGGCTGCACGTGGTTGCTTCTCGGTTGTCCAATTCGGAAGCATGTAGCCATTACACCTCAAGCCAATTGGCCAAGTGGCTGCCAAAGCTGCAAGGGTGGAAATAATGGTGTTTCTGGACATCCCAACAACAAGGAAGCAAGTTAGTGGGTGAACAAACCCTCTCAATTAAGGAAAAACCCAACAAGGACAAAATAACTTGCTTAAGCCTAATGAGCCCGGGTAATCACTGAAATTGATAAAGTAGGTTCCCCAACCTATACTTTACTTAGAGTTGATTTTATTGCATATCATGGTTCCGTAGGATGTTAATGATCATCCCAAATAGAAAAATCAGCCCTAAATTAGGTTTAGGTGGGAGAACTATCCAAAAACTCAAACTGGGTCTAGAATAGCCTTAATATGCAATGGTTGACAAAACGTAGTTGGAACTCCATGAAGAACTTGTCATGATTTGGATTTCTTTTCATTGCTTGATACCTTAGGATATTGGCTAACATCTCTAGCAAAAATTCTTGCCCTAAATCAGGTTTAATATGGGTAAACTAGAACTTTTCCAGCATACCTTTATTTTTTGGGCCAATGTAGCAAAATGCCTATGACTTAGCTAAAATAGAGTTTCCTCCATAAAACTAGATATCTTAGGGAGTCTAGCAAAGTACGACATGCCTATAATAGGTCTTGGAAATTCCAAGGATCACGCCATCCAAAACATGGATGGTACCCTAGACATGCTTTGGATCTTAGGAGCTCTCTCGTTGTTATGATCTAAATCACTAAATCATCATCAATCCTGAATTACATAGACCTCAAATCATTTCAGCTAACAATTGCTTTATCCTAGGTTGCCCAATCATTGATTTCTATGACCTCGATCATTTAAACTTGATTTGAGCCCCTTGATCTCGGGTAGCCCCAACATCGGGCTAGCGATCTTTAAGCCATTGAACTTGGAGTTGTTTGACCTTGAGTTGTTCGTAAGTTATTTGACTCTGAGTTGCTTAATCCTGAATTGCTCGAATTATTAGATATTTGACCGTGAGTTACTCTAAACCTTGACCATTCAATGCCTAGATTTGCCCTGAGTCGCGTAGATCATACCATAATCATACATAATTTGCATTTTTTAGGCCAAAATACATGTGTCTCTCATGACATCAAGCTTTTCTTTTACGAGTTCGATCAATGAGGGACAATCTTTAAATACCGAATTTTGACTCATTCTTTATTCTTATTTTTTTCACAAAATACAAAAAATACAAAATAAAAATTTTAAAATAAATCAATGTTCAAATATGGTCCAAGATTTAAAAATACAGCAAAATCTGACCAAACTCCAAAAAGCCCAAACAGTAGGCCCAATTATATCATCCATCCAAACCCCATAAAAAAAAAGGAGAAAAAAGAAAACTTCAAGGCCAAAACAAAAAGGAAGAAAATGTTTATTTGGGTCCCACACACCAATGCACACTGCAACCACCCAAAATCTACCCCAAAAAAAGGAAAAAAGTAAAAAAGAAAAAGAATAACAAAAAGATTAAATCGAAACAAGACAAAAAGGAAAAATATTTTTTAGTGACAGTGGTGGGTTCGCATAAACCGTGAAATGTCAAGCCCCCCCGAAGAAATCTTTTTTTTTGGGTTTTGTTTTTAATTTGTCGCTCCTTTTTTTTTTTCCTTTCGTATGTTTCTTCTTCTTGTCTTTATGCACTTTTACCACCATTTTCCTTTGAAGACAGGTTAACAACTTTTATTTTTCTTTTGGCCTCATATGTTTGTTTGCTTTCTCCAATCTCATCTGCATCATACTTAAAAGTTTGAATTCGACTATTGGGTTTCCACAATGTCAGCTATTTATTTATTTATTAACAAAAATCAGAATTTTATAAGGGTTCAAAGGGATTAAATCTCTGTTGACTGTAAATTTCCTCTCCCTCACCACTAGGGTGGACCTTTTTCTATTTTTAAAACTTCTCAAATTCTTTTGTTGCATTTCTAATTATATCTAGGTCTAGATTCATTAGTTAGTTTTAGTTAGTTCTAATTAGCGTTTTCAAGAGTTAATTAGTCCTCATTGATCTTTCTAAATTTTAGACCCATTTTAGGAAGATATCTCAAATAATTATTCCTGTATAAACTTCTTGGTTAGGTTTACTTGGTTTAATTACTTATCTCAAGAATTAGTTAAATCTAGTTAAACCTTTTCATGTCTTTTATTTATGTACTATATACTTTACTGTGTTGTTCGTATATTTTACTCATTTAATAATCTTCTATTTTTCTTTCACTTCTTTTCTTGTAAATATATTTTCATTTTTTTCATATTTTGTTTCGTTATTTCGCTTGTCCTTTTTCTTATTTATGCTAATCATTGTACTAAGTTGTGTCCTCTTGTGACTTTTTTTTTTTCTAGTTTAGGCCGGTGCTTAGTAGTATTTTGGGCCGCATTCATCCGTCAATCCCTTTCGAGTCTTGATGGCCATTCCCCCTACTTAGGTTTGGAACAATAGCTTTTCTTTTTTCGTAGGTAAATTAGTCAAGTTGAGCATTGTTTGCAAATTTGCCTGTTTTTCTTCATTTTTACTCTTGACATTCACCTTCTCCATTTTTCATTTTGATCCAAGAAAAATGGTTTAAATGGGTTAACCCATGGCCATAAAGCCCATTTCCTGCAGGATGTCTAATCCCTTCCAAAACCAACCAACATTTTGTTTTTGTTATTTTTAACCATTTCTTGATCTTTTATCAAAATAATTTCTTCATATGAAAGAAAATAGACATCCAAAGCTTTTCAAATTAATGCATTATGTCTCCTAATGCTTCATATTTTGTGAGATATGAAATTCCAAATTTGAAGTTTTAGAACTGAAATGTTTCCAAAATTCAACACATGCTCTTATTTTATAAAATCCCGAACAATACCGTATGTTGTCCAAACTATTGAAATAAAAATTGAATAAATTCATGAGTCCATGTACTTTATCCTATTAAATAAGTTTTGCCAAATTCTTCTTTAATAATTTCTGGTAAATACAATAAGGACACCCTATCGAGAATATCAAACTTAGTTTTAGCACTTGTATTTTTAATTTGCCAAAATCATGTGTTTGAATGTTAACTCCAAAACTTTAAAATAAACTCATAACTAATAAGAAGTATTTACGTATGGTATTCACCTCATCCAGATCATCCTTCAAAAAGATATGATTTTTGAAGTTGGCATTCATAACTTTTCTTAAAGTATACAATAATCACATTTTAGAATTATTTTCAATCCCTTAATGATATAGAGAGTTGTTTATAGAGTCCTGTGTAGGGATGGCAGCTACATCTGAATTCCAAGTAGATCTTATCCGATCCGAGTCAAAATTATCCGATTTGAATTTAAGATATAAAATTTCGAGTTCGAATCCGATAAAAATAATCTGAATCCAAGTCGGATTCGGAGAAAGGATAAAATCCGATCCAACATTCGATCCGATCCGACTGCTTTTTTAAATATTTCAAATTTAACATTTAAGTTTATATTTTCAAATTTTTAAAAATAAAACCTACCCAATATACCCGCGCTTCCCCCTACCCCCAAGCTGCCAGCCCAGCCCAGTGTTAATAGGTTTTTCTTAATATGTAAAAATTAAAACGTTTGAAGCCCCAGTACTCTGCCCCAGTTACTCTCTCTCTCCTCGCCACTTTGCTAATTGTTGGAAGTAATGGCAACAAGCTATTTTTCCTTGTCTATTTCTTCTTGTCCCACACAGAACTTGGAAAGAAGGAGAAAAGGGTTCTTATACTCCTACTCCTCCTTGTCCCAGTTGAATAAGATCAAGACATGTTTTAAGGGTATGAGGGAGCCACTAGGAACCCACACGCGCGCGCGCGCCACCGCCGCCCGCCCGTCCGGTCCGGGCTGGGGGCGTGCGCGTGGGTCGATTGTTTTTGGAAAAATCCGCTTTATTCTTTTGTATAACGGATTACGTCCACGATTCTCACCTCCGTTTATTATGGTCCTCCTGATAATCCGCTCTCCCCTTAATTTCAATTGCAGTTTTCTACAAGCTACTTATCTTCTGCCTGATCTTCTGCCTCCATCATTGCTGTTGCCGTAACTGCTGCTGTTTTCCTGTTTTTCTTAAGCCCTTCAACAACTATTATCTCCCTATAAATACGTGGCTCCCCTGTGCATTGGGAACACACAGAAAACCATCCACTTCTTCCTTCTTCTCTTCTGGCTTCGTCCTTGCTACGTTTCTGGGCATTAACATTGCATACCTCAACCTCTTAGCCGCGAAGTGCACGCGTCTGAGAGTTACTGAGTTAACCTTGGGGAGCGACCGGCTAATACGATTTGCACCCTAGTCGAGCCGTAATCGCTTTCAAGGCAGTGGCTCTCTACCATGACTCGGTTTAACCAACCCTGTGCTTTTCAGTCATTGCATCTAATTTTTCCAACAATTTGAAAGCGATTACGATTGCAATTGCTGCACCCTTCCAGAAGTCTCTCCTAGAACTTCACAAAATCGAGCCACTCGATGGAACTAACTACAAACGTTGGTCCCAGAAGTTACTACTCTGCTTCGAACAACTAGAAATCGATTATGTCCTCACCATAGACTACCTTGATGACTCTGACACCTCTCAGATTGATGCTGAGAAATCCATCGCCACTCTTGTTACTCCAAAAACACCAACTATTCCACTAGATGAAACTGCCAGAAAGAAACTGGAAAAGGACAACAAGCTGGCATGGAGTTATCTGCTGAACAACATGTCGAATCCATTGTTTGATCTTTTTGTGATCTTCAAGTCTGCGAAGATCATATGGACCAAACTGGAGGCGAAATATAGTTCAGATGATGCTGGAAAAAGGAAATATGTTGTAGGGAAGTGGCTACAGTTTCAGATCGTAGACGACAAGCCTATCATGGAACAAGTCCACGTCTACGAGAACCTATGTGCTGAAGTGCTGAACGAGGGCATGAAGATGAGCGAGATCCTACAAGCAAATGTATTGATCGAGAAATTCCCCCCATCTTGGAGTGACTACAGAAATCACCTGAAACACAAGAAGAAGGATTTGACACTCCAGGAGCTAATCAGTCATATGAGGACTGAAGAAGCAAATCGTCTTAAAGATAAGTTAGAATCTCTATCTTTAAATTCATCTAAAGCGAATCTTGTCGAATCTTCTATTCCTGTAAACAGAGACAGGTTTAAAGGAAAAAATAAAAGGGATTAGAAGCCACTGAAACGTCAAAATCACCTGAAAAAGACAAACGGTAGAATTTAGAAGAAGAAGGTTGTCTACTACGTTTGTGGCAAACCAGGCCACAAAGCATATAGTGTAACCTTCGTAAGGGAGCCAACCAAACAATTCAGAAATACACCGGACAACCAACTGCACAAGCAAACCTGACTGAAGATACTGAAGTTTTCTGTGCAGTCACATTGGAGGTCAATTTGGTGTCCAACCCCACTGAATGGATTCTAGATACCGGAGCAACAAGACACTTCTGCGCCAACAAGGATCTGATACACAACTTCGAAGATGTCCCAGATAGCGAGCATGTCTTCATGGGCAATGCTACTACCGCCGGAGTCATGGGTAAAGGGAAAGTACTTCTGAAATTTACTTCTGGCAAATCCTTATGTCTGAATAATGTGCTGTTTGTGCCTTCCCTTCGTAGAAACTTAGTTTCTAGTAGTCTTCTAGACATTGCTGGGTTTGAGGTCAACCAAAAGGCTGGAAAAATAATTATACTTCGCAATGGGTTCTTTGTTGGGAAAGGGTATCGTAGTGGAGGGCTCTTTGTTCTTAATGCTGCTTCTGATGTAGTTAATGAAAATGCTTCTTCTGCCTATATTGCTGAGTCTGTGGATTTATAGCATGGTAGACTTAGACATGTAAATTATGCTTCAACAAACAAACTAAAGAACATGCAACTAATTTATAATATCAATACTGAAAACTGCTCAAAATGTGATGTTTGCGTTGAGGCAAAATTTGCTAAAAAACCATTCAAGACCATAACAACTCAGGAAACTGAACTGCTTGAACTTGTGCATTCAGACCTAGCAGACTTTAAGAACACAATGAGCAAGGGAGGAAAGAAATAGTATATCACTTTTGTGGATGACTTTTCTAGGTATACCAAAGTTTACCTCCTTAAGTCTAAAAATGAGGCTGAGCAAATGTTCTTAAAATACAAAGCAGAAGTTGAGAACCAATTAGATCGAAAGATCAAGAGACTACGATCGGATAGAGGTGGAGAATATGATACCAATTCTCTGACTGCTTTTTGTGAGAAAAATGGCATTATACCTGAGACTACTGCCCCTTATACCCCTCAACAAAATGGTATAGCTGAAAGGAAAAATCGTACCTTAAAGGAAATGATGAATGCTATGCTTATAAGTTTGGGGTTGCCTGATAACATGTGGGGAGAAGCTGTCTTAACTGCATACCTTATTCTTAATAGAATCCCTTATAAAAAATCAGACAAAACCCCATATGAATTGTGGAAAGGGTATGTTCCTAATCTGAGTTATCTGAAAGTGTGGGGCTGTTTGGCTAAGGTTGCTTTGCCTAGTATTAAACGAACTAACATAGATCCCAAGACTTTTGATGCTGTATTTATTGGTTATGCTCAAAACAGTGCTGCTTATAGATTCATATCATTAAATGATAATGTTATTTCTGAACATAGAGATGCAGAGTTTTTTGAGCATGTTTTCCCCCTTAAAAGGGAAGTGACTGATGTGGCACCTATTAATCCTTCTTTATCTGCTAAATCGCCTGTTTTTAGCTCTAACGATAGAGTCTTAGAAATTGAACCTAGAAGGACAAGAGACGTAGGGTCGAAACAAACTTTGGACCTGACTTTATTACTACTTTTCTAATGGAATCTTTTAATAGCTCGGATGTTGATGTCATAACTGAGGAATTTGTGTCAAACTTCTTAATAGAAGAAGATCCCAAAACCTATCAAGAGGCTATAAAATCTATAGATGCAATTTTTTGGAAGGAAGCCATTAAAAGTGAAATAGATTCACTCGAGTCAAACAAAACATGGGAGTTGACCGACCTGCCCAAGGGTTGTAGACCCATTAGTAGTTAATGGATTTTCAAAAAGAAGTTAAAGGTGGATGGTTCAATTGATAAGTATAAGGCCAGGTTGGTTATTAAAGGTTTTGATTAGAGAAAGGGGATAGACTATTTTGATACATTCTCCCCTGTGACCAAAATAGCCACCATTAGAGCTTTAATTGCCTTAGCTGCTATATATGATCTTGTTGTACATCAAATGGATGTTAAAACAGCCTTCTTGAATGGTGATCTAGAGGAAGAAATTTACATGACTCAACCTGAGGGCTGTGAGGTACCAGGCCAGGAGAATAAAGTCTGTAGACTGAGAAAATCTCTTTATGGTCTAAAGCAGGCTCCTAAACAATGGTACGAAAAGTTTGACAGCTCTTTAGTATAAAATGGTTTTACTGTAAACTTGTCTGATTCATGTGTATACTCAAAAAGGATTGATTCAGATTGTGTACTCATTTGTCTTTACGTTGATGATATGCTGATCTTAGGCACTAATCTGCTCGTTGTTAACGAAACTAAAAAGCTATTGTCTTCGTTGTTTGAAATGAAAGACATGGGAGAAGCAAGTGTGATTTTGGGGATCAAAATTCAGAAAACCAGCACTGGCTTTTCATTATCTCAGTCACATTACATCGAAAAAATGTTGAAGAAATTTAACCAATTTGATGTGACACCTGTAAGAACACCTTATGATCCCAGTATTCACTTAAAGAAAAATAAAGGATCCAGTGTATCACAAAATGAGTACGCAAAAGTTATAGTAAGTGTGATGTTTCTTATGAACTTCACTCGTCCTAATATTGCTTATGCCGTAAGCAGATTGAGTCGGTATACTCATAACCCTAGTCAAGAACATTGGAATGCACTTCTTCGTTTGCTCAAATATCTTAGAGGTATTATTGATACGTGTTTGCATTTTAACAAATTTCCTGCTGTGTTAGAAGGATATTGTGATGCAAACTGGGTATCTGATAATGATGAAATCAGCTCTACTAGTGGTTATATTTTTACTCTTGGTGGAGGGGCTATCTCGTGGAAGTCTGCAAAACAGACTTGCATAGCCCGCTCCACCATGGAATCTGAATTCATTGCTCTTAAGTTGGCAGGATAAGAAGTAGAATGGCTCAAATGCTTGTTAACAGACATGCCATTGTGGGGCAAACAAGCAACACCAATTTCCCCACATTGTGACTCGCAAGTGGCAATAGGAGTGGCGCACAATAGTGTCTACAACGGAAAAAGGAGACACATCCGTATCAGACACAGTGCGGTGAAACAGCTGCTGAAACATGGAGTCATATCTCTACAGTATGTGAAATCTGAGAAGAACTTGGCGGATCCTCTCATGAAGGGATTAACAAGGCGATTGGTGCTGGAGACGTCGAGGGGGATGGGCCTTAAGCCTGTAACTGGAGATAGTGTGGTGGATACCCATTAGCGGTCAAACGAAGCCATGCTAACCTCTAAGATGCACTACATTCCCATCCTTATGACGTGTGATAATGCTTGTGCTATAGAGAAGCACAATAATGAATCCATAGCCTTCCAAGGTGGTGCTATAGAAAAGCACTTGATGGATTCATCCCATTTTACTTGAAAAACGAGCTTACGCTCTTGGTGTAGTTATACCTATTGTGGGGGTGCTATTGAGAAGCACTTAATGTATTCATTGCATGGAAAACTTGTGAGGTTGAACTGTATTATGTTCTTAATAATTTCATAGCCATTGTTATGGTGGTCTATACCGAAGATAGACTTGATGAAATTACCTATGTAGGTGTGAAGGTTTGGCCGCCTTCTATGAGAAATTCAGGTTTTCTCTCTAGAGCACCTATGAGACCCAAGGTACGTGCATGGCCAAAAAGGCGCCTGTGTTGTTATCGCGAGGTATGTGTTTTTCCTTAAGGGTTGATATGTGTTGTGGGGGTCTCAATCAAGGTTTACAAGTTCAAGACTTAGCTCACTTGTAAATTACTTGGTTATTGCCTCGCATCACTAATGTGTCAATTCAAATCGAAAGATATTGACATCTAAGTATCCGACCCCTAATCGCCTAGAAATTCTTTCCTCTCTTATCTTGTATGCCATTAGTGGGGGATTGTTGGAAGTAATGGCAACAAGCTACTTTTCCTTCTCTATTTCTTCTTGCCCCACATAGCACTTGGAAAGAAGGAGAAAAGGGTTCTTATACTCCTACTCCTCCTTGTTCCAGTTGAATAAGATCAAGGCATGTTTTAAGGGTATGAGAGGGCCACTGGGAAACCACACGCGCGCGCGCACCGCCGTCGCCCGCCCGTCCGATCCGGGCTAGGCTGGGCACGCGCGCGTGTCGATTGTTTTTGAAAAAATCCGTTTTATTCGTTTGTATAACGGATTGCGTCCACGATTCTCGTCTCCGTTTATTATGGTCCTTCTGATAATCCGCTCTCCCCTTAATTTTAATTGCAGTTTTCTACAAGCTGCTTATCTTCTGCCTGATCTTCTGCCTCCATCATTGCTGTTGCCGTAACTGCTGCTGTTTTCCTTTTTTTCTTAAGCCCTTCAATAACTATTATCTCACTATAAATACGTGGCTCCCCTGTGCATTGGGAACACACAGAAAACCATCCACTTCTTCCCTCTTCTCTTCTGTCTTCTTCCTTGCTACATTTCTGGGCATTAACATTGCATACCTCAACCTCTTAGCCGCGAAGTGCACGAGTCTGAGAGTTACTGAGTTAACCTTGGAGAGCGACCGGCTAATACGATTTGCACCTTAGTCGAGCCGTAATCACTTTCAAGGCAGTGGTTCTCTACCACGACTCGGTTTAACCAACCCTGTGCTTTTCAGTCATTGCATCTAATTTTTCCAACACTAGTTGCTCTTGCCGCTCGGCTCGCTAGTCGCTCTCGAGTCTTGGCCTCTCACTAGTCACTCTTGACCTCTCCCTACTTGGTAGTTGGACTGTCGGAGTAGTCCCTCCTCAATCCTTGGCTACTCGCTCTAACTCCCAGCTCTCTCTCTCTCTCTCTCTCTCTCTCTCTCTCTCTCTCTCTCTTTGAGCCTCTATCTTCTTGTCGGTTTCTACAACGTCGACACTGATCATTTTATCGTCCCTCTATGGTTTACCGTTAGTGCACATCTTATCTTTCTCCTTAATTTAATAGTTCATACAATAAAATCTAAATATACATTTTTTATGACTTGGAGTGTTGTTTAGATGTTTGGGGTTAACAACAAGAGCAGCTGGACTTTGGGTTTTACCATTTTGGGGTTTAGGAAGATTGTTGATTTTGATCATTTTTAGGGTTGATATGAAATTCTATTGATGTATTATATTTTAATGATTATTCAGTTTCTACAAACCTCTACAATAAAGCCTTCAATCTTCACTTTTAGCAATCTGAATGCGTCATTGAAAGAGGTTAACGAGAGCCTAATTGGACAATATGTGGTGATATTACTATGGTTGTGATGAAGATGTGAATGGAATAAACATGATGAGATAAACAGACAACAATATATGGATCAGTGGTGTGATCAAACTTATATTCTAGCACTTAATCCAATAAAAATCTCAACTCCATACAAATAATACTTATAGATATCATTATATATATATCTCTCATCGAAGACCAATAGAGAACAAGGGCTAAATAAAGCAAGCAGAGGATTTGAACTCTTAATCTTTTTCTTTTTATTAGTTGTACATGTTATTTACGATATTTCAGATGTATCTCGTAGTTATTAAGACTTGTAATTTTGGAATATATTGTTGTTTTGTTTAGCTTGAAATATATTTCTTCTTTTATTCTTCATTTAACTTGAATGTTCAGTATTCAGTTAATACGATATAGGAACACACACCATTGCCTTAATAAATAGGTAGAGTATAGAAAAATTGTATAAAATTATTGTGTGGCGAAAGGAATTATTTCGGATTGGATTAAACCCAACTCCAATCCAATTCGACTCGGACAGGATCTGGAAGTTCTCCTTCGATCCGTTGGATCTTACTCAAATTGGATATTCGAATCCGAATATAATTAGATGTGGATTCAGATATTTCAACATCTGATCCGAATCTAACTTGTTGACATCCCTAGTCTTTTGACTAAATCATTTTTTTGTTTTTGAATTGTTAGGGTCTATTTACTGATATTCAAGAATTTTCTTTTTGAATTGTGTATAAATCATTTTTTTATGTTAATTAAATCTCATTAAATAAATGAGTGTTTACGTTATTTGCCAACCTTCAAGACTCATGTTTATAATATACCAAAGCTAACAACTCCTCCAAGTAGCCAATTGAGCAAGACTTATACAGATAGTAGGACATTTATTTATCTTCTTTAAATTTCGGCTACATGGGGAAAGCCTTGTAGATGTTACATTTAATGGTTTATTCATTATCTCATAATAATCTAGTTCATTTAACATCCTTGATCGAAAGTTCGACTAAGAAAATCTAATTCCATCATATTTTGGCATGATTCAGTCTATTGGCAACAATCCAACTTGGCTAAACAATATAATGAAACGATTAATCACTATTTAACCAATCCTGACTTATGGTGCATAGATGTTGGAATGGTACCTGGGCCATGATGATACGGCAACTATTTCATACTCATTCCTAATCAAAGCCAAAGGAATGGAACAAAACTAGGCCTATGAAAGTGATTCAAGGGACAATAATAATTGTAACTGCCCCTTTATGATCATCTTGACCCTAATCACAAGTCCTAATGGATTTGATGAAATACTTAATAACGACTTTTAGATTCGACCCTGCTTATATATGTTCATATATATTTGCATGCTTCTTCTTAAGGCTGGCATATTCTTCAGTGCATGGTCATGGCCCCTTACCAAAATTGAGCTCATAATTAGAAATTCATTCATGTCTGATCTTTACAATGGTCTACATTCAACTACACTTAGATACCTTTCATAAGTCTGTTATTACCCCTACTGGGCTACTTTTAGATTAGATATGACCATATAGCCATTAGTAGGGACTCCATCTTGAGTTCTTGAGAACCACCAGCCAATACTAACCCCCTAACTCAGCAAAAATTCATGCCACTCCATACTTAAGGAGCTAATTCTTAGTTAAAATGGAAATGTTATGAGGTGCAGCCCTTATACTCATGCCTAGACTTGAGATAATCCACCCATCCAGTCTATTATCACCTCTAGCATAGAGTTGAGACCTTGAGTAACTCTCTTTATTCTCTTATGCAGCAATTTGACTCTGGACATGATCCATCTTTAAAGTCTCTTGACACGACCATTAGATAGGGAAAATGATCTCCAAACATTCCCTAATGGAACTCACGAACTTATGACAGAGTCTCCAACAGAATTATATAGGGTTTTCATCTAAGAGTATATTTAAGTCCTATGATATACGTGTAGTAGTTTGGCACTTTTCCAAAAGAAAACCTACCATATGCTAACCAATATGCTAGCCTTGAGTCTTTATGTGCGCTTGCATGTACATTCTTATCTATACATATGTGTTTATCTTTTTCACATTATTTGCAATTGATTTTGAATAAGCAATTGACTAGTATCCAAGATATCTAGAAGGACATAACATATTAGTAAGAACCCCTCTTCAAGATGAAGGAAGTGATGAGTGCATGATTTTCACGCTTTCTAACAAAGATACCGAACCCACTATCTTAGGCTTCAAGACCAATTTTCACACTGATTTTCGACTTTTGGGGCTTAAGAGTCATATTGTTTTCAAAAATGGTTTTGTAAAAAGTTCTTCAAAAACCTCATCCTTGTTTTGTCATAACAAGGTGGTGAATCTAGTCATTTTATTTTCTAGCATAAACACTGACTCCACCTAGAGTAACATCTTCCCATGGCAGAGGCACTTATCTATGGAGGTGTACTCAATCTACACAGGGTCTGCAGACGGGAGTACCCTGTTTGCCATCATCATAATCCGAACCTTGCTATGTTTGGGAATGAGGGTGCATGCTTTTATTTATAGTGGTAGGAAGATGATTTCCCTAAGCAAGAAATACTATCAAGAATATAACCAAATCATTTTATTCTTAACTGTTTTAAAATGAGGTAGAGTGGGCCTAATTTTCATGCAATCAGCTCAATTGGCCTTGAATTAACTTGATTGTAGCAATTAATATGTGATCATAGGTGGTTTTAGGAGTAGGAAGCAAGATAGGCCCTAGCGGCCTATACTAGGACCCAGTAGTAGCCATCGGGTGGTGAAAAAATTATTGTTGGGCCTAGTAGCATATAAATCATGCTATAGCCCCTGTTTCAGCTTTACGAGAATTGTTTATGAGAGTTGTGTTATGACACAATATGCCACCACATTGGTGACAATCTCACTCATTCATAATCAAGGTCTCGAATTCGCACCCCTATAGTAGATACCTAAAAATGGAATCTTATTTTTAATGGCCTAATGACCAAAATTATACGCAACTACTATGCTTGGAGCCTAGTAGAGTAATCATTGAATTCTAGTCGAAAAGGTTTTACTAAGCCTAATAAGTCCAAATAGGCCCAAATTAACCATGTTTGATGTCTACTTGAAATCCACTGTAGGGAGTATAATATTGTTAAGTCTAGGTATCAATATTCTTCATTGAATAAGATTTCTAATCAGTATTTTGCCAAAGTCCGATAAGCAATAGAAAGGATATAAGTCAAATATTTGGACTTGTGCTAAAAAAGACACCTATTTAATGTTTTACTGATATATTGTTCCACACTTATCTAAAAATTATGAAATTAGATTCAATAAGCTTTCGAGGAAAAGAATCTCTCAAAATGGAGGTCGAACTTGAAGGTTTTGGCCAAAATAAATTGGGCTCTCTGCGGCCTAACTTAAGAACTCAGGCGAGTTCCTGCTTCCAAAAACAAGTTGAGTCTTCTATATGCAAACCCAGCCAGAGTCCTTTGCTCCATGTCCTTTTCTACCGAAACGGGATGATGAATAAGCTTAAGCAAAAGTCAAGCAATGCACTTTGCAATCTAGGCAGCAAGCTTAATTTAAGAGCAACGATGGAGTCACACTAGAAACAAGGATGTGAATGAGATAAAGGCTCAGCCACCCCCCAGGCTAAAAAAGAATTCCACCCTCTAAACTCTAAAGGCAATGCCGCATGGTTGAGATTAAAGGAACCACTTAATTTAACAATCCAAATAGAATTGATTAAGTTAGACTTTAAGGGGAATGTGTTTAAACACAAAGTAAAGCTTTTCTATTTAGTAGGTCTAGTTGCATCAAGCAGTGAAGGAGCCTTAATACAAATCTCCCTAGTAGCCAAGTAAGTGGGTGGGTTCCTTGATGATTGAAAAACCCATAAACAAACTTATCTTAACTGAAATGGAAACAAGCTTAACTTAAGCTAATTACAAAGTGTGAGTCTAGCAAATATATAATCTTTCAAATAACTCTCAAGCTTGAACATGATTAGTTAGCTCTAAGTAAGCCACTTGTGCATGTGAGAGAGAAAAAATAGATGCCGCAGCTGTCCACTTTTCAGTTGGCCAATCAAAATGCAAGCAAGCCTTTCTCTTTCATGCCATTGGGCAACTTGCCCTCCAAAGCTGGAAAAGGTGCCATGATTACGTTCCTGAGTGTCTAAGATGCCAAGGGAGCAAGTAGGCTAATCACAAATTGCTCCACTCGAGAAAGATCAATGCAAAGTTAAAATAGTTCAATTAGGCTCAGTTAATGCAATTTAGGACTAAAAATGATCAAGTTGGTTCTCAAACTTATACTTAGTTTAGAACTTATTTTAATATATAGATAGGTTCCTCGGGATGTAAATAAGCACCAAAAATACGAAAAGCAGCCCTAAATCAAGTTTAGGTAACAGAACCAATCAAAAACTAAAACCAGATCAGAATAGAGCCTAAATTGCAATGGTCAACTACATGCAACTGAAACCCATGAAGACCTTAACTTGATCTTGATTTCCCCACATCGTTTGCTACCTTAGGGTGTTGGCTATTATCCTGAGGAAAAATACTAGTCCTAAATAAGGTTTTAGATGGTGGTTCTACCAAACCTTCCAAGATGGGCAGAATAAGGCCACATCTATATACCCTGTCTGTTTGGACTAATGTAACACAATGCCTAATACTTAGGCCAAAATTAGGTTTCCCTAGGAAAACTAGACACTTAAGGAGTCCAACAAAGTAGGACTACCACAGGATGTCTTGGAAACTCTAAGGAACATGCCATCCAAAAGCATGCCTAGTTCTAGATTTGAATAAAGATTAAGGAGTGAATTTGAGTGATCATTGCTTGCTTAACTTGATCTTCCTTGGCTTAATTAATACCTCGGTCTTGATTTGGTATTTGGGAACTCTCTATGTGCCTTGCTCTGCATCAGCCTCCTTTTCTAAAGAGGATTTGGACTCAAATCTGAGGGCTCTTCAAAGTCTTCCTCTACATTAAGACTTGAGTCTCCAATGTTGAACGTAACTAAAACAACCATGTGTCATGGGAGTTGTAGCTTCCATGCATTGTCTCCAACATTCTCAATAATTTAACATGGTCTATCCCCTCTTGCCATGAGCTTATTCTTTCTTCTAAATAGAAACCTCTCTTTTTTGAGGTATAGCCAAACTAGATTTCCCGGCCTAAACTCCAAATGCTTCCTATACCTATTTGCTTATGCTTTGTAGGCTGCATTAGTCTTCTCAATATGACTTCTCACTTGTTCATGTTGCTTCTTTAACTCTCTAGCCCTTAGCTCAGCATCATAGCTTTCTCTTGACTCACTTAGAATGGGAAGCAAGTCAATGGGGGCATGGGGGTTAACCTCATACACACACTAAAAAGAAGAGTGCATTGAAACATAGGATAGAGCTCTATTATAAGCAAACTCAGCATGGTGCAACCTTAAATCCCAATCTTTCAAGCTTTTACTTATCAAACTCCTAAGCAAAGTAGTGAGAGTTCAGTTGGTTACCCCTATTTGGCCATCAGTTTGGGGATGGTAGGTTGTGCTTAATAAGAGTTTAGTGCCTAATAACTTCGACAAACTTCTCCAAAAGAGGATAGAAGCTTGTAGTCTCGATAAGAAACAATTGTCTTAGGCATACCATGGAGACTAATGATCTCTTTGAAATAGTACTCAACAATATAGCTTATATCATTAGTTTAGTGGCATGGAACAAAGTGAGCCATCTTTGAAAATCTATCCACCACCACTATGATTGCATCCTTTCCCCTCTAAGTCCTAGGGAGAGCCATAATAAAATCCATACTTACATCATACTAAGGCCTTAAGGGTACAGGTAGTGGGGTGTATAAGCCTTGGAGAAATTGACTCTTGGCTTTGTGGTGAATGGAGTAAGCTGAAATAACCTTATGCACATCCCCTCATATCTTAGGCCAATAGAAATGCTCTTTTAGAATGTTCTTAAAGAGCTCTTCGGAATACACAACTTGTTATTCTTGAAAAGGTATCCTTCTTGGAGGGTGTATAGACTGCCTTTGTGATCTCCTTACAAAAGTCCCTTAAAATCTTGATCCTCTTTATAAAGCTCCTAGATAGACAAAAATCTAAGGACCTTAGCTTCCAAAATAGAAAGTAAAGTATACCTTCTTAATAAAGCATCCACGACCACATTCTCCTTTCTACTCTTATGTTTGCAAGTGAACTTGAATTATTATAGAAGCTCCACCACTTAGCATGTCTAGGATTCAACTTGTATTCACCATTGATGTATTTGATTGCTTGATACTTTGAATGCAAGACAAAAGGTCTAGGCATGAGGTAACGACCCCAATGACTCAAATCCCACACAATAGCATAGAAATCTTTGTCGTAGGCACTGTAATTGCATCTAGAACCATTGAGTTTCTCACTAAAGTAGACAATGCACCTCTTAGATTGAATTAGGACAACCCCTATTCCAACCCCACATGCATCACATTCTAGCTCAAACAAATCTTCAAAGTTTAGAATGGCTAAGAATGGTGCTTGGCATAGCTTTTGTTTTATCTCTTCAAAGGTTTTCTCAGTATTAGTCCACTCAAATACTCCTTTTTTCATGCACTCAGTGATGGGTTCCATGATTGAGTTGAAATCTCTGATGAATCTCATATAAAAAGAAGCTAAATCATGAAAGCTTCTCCGTCATTATTTCAGGTTGAGCCTAAGATTGGATGGCTTCCACCTTTCTTTAATCTACTTGGATGTCCTTGGTTGAAACCATATAAATAAGGAAAATGAGCATTGGAGTGGAGAAATCGCACTTCTTTATCTGAGCATAGAGTTTGTGCCCCCTTAGAACCTCAAAACTTATCTTAAATTCTCCTTGTGATCTATCTTATTCTGGGTATAAATCAGAATATCATTAAAGCATACCACAACAAAGTGACCAATGAATGGTTTCAACACCTCATTCATTAATTTCATGAAAGTATTAGGGGCATTAGACAAACCAAATGACAGTACAAGCCATTCATACAAACCTTGCTTGGTTCTAAAGGTTGTTTTTCACTCATCTCCATCCCTCATTCTAATCTGACGTTATCCACTTCTCAAATCAATTCTAGAAAACTATTTAGCAGCATTTTTTAATTAATCAAGCATGTCGTCAAGCATCAGAATATGGTACCTAAACTTGATTGTGATGTTGTTGATGGTATGACTGTCTACACACATTCTTGTGGTTCCATCCTTCTTAGGGACAAGCAAGGCTTGAATGAAACAAGGGCTCATACTCTCCCTAATATATCCTCTATCAATAAGCTCTTGCACCTGCCTTTAAAATTCTTGCATCTATCAATAAGCTCTATTAATCAGCTCTTGCACCTGCCTTTAGAGTTCTTTAGCCTCTGTGGGATTACACCTATGGACTAGCTTATTAGGTAGTGAAACTCTAATAAGTCAATGTGAGGCTCACTGGCTCTAACTGGAGGTAATCCCGGGGGTAAATCACTAGGAAAGACATCCCTAAACTCTTGTATAAGAGGCTGAGCTAAAGGATGTAAGGGTGCCTTTTCCACTTATTTTTCCAACATAAGCGAGACATAAACTATTTCATCATTGCTTGTGGAACTCTCAACCTGTGTTTCACTCTGAAATAAGGTTTTCTCACTTATGTTTCCCTCCCCATTTGTCTTAATACTACATTGGACTTGACTAGTAGGTAAAGAAGCCAAAGTAAAGCTACTGCCCTTAACCTTAAAAGAGTAGGTGTTGGTCTTTCCGTGATGAATGACACTTTTATTGGATTGCCAAGGGCTATCAAGTAACATATGACAAGCATCCATGGGTAAAACATCAAAAAGCACCTTATCTTTAAAATTACCGATGGAGTAAGCAATTGAGGCCTGTTTAGTCACATATACCTCATTCCCTCTTTTAAGTCATTAAAGTGAGTAAAGCCATGGATGTTGGACAATAGGTAGCTTAAGTTTATCAATCAAATGGATGGAAACAACATTAGTGCAACAACCCTCATCAATAATCAAACTACATACCTTGCCTTGGATGGTACAACCTGTGTGAAAGATGTGTTCTCTTTAGTTTTCCTCCTGGAAACCCTCCATGGTATGCAAGATTCTTTTGAGCACAAGCACTTCTCCCCATCTGGAGCTAGGATAGTAGTTTGTTGCTCCATTTCTTTGTCATCCTCACTTGTTTCCAAGTGTCCCTTCGATCTCTTTGATAGCGAGTGCTCTTCTATTTGGGCAGTCGACTTGGAAATGACCATACCCTTGAAATTTGAAGCATATCTTAACATCAAGATTATTAGGGAACTCTTTAACAATACCCTTACCCTTTTCCTTGCTTTGTTCCTCTTTTGTTGCAGCCTCAGACTTAGCATGAGCAAAATATTTGGTTTGTGTGTTTGACTAGGAATAAGAGCAAGAGAAAGGCCTCTTGTTCTTGGAATGTTTTTTAAATTTAATGGATATTTTACACACATTGTCAACAGACCAGTAAGGTCACAACTCAACCTTTTCAGCAAGGCTAGGTCAAGGCCCCTTAGGGATACTACCCATAGTGTGTTCAGGTTCTTCTTCTAAGCCACTCCAAATTCAGAGTTACTCAAACTCTCTTATGTATTCTTCCATACTCATATGTCCCTCGCTTAACAAGGTAACCTTTGGGTAAAGATCATGCTTGTAATTATCAGGGAGAAACCATTTATGCATCAATTTCTGTAATTTGGACCAGGTTTTGATCCGAGACTTGCCTTCCTTATTTCTTTGCCTCTTGGTGTTTTCATAGCAAAGAGATGCATACTTTTTGACTTTAGTAATAGTAATCTTAAAGGCTTTGTCCTCATAATACCCTTTGATTTTAAAAAATCTCTTCAAGGATTGAACCCACTAAAGGTAGAGATCCAGGTTCAGATTGCCTTCGAACTCAGAAGGGTCAATTTTCATGTCCCTTAAGTTATCATCTTCTCCTTAAAGACTCATCATCTTAGGAAAAAGAAGACTAAGTGAAAGGGGAATTTTCGCTTTTAGAGCTACAGTTTCTTCTCCTTTCTCATTTAGGATCATCCCTTAAACTAGCTAAAACGCCCTCGAATTTGGTGGTTATGATGGCAACCTCTGTGGATAAGGTTTGAAAGTTCGGTTGGAGTTAACATATGGCATTTTCTTACCTAAATCATGGGCTTATTCTAAATTAAGTCCCCTATAGACTCTAGGAGGGTGAGCATTGCTTTCTTCTCCCCCCAGACATGGATGGGTTTAGTATGGGATGTTTTTATGGTGCTTAGTTCTTTTATAGCTGATTGTGTGTCTTAGCCTGAGTAGGTTTCTTTGTAGTTTAGGAAACATGGAAATGGAACAAAATTAGATTCCAAACCATTGAAACTGTAGGTAAGCACTCACCATGCTATACCTTGATAACACATTGGTGCATGAGCTTAAGAAAACTCAAGCAATGCACTTTTCAATTTGGTTAGCAAGCTTGATTTCAGAATAACAATGGAGCCACAACTGAAATAGCAAATATCAATTTGATAACGACTCAGCCACAACCCAAGCTAAACAAGAATTCCACCCTCTAAACTATAATGGCAATGCCATCAAGTTCAAATTAAAAGAAAATAACTTGATTTAACAAACCAAACAAAATTGATTGAGTGAGATTTTAAAGGGAATGTGCTTGAAACTCAAAGTAAAGTTTTTCATTCAACAAGTCGGGTTATCATAAGTAGCCAAGGAGGCTTATATACATATCTCCCTAGTAGCCAAATAAGTAGGTAGGTTCTGCAGTGATTAGGAAACCCCTAAACAGGCTTAACATAACTAAAATGCAAAATAAGCTCAACTTAAGCTAATTCCAAAGTGCCAGTCTAGCAAATACATAAATGTTTAAGACTTCCTTGTGGCCATTTCGAGAACCCCCTCGAGGAAAAGATGCTACCATGGTAGTGGTGGATCAATTCTCCAAGATAGCTCACTTCATTGTATTCCTCAGGAGTGATGATGCTACCTATATTACGGACCTCTTCTTTCAAGAAATTGTGAGGCTTCATAGTATTCCAAGATCCATCGTGTCGGATAGGGATGCAAAATTTCTATCTCACTTTTGGAGAACCTTATGGAGGCTCATAGGGACTAAGTTGCTATTTAAGCACTACTTGCCATCCTCAAACCGATGGGAAAATATAGCTGAAAAATATAACCCTCACAACATTGCTAAGGGTTATGGTGAGTAAGAGTTTGAGGGATTGGGATGTCAAGCTTGCTCATACCAAATTCGCCTACAATAGGGCTTCTTTCTATGCTATATGTCACTCTCGCTTTGAAGTGTGCTATGATTTTAACCCCCTTACTCCCATTGATCTTATACCTATTCCTCAAGAATCAAGGCTGAGTTTTGAGGTTGAAGCAAGAGCTAAAGAAATGAAGAAGCTACATGAGCAAGTGAAGGCACAAATTGAAAAGGTGAATGAGCAATACAAGCAAAAGGCCAACAAGAACTGCCCACACCTTGAGTTCAAACCGGGTGATCTTGTATGGTTACATTTGAGGAAGGAAAGGTTCCCCTCAAGAAGTAAGAATAAGCTGATGGTTAGAGGAGATGGTCCATATAAGAAAAGGTGGGAGAGAATGCATACACGATTGAACATCCAGGAGATATGTAAGTATCCGCCACCTTTAAGTTGGGGATCTCACTCCTTACCTTAAAGATGATGAGGAACATGAAGAACATTTAAGGACAAGTCCCCTTCAAGGGGAAGAGGTTAATGTGGAGCAACTCCCAAGCATGGGCCTACTCTCACTAGTAAAGGCCATCAACCAAGTCAGCCCAATATTTACCCTAGGTCAAGGACTAGGTCCCCCTAGGTCAATGTTAACTTGGGACCCTTAAGAAGGTCCAAGTACGGTTAGAAAAGGAGGTTCGGCCAATAGTAGGCCTAAATAAGGACTTAACCACTTAATCCTCTTAAAACCACCTCATTAGCTCATTTTTAATTTCTGGGTAGAATACTTTGTTTTATTTCTAGCTCCATTTGTACCATGCATATAAGCTCTGATTTCCCCTAATTATACATGAATAGAAAGCCCCAAATGTCTATTTTCCAAGAGCCTTGAATCACCCTCAAACTCCAAGTGTTGAGAAAGTTATGGACTAAATACCAAGTAATGGTCGGTCCAGGACTAGAAAGTTCATGGTTCTGATTATGGGCTTAATTAAGGATGTTGACACTATAATTTTGGGGATTAATTAGAATGGAATGATTCTTCACACACAAGGGAAGAGTCAAAAAGTGGAGGCGCCTTATTTAGATGAGTAGAGCCTCCTTATGGCTCCCTAGAATATGGAGGATGAATCCTGAAAAATATAGCTCATAGTGATTGTATTTATCTTAAGCATCTTGAATTATTTTCCTAGGGTATTTTATAAGCCTCCTATTGGACCACTTGCCCCACTAATATATAGTTAATTCCTCCTCCCATTAGATACTTATGGACCCAATTACCTCCATGAAAAATCAGATTGAATAAATGATATGAGAGCTTGAAGTTTGGTTTTCCTTAAAATCTCAAATTATCTCTCTTAGGAGGGCAGTGATTTAGGTCTCCCCTTTAATCTAATCCTTGGGGCTAAGGCTTTAGAGAGTTAGCGAGTGGGAAGTACTAGTTTCTTGCTCCTTATTTCAATGTTGAGTGTTTTCCATTGGAAGCCTTCTTTAATTATTTGGGAACTCTCTCTCTCTCTCTCTCTCTCTCTCTTGGTTCATCCTTGGGGTGATTAATCTTCAACCTCTATTGGGATCATCTACAAGCATTTCATGCCTTTATTTGGCCAAACGGAAGCCCCCATACATCACCTATATGGGCCTATTTTTGCACATCATAAAATACCCTAAACTCTTGCTCGCTGGAGTCAAGCAAGCATGCCTCTAAATGATCCATAGAAGAACTACGGGCTAGCATCTCCAATCTTGTGAATTCATTAAGAATATCGATTCAGTGATAGGCATCCTCCAAAACTGGGTAGTCATCACCTATGTGAGACAAAACTCCACTTTCTTATCTCCTGCCTAGTGAGAGAACTTACCATTTTGACATTAATCATGGCACCAACTATTGTTAAGAATGATCTCCATATGATCATGGGGATCAAGGCATTTTCCTCTATCTCCATCAGCACGAAGTCACACGGAATGAAAAACTTACAGACCTGTCCAAGCACATCATCTGGAACATGAATATAATACTTCACTTATTAATTTGATAGCTAAATAAAGCTAGTGGTGCGTTTTACATATCCCACCTAAAGTCCTTATAGCTAAAGTAAGGTATAAGAATCACACTTGCCCTAAGATCACATGAGGTGTTGCTAAACACTATGTCCCCAACTACATAAGAGATAGTGAAACTATTAGGATCTTATAGCTTAGGAGGCAACCTTTCTTGATAAGAGCATTGCATTGTTTTGTAAGAGCTAATGTAGCATGTTCCTGCAACATCTATTTATTGATATTATATCCTTCAAAAATTTTACATATGAAGGCATATCAATGATAGCCTCCAAGAAAGGGATGTTAATATCTAGCTTCTTTAGTATCATCAAAACCTAGAATATTTATTGTTATCTTTAGCCTTCACAAGCCTTAAAAGATAATGGACTAGGGCGTTATAGATCAACTGGCATGGATACACTCTTAACTTGGACCTTAACTTGTGGCATCACAACTTCACTCTTCTCTCAAAGGATCTTAGCTATACTTGCTTATCCATACTACTCTCTGTCTCTATCCCACTTTTCTTCCTTTTAATAGTATTCTAAAAATCTTTTAATCCTCAATGTGATTGCATTCATATAACCCTTTGAATTCGTCTCTCCCTTAAGGGTAGAAAGCTGACTCAAGTGCTGGATAATCAAAGGTATCTAAATACCTATCGTCTTCTAGTAGATAGATATGTTCTCAAACTTAGAGGTTAGCTGCCCGATAAACTCACCAAAAGCTTCATTAGTCTTAATTGGATTTGAATATATTGTTGTGAAAAATTTTCATTTCTTATATAGTTTATGACATTATGATCGGTTTTGTTCTTTAGTGACTTGTTTACTTGCTTTTGCGTAGGTAATACATGCATGATGAAACAGTTGTCTATGGTGTAATTTCTAATTTTTTATAATAATCCTATCTCACATGTGCAATTTTGTACCTATGTTGTACACTTAATCGCTGGCCCTTGGTATTAGCTATCAACATTTAGGTTTGAATAAACCTCTTTAATAGCCCCTCTATGTTTGATTTCTACTAAGGGGTTGGGAAGGTGAATTATTGATAGGGCCATAAGCACACGGTGGTATTGTAGGAAATTAAGGTCGATTCAATAGAGACTAGGTTAATCTATCAAGCTATATCCCGTCAAGATAAGCTAAGCGAATCAATACTTGATATTGAAATTGAACTAGTCCATTATCTAATGTAATGGATAAATAATCAAGGAATTTAATCAAACCAAGCAATTTTCTAACTTAAGAATTAATCAAGAGTCTTTTCTTTAAATGGGTAATTCTAAAACCGATAATCGAGTTATCAGACCCCTCTTTCAAGGTGGAATGAAATTCTTAAATCTAATCAACTATCATTTCTCAAGGGTTTTTTATTAATCTAAGATAATTAAGAACACAATTATCAAATGTAGGGGTTTTTAAATGGTGAGTCTTTCTCAAGATCCCACACGCCTAGTTTCACCTTTCAGTTCTTCACAAAATGTCTAAAATAAGCAAGAAATTGATCAAGTTTCTTGCTACCAAATCAACATCCAATATTCAATAGAATAAACCCAACAATCCAAAACACTTTTAGATCAAAATAAGAATTGGTTCAATCACAACAATTTAACTCAATCCTAATATTAACAATCCAAAACTTAACATAAAAATCATCAATAACCTAAAAGCATGAAAATCTAAAGAGAAAAGAGAAGAGAAGGGAGAGGAATTGCTCAGTCGATGCGCGCTTAAACTGTCGCTACAAACCCGATCCGAAATCCTTGCAATCTTCACCTTCAACTTGCTCTCAACTCACTCTAATCTAATCTACAATCCTAATCTAGATAGTGGATTTGGTAGAATAGGATGGATTATATATGCCAAGCAAGACAACAAACACCACTTTTATTCACAGAAATCAAAACTCCTAACATACAAAACGTGTGGAAAACGAAAGGCCGCAAAGAAAACTAGCAAAGACGGGGAAATAGGGTCCACCATGGCTGTGGTCCCCACCACGGTCTGACCGTGATGGCCTCTGGCAGGTCTATTCTCCCAATTATTCATTTACTACTTCTGCTGGATCTTCCTAGACCATGGCTCTAGCCACAGTTTGACTGTATTGGGTGTGTTTGGGCCTCTTTTTCTATCTTCTTTGATCCACAAGGCTTCAAAATCTGCATTCTATTCACATAACTAGGCTCACAAAGTGAAAATCTGCAAACACTATCAAAACAAGCAAAAGTAAGCATAATAGTAGAAATAAGGGCATAAATCGTATAATTTAGCATATTAATCACCTAAAAATGCATCAAAATGAGCCTAAAATGATATACTCTATGGGTACTTATCAAACTCCCCCATGCTTGAACGGTTGCTTGTCCTCAAACAAACACTAGATAAAACTCACAAAGGGAAATGTATCTAAGACTCAGAACATAACAACCTCCTTAAAGTAGGCAAGTCATAGCATATCACAAGCAAGAATGCCAATCAACGGTAACCCTAAGTAGTGTACAAAATATTTCAAAATTGGAAGAAAGAGAAGGTTTTCAAAAAAGTACGAGACCACAAGCTCGATATCAAACTTGATCACCCAAAAGAGCCGCAAAGCATGTCATGCAAGCACAATGAATTGAGTAGAGCCGAATCAACTGGTAGAACCTCACTTTTGGGAAATGTGAATCACTCCCAGTCATGTGTTTGAAATGTACTATAGGTTCACTCAAGACTCATTCCAAAGATGCAAACTACCATATGCTTGCAAAGAGTCTCAAATTCTCCACCACTAAAATGTGATGTGCACAAGACAATCAAGAGGACTTTATATGAGTTGTAACATGGGCTAAAAAGGGTTAAGGGTAAGGAATGGATAAATGCATTTGGGCAATGTGGAGCTATTAACCAAGTGACTAGGGAGCAACTAACAAGGCACCAAGAAATCATGAAGTTTACCAATTCTCCAAATATTAACAATACAATGAATATACCCCATGAATCAAGCAGGAAATAAGTTGGCAAAGAAAGGAATTCAAGCTATTTACTTAGCCAATGCCAAATAACTTTTTCATTCTCTTTTTATTTTGGGTTTTTTTCTTCTTTTTGCTTCTCCTTTTTTATTGTTTTTTTTGGAAAATGAAATAAGAATTTCAATTGTTGAAATACGTAGGCCTACCACTTATCAACTCATAATTTAATAGATATACACAGCCCAAATAAGAGGGAAACACAACTAAATGCTCAATATCATCAATCCCTCACCAAACCAACATACCAAAACCACCTTAAACTTAATTATCCCCAAAACTACCCACCACGTAGATGACGTGATGCTCCATAGACTTGGCTTGAAGCTTAAGAACATGTGTTTGGCCAAGGGCTAGTATGAAGTGTTCACAACAAAGACGGACATAAGCTCAAAGGGGATAAACATGCAATACAAGGGATTGGCTATTTGGCTGTGTGGCTAAAATGACCAAAGAAAGAAATGCCTTTATCATATCATCAACTCTCCAAATGCGAATGTGGTTTTGAACAAGAACCTAGGCAAGTTCTAGACATGCAACATGGAAGAGTGTCACACACGAAAAAAACATGAGACTCAATATAATGAATTAGTCAAAACAAGGCTCAAAATCTCACAGGATATCTACCAAAATCATAAATAAGCTCATAAAATGACTCTCATGTACCAACATTGGTGCTAAAGACTCTAAGGGGTAACAAAGTTCATAAAAAAGACAAGGGTCAAAACACAAAATATTTACAAAACCTTCATAATTTTTAGCACCAAAAGGGATTACACATCAAAAGATACTCGAGCTCATGAAAGCTATTATGCCTAAACAATCATCAATAGAGGTTATCTCAAACCAATCCTCACCACCTCTACATGCAATCCTATATGCAAATCTAAAAATCAACTAAATGCAACACACTAATGGAAACAAAAAGAAACTTGAAACTATATGCTCTAACAAGTATGCAAACTAATAGCCAAAATAAAAAATATGGAACTACCCTTCCCCCATGCTTAAATGAAGTATTATTATTTAAAGGAAAGAAAGTATAGAAGGGAAAGGGAAAACAAAGTATAACGATCTCACCAGGTTAAGTGCTAAGTGCACCTAAGCTAAGGCCTCCTCGCAAACGGGGCAAATGGAGCATCAGGCACTCCATCACATCTTCAAGAATCTTCCTGTCAAAATTAGATGTTGTTAAAGCATTCAAGAGCTGATCAAACTCCTGGGACCATAATTTAGAAAATACAAGGTAAGAGGTAATAACCAAAATTACACCAAAACATTAAGTATCCTCTTAACCTTATCAATGGTCTTAGAAAAATCATAGAAAGGATCAAAGAATGCAGTCCACATGATTTTCCCAGGCAAGTTTCCTAGGCATACACAATAAGGATCTATGGAGGGATCATACTCTCTAACATAATCCAGGGCCATAAAATTATTAACATTCCCACCAAGCACATCAAACACGTTATTTTCATAATGCAAATCAACATTAGCTTTAAAAATCATAGGATTACTAATGGGCACATCAATGCAATATTCAGGGGAAGGAGAGGGTAACGAATAGATAGGTGAAACATAGGAATGATCAAGGGGGTTAGGGAGAACATTATTACAACCAAGGCTAGTAGACTCCTTATGCATAAACACATCATATGACCCCTCCAAAGGAGTCTTATCTAGATCAGGCACCTCATCTAAAATATCTTTTGACTCAAAACATGCATCAAAAATATCAAACCTAGTAACAAACCCAAAAAGCTCACCCGCCTCGAGCCCCATACACTAAGCTAAAGGAAAAGATGAATCATGTAAAGTCAGGACAACATCAGTGTTGTTCTAGGATGATACAAAGTCAGGTTGAACATAGCATGCATAATAAGGACACGAATTAATATCATGGTCAGAAGAATTACACAAATCATACCATAAAGAGCCCATAATAGGTTCTAGAATAAAATGCACAAGGATCAAGAAATAAATATTTAGAAATACAACTGGGCTTCTCAAACTCAAATGAATCCCGAGCAATCCACTCAAGCGAATACCATGCCTCATTAATGTTTTTAACAAGAAAACCCCAATACTCAAAAAAAGCATGGGTTTCACTGTTCACGCCCTCATCAAGAATGTCCAAAATTCCCCATCTACCAACACAATAACCACATTGAGCAAGAAAGATATTTAAACATTTAAAATACCTCCAAAATAATTCATGCACGAATTAGGGAAAATGAAAAATCGCCATCGTTGTTCCTTAATTTTTTTTATCTTTTTAGTTTTAAATTGTTTTTTGTGGTTTCTTTTTTTTTCAAAGAAAAATCAAAATGCTTAGTCAAACCTATCGAGAAAAACCCAATACTCGATACTAGTCCCCAGCAACGGCGCCAAAAACTTGATAGGGCCGCAAGCGCATGGTAGTATTGTAGCAAATCAAGGTCGATCCCACAGAGACTAGGTTAATCTATCGGGTTGTATTCCCTCAAGATAGGCTAAGGAATCAATACTTGATATTGAAATTAAACTAGCCTATTATCTAATCTAATGGATAAATAATCAAGGAATTTAATCAAACCAAGCAATTTTCCAACTCAAGAATTAATCAAGCGCCTTTTCTTTAGATGGGTCATTCCAAAATCGATAATTGACTTATCAAACCCCTCTTTCAAGGTAGAACGAAATTCTTAATTCTAATCAACTACCATTTCTCAAGGGTTTTTAGTTAATCTAAGATCATTAAGAATACGATTATCAAATTTAGGGGTTTTTAAACGATGAGTTTTTCTCAAGATCCCACACACATAAGTTGAATCTTAGTTTTCCTACAACTAGTTTGGCATTTTAGTTCTTCACCAAATGTCTAAAACAAGTAAGAAATTGATCAAGTTTCTTGCTAGCAAATCAACATCTAAAATTCAATATAATAAACCCAACAATCTAAAACACTTTTAGATCAAAATAAGAATTGGTTCAATCACAACAATTTAACTTAATCCTAAGATTAACAATCCAAAACTTAACATAAAAATTATCAATAATCTGAAACCATGAAAATCTAAGGAGAAAAGAGAAGATAAGGGAGAGGAATTGCTAAGCTGATCCGCGCTTGAACCGTCGCTACAAACCCGATCCGGAATCCTTGCAATCTTCACCTTCAACTTGATCTCAACTCTCTCCAATCTAATCTACAATGCTAATCTAGATAATGGATTTGGTAGAATGGGATGGATTATGGATTCCAAGGAAGACAGCAAGCACCGTTTTTATTCGCAGAAATCAAAGCTCCTAACGTACAAAACATATGGAAAACGAAAGGCCGCAAAAAAACTAGCGAAGACGAGGAAATAGGGTCCACCTCAACCGTGGGCCCCACCACAGTCTCACCGTGGTGGCCTCTGGCAAGCCCGTTCTCACGATGATCCATTTGCTGTTTCTTCTAGATCTTCCTAGAACGTGGCTTTGGCCATAGTTTGATTGTATTGGTTGTCTTTGGGCCTCTTTTGCTATCTTCTTTGATCCAAAAGGCCTCAAAATCTTCATTCTATTCACATAACTTGGCTCACAAAGTGAAAATCTATAAATACTATCAAAATAAGTGAAAGCAAGTGTAATAGCAGAAATTAGGGCATAAATCGTATGATTTAGCACATTAATCCCCTAAAAATACATCAAAATGAGCCTAAAATGATATGCTCTATGGATACTTATCAATTATAGAGAGCTCCACATTGAAAACTAGGTAGTTAGGTAGCATTCGATGGTTGGGTGTTGGTGTTTCTATAGGAGAAATGAGGGTGATTGGTCCATTCTGGATTGGAGGTATTAGAATAAGGGTTATTCTAAGGTTTGTGCATTACAATTTCATTGGGAGTTAGCAAGCTCAATACTAAGAGGTTCAACTAGATAATCGATAGTGATACATTCATACATGCAAAAAATCTCTCAAACAACTCCACATTCATATGAAGAACGAGATAAACCTCCAAAAAGGAACATCAAAATGAACTAATGTAGAATGTCTAGACTAGAAGCTAGTTAAGAACACCATGGTGGGAACATTATTGCTACAATTCCTTGAATCTGTCCCAGGCCTTATATATGTACCATCCACCATGTAAAGTGAAGAAGGTGATATATGCCCTCAACTTTGTAGTTTTTCCCGGTGGAAAGTACATGCTTAGAAAAGCTTTCGAGAGTGCATCCCAAGTGGAAGAAGAGTTGAATTGGGCTCCTCATTCAACAGCCAATCAATGGCTTTATCCTTTCATAAGAAAGAGAAAACCTAAGTCGAATAGCATCACTGGAGACCTCCTTTAATTTGATAATTTCACATTTCTCCAAAAAGTTGTGAATATGTGCATTGGGATTTTCCATTGCGTGACAACTAGCTGATCTTTAACCATAAATTAATGAGAGTTAGCATAAGCTCAAATTTATTAGCTTTAACCGTTGACCTTACAATAGAAGAAGTTATGTCTATTGCATTCAACATAGCATGGTCTCGTAGCACTCCATTATTATTACCGCTTTTCGCCATCTCTATCGATTTCTGCCCCTTTCTCAGTATCCCACTTTGCTTTCATGTAGTTACCTCACTTTTTGGGCCATGAGGATAAAACTTTAGTGTCCTTAGCTTCTTCAGTGCATACAAATAGAGACTACACCAAGCATAAGTAGGTTTAAGTAAGAATAAAAGAAGAACTATAGCTACTAAAAGAAAACGAAAAAACTTAGTCTAGAATATTCACATAGATTTTGATATTGAAATAAGCAACTTCCTCAATAATGGCACTAAAAACCTTTAAATGTATTCTGTAAGGGAATTACACAACTATAGCTAGCAACTAATGACTATGAATTGAATTTACCAAAGCTAATGAAATTACTCAAGCTAGGTAATCAAATGGAGATGATGGTTATAGTTTATTCAACTAAGCTACATACTTTTGATATGAAAAATTAGATAACAAAAACCTTAGGTTGGAATTTACCATGTTATTATTATTCTTGACCACTTATCAACTCTTTGAACTTGTCCATGCATGTATTAGAGTGGATAGGTTACAAATCAATGTCCTTCTATGCCTTGTTTAAAAGATCACTAGACTATTCTAACTAGACCAACCTTTTATTTTCATGAGATTAGTAATAAATAGACTATAAGAATAAGCAATATGTAATCCAATTAGTACCTTAAAGCACGCTTGGTAAAAGTTTCATCATTTAATGCTCCCCTAAGCTTGCTTAATATCTAGATGAAAACTCTTTTGAGCCTTTCATCAAACATGCGGTGATTAGTGACCAACATGAAAACCAATTTGCAACCATGAAACAAGTTCAATAAGATTAATTCATGATCATTAAATCATAATAGGGGATAATCCCAACCTAGATAGAAAGATTTGCCTTTAATCATACTTCTAATCACAGCGTCACATTTGTAAGTCACACACATGATTGAAAACAAAAGCAAGCAATGAAAAACAATAACAAAAGAGGTGGTTAGAGAACAAACTCATAAGTTGATCATCTGAAAGAACAAAAATCTTCAAACCAAGCTAACAACGATCATGAAACTAATCTACCAGAATAACTCTTTAAAAGTATTGCTTGTGACAACATTGAAGCTGATTTTAACATAACCCAAATGCAGTTCATTGAAACAAAAGAAAGCCAACCAAAATAAGTATAGCACGGTCCTGGCATTCAACATAGCAGATTATGGTCACATCGACTTTACAAAACCTAGCCAAGGTCAAGGCCATACAGGAGATATAAATCACTAAAATAGTGTAGGATGTACAAAAAGCTCACTGACTGCATGGTAGCCTCGGGAAGGTTCATGTTAAATTAAATACAAAAGTTCTACCCTTTTTCTGATGTCTAAGATCTGTTGGGAAATTTCAAAGGATAAAGAACACTGAGTAAATTTTGAGCAACTCAAGTAACACCTAGTGGAGATCCCAGCTTTCAAAAGTCCAGTTCTGTATGAGACATTAGTGATGTACCTATCATCATCTAATACAATTGCTAGTGTGCCCCCTAGAATTCGACCCAAAATCCTACAACTCTCACATAAGGCAGTGTTCTTCTGCAAGGCCCCTTGTTTTGTTGCTTCAATCTTTTATTCTTAGCATGACTATGTCATTTAGCATAATATGCTATGTCATCAATTTCACACTTGGTCCGCAGCCTACTTGATGAAGATGGTTCCTTCAACTCCCAAGACCAATATAACAAGGGGATAATCACACCCAAATGATGCTCTTCTTGGATTCAATCTTAAAAAATCAAGAGAATTATGAGGTTTATGCCCAACATAAGAATAATAGCTTAATTATTTTCCACCAAAGTCCTCTCCTAAAGGCTTTCAGCCACCAAAGAAGAACTCTAAAGGAAAGACTCTAATCATCACTCTTAATTTAAGAGCTAAAGATGTAGAGATTTTGGAGTTTCATTTTATAATTCAACTCAAACTGAGTTTACATAGAGGTAATTAGATCTATAAATACCCAAAATATAGGGGACTAGCTATTATACTAGTGGAGCAAGTGGGCTAATAGGGGGCTTACAAAATATCCTAGAAAATTAAATTAAGATGCTAAAATAGTTACAATCAAGATGAGCTTTTAGAATGCTCTACTCCACCAATGGGGCTTTGCCACTTAGAAAATCTTCTATGTCAGTAACGAATCACCCCATGCTAATTAATCTCAAAGATCAAAGATGTGTCCTCCTCAATTAAGGCCAATTTTCAGATTGCTCCGAAACTGAAACTTTGTGTATACCTAACAGTTTTGGGCCATTTCTTCTAATATTAAAAAGTAATGCTAAATTTTAGCACGTGAGGCTAAAATAGGCATCTTAACGAATTCAGAAAACATAGGCTTGCTTCATTTGGGCTTCGTTAGGTAGAATTTAAACTTGACCAAAATTTGGCATGTTTTCTAATAAAAATCTACACTATATGAGCTGGGGTTTTTATCATATTAGGGAATTAAAATGCAACCTAACTTGAAATTATATTGATCATCCTAAATTCAACTCTCTAAGCTTCCCAATGAGGCATAGATCACCCTAATTAGATATTTTTTAGATGGTGAGAAGCCAAGTACTGAGTAAAGCATTGGAGCAGTGACCATCTTGACCAAGAATGGCTTGGACTTTAGTGTGGATTAGGGTGTAGGCAAAAGTTAATTTAGAGCTTGGCATGCATCACTATTGTGCTCTATCTAACTCTTATTCATGTCCTCCTCAGTTCAATTCATATTCTTAGGTCATTCACAAGCTTGTTATCACTCAATTCCCCTAACTTACAAGGCAAAAATACATAAGAATAAAAATACCCGAGCTAGGAAAGTATGAATGCCAAGAAACAATAGTGATAAAATCCTCACCAAAACAAGTGAAATAAGCAAGAAAAAAGACGAGCAGGTGAGGGAAAAGTCACCCTAAAAAATTGAGGTTTTACAAGGACCTAGAGGACTTAAGATAGACATTTACACACTCAAAAAGTTTGACATGAAGCAAAGCCCTAAGAAGTGTGCCTTTAAGAGTTACGAAGTTCTTAGGTTTCAAGGTAAATTGCAGGGGCATTAAAGCAAATTTAGAAAAGGCCAAGAATATATTGGGGATATAAATCCCTATAATAGTGAGGGATTTACAAAGGTCACGTATTATATGGTAAGCTTAGGCAGGTTCATATTAAATTCTACACAAAAGTTCTAACTTTCTTCAAATGTCTAAGATTTGTTAGTGGATTTCAAAGACAAAGGACACCAAGTAAGCTTTTAGGAGACTCAAGTAACACCTAGTACAGATCCTTGCTTGCACAATTCTAGTTCTATACGGGACATTAGTGATGTACTTATTAGCATCAAACACAACTGCCAATGTTGTTTTATTAAGAGACGAAGATAAAAATAGCTCATATTGTACTTAGTGAGCCATGCTCTAACAGGGCCAAAGTTGAACTACAAAAATATCGAGAAATTAATACTAACATTGGTTGCTATTCCAAAGGAAGCTCGGGCCCTACTTTTGAGCCCACACTATAAGTGTCTTGACATATCAACCTTTGAAGAAATGTTGCAAAAACACAGCTATTTAGGAGAATGCTGGTTAAAGCAGTAGAACTCTCTAGTATTAACATCGTGTATAAGCCTAGGACTATAATCAAGGCATAAGCTTCATTAGGATTTCTAGCTAAGTGCACATTTAAAGACTAATAGCAAGTTACTGACTTCGGATGGCGGACAATCTATGCAAATCAGTCCTCCACTTAGAATGGTTTATGAGCTAGACTATTCATAATCTATCCTTAAAAAGAGAAGTTTTAGTCTGCCCTAATATTTGCATTCTCAGTTACCAACAACGAATCTGAATATGAAGCTATCATAGTAGGATTGTAAAGTTATAAGGACATAAAAGCTACGAATGTTAAATTATTCAGCGATTCACAGTTAAGGAGAATTTGGCACTAAAGAAAAATGGCTAGGTACGTACCCAGCCAAAATCCACAAATTCCTTTGGAGGTTCAAAAGTTTTTAGATCACACAAACTGTCAGATCTTAGAACTAGTAAGATGATGGACTCAGTAAGCTTGCTAGTTCATCACAAACTGATGCACCTAAGAATGTCTACTAGGATGTCATGAGAAATAACAGCATGGAAATAGAAGAAGGTCATGTCATAACTGAGGCAAATTCATGGGTGAGAGAAACCATAAGCTACTTCGAATGGGATAAGCAAATAAATAATCTAATAGAAGCCATGAAGCTCAATAAAAAGGTAGTTTGCATTATAAAGAATCCGCTCAATGTGATGTGATCATAAGCTCGACAAGTTATACGCTTTGATTTCAAGAATATTTCTTGTAGGTCATGAGTCACTTGATCTCGAATACATAATTGCTTGTATTTTATCTATGTGATTAATTAATCTCAAGTAACTCTCAAAATAAGTCTCCTAGATTATTGACTGCCTATTACAATTTAACCTCCTTGGACTCCCACTATTAATGATGTTGCCATGTATGTTAGAAATAGACCATTGTCATATTCATAAAATTTCCAAATCATGAAATATACTTGAACTAGGTCAAAGTGAATTTTTCCATAACGTGATCAACTACATTCAATCAGGAATTTGGATAGTTGGTTATTAAAATAAAAAATACTCAACTATATGCAATCCCGTACTTGAGTATAAATTGATCAAATTGTTGTAACAACATGACAATCATTTGCATAAATTGGACTATAATATTTGCCCTTAAAAGTAGTGTATTATCGCACATGAAAAAAATGGTTCAATTAACTTTTTTCTAGTTTAATGAACTAATAACTTTGGTGAATACCTATTATTCAATCTTTAAGAAACAAGATTACCTTTACGGCTTTTATGATATATCTTTGGAAACATATAAAAAAAATTCAGATGCATTCTACATCCAAAATGGCCTAAGTGCACTTTATTAAAAGGGACAGTTGCAGTTAACCATGTTAACAATGGGAGGTGTCAACATCAAAGCTTAAAAATGAGCTTATGTACTACATCAAATGAGGAATGCAATGGCTATAACATCAAGTGAAAACTCAAGTAGCTTCTCTCCAAGCCAGATGAACCTAAGAGAATTCTGAGCAGTAATTGACAAAACAGACGTTGGTCAAGGCACAAACTACCTTGTGGCTGTTAGAGAAAGGCACTAATGGAGTATTCTAATCGCCTCCAATGGCTATCATCTTCAACATCCTCCGCCCATCAGAATGTCATTTCCTATAAATAGAGACCTTGCTAAAGAAAAAGAGTACACACCACATAAACACAAAAAGGTTAATTCTTATACTAAGTGTTATTTTAATCTTGAGATAACATTTCAAAATAATTATAATCCTCGAACACATTTGAGATTGTTGGTGAGGTAAGAGGGTTAGAAGAATCCTGCTTGTAAGCAACAAGGTTGACTGGGAAAGTCATCCTTCCAAATTAGACTTCGTGAACATAATTTGCTTTAATTCTGTTTAACTCTTACTCTACTTAACCTCCTTAATATCTTTACTCATTGTCCTTGAATTTATTGTTCAGCGTCTTTAGGTTTGCTATATTTGGCTTTTTTTATTTTTTTATTTTTTCCCGCAATTGTTTAGTGCTAACCCTATCTAGGGTAACTTAGCAGACTTGGAGCCAATAATTAGTATCAGAGTTAGTCTCACCTTTTGTAACTTAATTGATAAGTGAGTAAAGATCTATCTCTTCCACGAGAATGGCTGAGATTAATGAAAGTAGAGATGTGTCCAAACCTCTCTTATTCTATGGAGCTACTTCACTCATTAAAAGAGATTGATGTAAATTTGGCCGACGGACTACTATTAGGAACAATGGAATATTGTATTAGGGGCTCCAATCCAAATCACACACAATGTTGGCACTTAAGTGCTTGAAAAACCCATTAATGAGTATACCATAAGAGAGCATCAAAGAGTGCATAATTTAATGGTTTGTATTATGCTTTAGATACTAATGAGTTTAACAGAATTTTTGCTCGTAAACCAACTAAAGAAGTGTGCGATGCCTTGGCAACCACCTATAAAGGTACAAGCAAAGTTAGAGAATCTAAGATAAGCATCTACATACACCAATATAAGCTTTTTCATGTGCTTCCCAGCGAAGGTGTTAAGGGAATGTACCTTAGATTTTCTTACATCATTAACGAAGCTCCAGTCTCTCAAAAAAAGTCTAGTTAAATGAATGAGATGGCGAGGAAATTACTCAGGAGTCTCCTAAAAGTAATAGGAAGCTAAGGTCATTTCCATTAAAGAGGCATAGAACCCAAAGACCATGAAGCTAAAGGATCTACTAAGGAAACTCCTAACCTATGAAATTTACCTTTAAGAAGAGAAAGAAGAGTACTCAGACAAAGGGGTAGCATTAAAGGTTGTAGTCAAGGACCCTAAAAATAGAGATGTTTTTGTCTCTAAAGAATTTGAGGATGAGATTCTCATGCTTGCTAGAGACTTCAACAAAATGCTCAAAGAGAAGAATTTTGGCTTTATGAAGTTTCATAGAGGATCATCCCAAAATGAAACAAAGGTATAAAATCCTTCTTTTAAAGCCTTAATGTTCCAATTCACTTCATTTGTTCACAAATAATTGGTGTATATTAACTAATATTGGGTGACACATGCATCTTCTAGGTAAGTATCCTCTACTAGAACTGAATTCCTTCTGGTTAAAGAATCTCTTTCTGTTTGTTTTGGAGTAACTAGAAGAAAACCCTAAATGAATGGAATGAACAATCTAGTAAATAATCAATAATATAAAAAGCTCACAACTAGTATTCTAACAAACTCCATTGTCTACTTTTGTTAGGGCGAATCAGGCACATGATGAAGTATTGCCATCTCTAAAAAAGAAAGCTCAATGGAAGAACTTCAAGAGGGGAAAAAAGAAAGACTTTAGTGGCTACATGGCGTGACAGTAACTTTGGTCTCAGTGAAAGTGAGGGGGATGAAGTTGCCAACATTTTCTTCATGGAAAACAAAAAGGAAAACAAATTAGAGCTCTATTCAAGCCCCTAAAAACTCTTTTAACTTTAAAGCCCATTGAATTGTTGCATATGGATTTGTGTGGCCTTATTAGGTTGAAAATTCTTAGTGACACTAAATATGTTAATGTAATAGCTGATGGTTATTTTAGATTAGCTTGGGTGGTCTTCTTAAAAGATAAAATGTACACGTTTAACTTGTTTCCCTAGTTTTGTCGACAGATACAAAACACCCAAGGACTACCTATCCTGACTGTAAGAAGTGATGATGAAACTGAGTTCAAGGGAGGTTTATTGAATTTTGTGATCAACTTGGAATTTCGCATGACTTCTTTGCACCAAGCACTCCACAACTGAATGGAGCAGTTGAGAGAAAGAATAGGACCTTGGAAAATATAGCCAGAACATGTGTTAATGATGTTCTAAAGTGCTTTTGGGTTAAAGCTATGAATAATGCCAATTATTTTATGCCTGATCATAACCATGTTTGAAGAAAATGGTATCAAGGCAAAAGACCTAAGATCCCTACTTTGATTGTAGCAATCAATAATAAAAACATGTGAGATTTTAGAAGTTGAGTGCAGGGCAAGACCTAGTTGTCCACATTGGACCGAACAGTAGTTGTTATATCCCATTGTCAACTAGCAGGTGCCAAAAACTTGCCACTAGGTCCTATCTGCAATGATAATCATGTTGTTGGCCCAATATTTCTACCTTAAGAGGAATCTTTGTAAGAGTCATATCACAAGGAAATGTGCATCCCTACTAGTTACAATCTCATTCACTCATGCTCAAGGTTACAGGTTCAAATCCCCACATTAGTAACTTACGTAAACTACAAGAGTTTTGCTTGTTTTGCAATTATTTTTGAAACATTTGGGTTTTAAATGCTCTTTAAACCTTTTAGGAATTTTTTTATGGACTAAGAATATGTTTTATTTGCAGATTGATTATTAGAAATCCAAGTATAGTGTTGTTTACCCTCAGTAGGTTAGATAATTATCACCATAAGGAGGCAACACAGTGGGCATGAAATCATGTGGTCGATCTACTATCTTGTAGGCACTAATCATGAGGTCGTTCGAACAAAGGGAAAGTATGCAAATGTCATGTAAGATGCACACAAATTCTGGCGTGAATACAAAAGCGCTCTTTGTGACTGAGCCTTGTACCGGGAGCACAAGTCCTATCTGACCAAAAGTGGTGAGAATCGTAGAATCATGTTAGGAAAAAGGGGTTATAAAAGATTCAGGGTGTTTCTGACCTAAGAATATGCAATCATTTTGAGGCTTGAGGAAAAATAGTGAAATACATTTTGAGGCTTAATAGTCACATATCAACGAAAGCAGTTTGAGACTTGAATGTCTCACACCCATAAAACATTTTGGACCATAATGGTCTTACATTGATAATACACTTTGAGGTTTGAAGATCTCACATCAAGAAAAATTTTGAGGGTTAACAGTCTCACACCTTACAAAATTTTGAGGCTTCGTGCTCTCACATTGATAAACATTTTGAGGCTTAACGGAATCACAACAGTAAAAAATTTAGGCTTCACGGTCTCAACCCAATAAAAAATATTTGAGTCTTGATAGTCTTACACATACTAAAAAAAGAAAAGAGTGTTTATTAAAAAAGTTTAATAGGATAAAGAAAAGTGAGGGGGTGTTTGTCATTTTTCATGATTGCAGGGTCACATTTAACGCATGTGTTGGATGTTACTTGTGACCAAGCAAACAAATCCCCCCTGTTTATTTTGAAACCAGTTCCTAGTGGCATGAATATGTGGGCTGTGTAGTGCAAGCGACATGATTTTGCACCTAGTGGCAGCCTATGATTTTGCACCTAGTGGCAGCCTATGTGTCGTGCCACCTATTGCTAGGTTGTTAGAAGCTTAAAAATCCTACTACACCCTTCCTCTATTCTACACGCAACATCTGACCCTTTCTCTTAGGAAAACATCATTCTCGACATCTTTCAAGCTTTTAAGGGCCTAGTTTTTGTGCTAACTAAGAAGATAATTGCTCAATTCTTATTTGTTTCACATTATTTGATCAATACATAGCAATTTGGGCTGAAATTTGAATTTCATGTCCATTTTTGAAGATTTGAGGGTTTCATTCTTTGGCTGTGAACCTCCGTTTTTGAGGATTTAATGGGTAAAATTTCTATATTTAGGATGTTTGTAGACTGTAAGAACTATTTTGCCTTCCATTGCTTCGAAGCTAAGCCCCAATGTGCTTATTCTCATTTTGTTTAGGTTTATGATCAATTTTTTTGGGTTTGTTGAATATAATGTGTTACATTATGTTGCACCCAAAAGTTGTTCCCGTGATAAGTGTCTGACATACACCAACGCTTTCAGGTTGTATCAATCCGTGAGGATTAAGGAGGTTAGGATGCTGCTATCCTTGAGTTGCAAAACATTCCTCTAGATTGGCAAGGGTTAGGCCTTTTCATCATTGTCAATTTTTCACTCCCTACTTTTCCTCTTTTTTTATGGTTTTACTTATCATTTCTTATTTCCTTTATAGGTCCAATCGAGAGTAGAGTATAGCAATGATCCATGTATTAGCTAGATTCAAAGCCACTATTCGTGGGATCAGGCAGTGACACAACTTGTCAATAGGACGATGTGGTTGAGGTGGAATTAGCTTACATTGGCCTTTTCCTTAACATTCTTCATACTTTTTTATCAATTTAATATATCATAGGGATCTTTTATTGTCATCACTATGAGAGGCTAGAAGCCTCCTCCTTACTCTTCAAGGTAGGTGATGAATTTTACTCCCTCTTCTAAGGCTCTGAGGATCTCCTCTAAGGCACCTACATTATTTGATGTGGTGCCTACTCTTCACATTACATGGCAATGAGGTCAGGTTCCTTTTCTTAGCCTTCACCTCCGCCGAGCTATAGTGCTACTGGGTTTATGGCATAGGGTTTTGGCAGGGAGTTGGATATCCACTGTTTCCCAATCACTTTGAGACCCTGCGGCACATATGATCGGGCATTCCCTAGTATCCTATGTTTAGGTTCCACCCTCCATGGCACTCAGTGAACCCTCATTTATAAGGCTCCAATTCTTGTAGTCTGCCTAAACCACCTACCATAAAAGAACCTCCTAAGGATGAGGTTGATGATTAGAATTAGTAAGTATTTTAGCATAGAGGCTAATAACCCTACATATTCTACTTGCTACATTTACTTCGTAGTGAGCACGGGTTGGCATGGCTGACTCCCTTTATCAGTTAGTTGTTATTCAAAAAGTTCCTTATTCTGGTGATGCTGGTTAAGACCATCCTGGGTTTGGATGATATGGAGAATGATCACTAGCACACTCTCCATAGGGGGAAGCCCCTCTTGGTTTTAGGTAATGTACTCATTTTCTTTCTTCCTTCTTTTTGCTTATCATTTCCTCACAATTCTACTTTTTACAAATATGGCTCTTGGGGTGCTAAAAACATATGGTGCCTCCCATCAAAACAAGGACATACACCGCTGCGGCTTATCTAATGCATGCCCTCATACAGGACGCCGATTAGATGCCCTAGGGTGCGCAGGAGTGGAGTAAGTTCATAGAGAAACCTAAGATCTTCTAGATCATTCCTTGTTAGGGGATTAAGTCATTCAGGGTAGCTCAAAGCGGGGTTAAGTATTTGTCCCTTCTTGGTATGGAAAATGTAACTTTCACCCCTTCTTACCTATCTTTTTCTCAGGCCATCCTATATGGAAAGTGTTGTAAGGCAAGCCTTTCATCTACTGATGCCTAGGAAGCCAAGCACTGAAGGGCTAAACAAGGCTTACATTGATTCGACCAATGTCATCCTGGGTACCTGGCAAGCAGCTAATAGAGAGAAAAAAGGAGCTAGAGCCGTAAAAGAAATGGGCCACCTGCATAAAAAGCATGGTGTGGAAGAGGAAAGATGATGAAGAGGCATCTAGTTCCACCCTTAAGGAGAAGGGAGAGTAACTCTTCATTTATTCTTTTGTGATGTACTAAACCCTTTAGTTCTGAGAATTTTAACAATTAAATTTCTTCCATTTTTGTCCCGTTGAAGTGTATGCTTAATGAAATGAATGAATTATATTATTCTACTTTTTGTGTGCTTTTGTTTTTCTTTTCATCGTTCCTTTTTTTTTTTTTGGTCGCTATCCTCAAATTATTTTTTTTTTTTTTTGGTTGTTATTTGTAATGTTGGATTGGATGAACCCTAAGTAGCATTAACAACTCATGCTTCTGCCTTTTTTTATATGTATAAACACTCAATTTTTCTTTTTCTTCTTTTCATCTAGATAACAATGACGTCTCGGGCATTATTGGGGACTAATGCGAGGCAGTAAATGCTGCTAGGCCCTAGCAACAACAATTTTTGTGCCACTGGACTCTGGTGGTACAATGTTTTTATGTTATTAGGACGCAGCGACATATTTTTATGCCGCCTACTAGTTGACTCTTTTCTTTTGACTTTTTCAGTAGAACTTCTTCAATTGGTCCAGGTTGGTGAGTTGTAAAAATTTATAACCCTTTACATCAACAAGTTTTATGACCCCTCCTGAAAGGATCTCATTTGCATAGTACAACCAATGCAGTGAGGCATAAATTCTCCTTATGGGTTTGTGACAAGTATTAGAATGGTCTCTACCACAGCATCTCATACCCTAATGTTTTAGGCACACTTTTGTGTTAAATGCTCTTTCTATTATTTGTTGGCATTTTTCTAAATAATGCAAGGCTTGTAACCTTTCATCATTAATGCCTATTAATTCTATGTATCAGCCATGTATCAATCAATTTCAAACACTTACCCTTCAAAGGCGACCCATAACAATGGAATCTATATTTCTATAGAGAGTACCGCTTCCATTCCATACACTCCAGAGAACAATGTTTCTCCTATGGACAACCTATCCCCACAAAATGAATGAGATTTTATTGGATCAATCTTTATAATTTTTTATCATCTTGCTTAAGATGGTTTTGATATTTTATTGGCCACTTCTTTAACTTTATTTGTTTGCAGTTTGTAGCTAGTGGCGTGTCGATATTACACCTTGTACTACTCAAGGAATTTCGTAGTCTCATCTTTGAAATGAGACCCATGATTGCCTATTAGTTCATGCGGCACCCCATAATAATAGATGATCTTGATTATTATGAAATGTACAACGTACTTTGAGGTAAGGTTGCATATGATGTTGCTTCCACCTACTTAGTGAAATAACCAATACCCACCAACATGTACTCATGATCGTCGGTCCCCTTTGGGGCATGTCCTTTTCACCTTTTTATAAGTACTCATCATTAGCAATCAGCACATTTCCGTACAATTTAGTATAGTTTAGTACAATTCAGTATTACTTAGCATAATTCAATACACTTTAGTACAATTCAACACAAGTTTGCACTTTTAAAAGTATTTATTATAGTAGATTGCGATTAAATCGAGATTACCTATTCTTTGACAATAATTGGACTTGTATTGCTAATAATGTAGATAGGTTTATTATTGTTATTATAAAATTCTTTCAACATTGAAAAAATGTTTACATTATGTAAAGAAATAAAATATTTCACACTTTTAAGTATAGTACAAATAATAGTAGTATTATTATATTCCTAAAATGCATATTATTTGTCGAACTATTATATTATATAAATATATAACTTTGTCATAAATTATGCAAAATTGCATACATATTTTAAGAATGCAATTAAAATTAAAGGAAAATCTTTAAAAAATTGTTGCCAGTTATAAATTAATAATTTTATTGCCCATTTTTCTATCCAATGTATTCTTACATCAAAATTTTACACACTGTCTTTATTTAAAAGAATTACCCTATCTTGTTCTCCTCCTGGCAACCCACTAATAAATGAAAACTATTGTATTGTTAGAACCCAAGCCCTGCCATTTGCTGCACCATCTATTGATACTATCGACTTCTAATTTACTAACGACACCCTACAAATGAATCTTTTAGGTCTTTCTAATTATAATTATTTTCAAAATTGAATTAATTTTCTAATACATTGTTAAGGATACAGAAATTCGTTATGTTAAGATGGCAACTACAAACTGGACATATATTCACAAATTATTTGTATATTATACATTTGATTTAAAAAAATTCATTTAAAATTTAATTTGCAACTATAGCACAAGAAATACGACTCATTGGAAAATTGTCATTTTCTACCACAATATAAATAAATACGTATTTATAAGTGCTTACCTTAGTTGTATATAATAGTTACGCAAGTGCATAAATATATTTCCATTCTCAATTGTAATTAGACCCCTAATTATGTATACATGTTCAGCATAATTCACCATGTTTCAATATGTTTCAGCAATATTGAGTATGTTTTATTATGATTCTACACATTTTAGCATTTTCAGCATAATTTAGCATATTTCAATAATAAGCACAAATAAATGCTTATCATAAGTCGAAAAGAACATATCCTAAGCATTTTCTTCCTTATTATGTCAATTCCCTAAAGGGAGAATGGTCATAGTGAAGTAAGTGTGCATAGTCACGACGGACGCATGTGCTGATCACACTTTTGACACTTTTTCACACTTTTGAGTGAACTACAAATAGTCTCGCTCCATTGTGGTCCAATACTAGCCCTATCTATGTATCTTTTTAGGCAAAAGATGTTCGTTCAAGTGGGTTTTACAACCACGAGCATGGATTTCCTCCATAAGGAGCTTTGCCTGCTTGCCATTTACGCATCATAGGTTAATGCCAGAAGTGGTATTCTTGTAGAGTATACCGGCATCCTCTATGAACTATAAGGCTAAATGACAAAGTATCCTTGGGCTAGTTTTAAGGAATCACGAAGATACTCCCTTTTCTTATGGTGATTTAGTATGCCTATATGCCAAGGGGGTGCTTCTTCATCCTCCTCTATTTCTAGGTAATAAGTTGAATAAGTTGTGATAGTCATTTCATATTTCCTGTTTAGTATAGCAATCACGGATGCCAATTTGCCATTGTGTCTACAAATTGCCTTTCCCCGCCCAGGAGGCAAGTGAACCTTAACTCGTCAAAATACAATTTTATTTTTCTCAGTCAGCTTGGAAAACCACCAAATCCTTGCTATTCACTTTCCATTGTCCAATGATATGATTTGTATGTAAGCTTAAGTCTATATAGACATTTAAAGCTTTTATTTAGATAGCTCGGGTAGCATACATTCCTATGATACAAGCTTCACACTAGGTCACATTATTTGTTACTCGATGTCTAACTTAGTGGAGATTAGGGTATGTGACCCTAGTGGTGATACTATTAAGAGGCTAACCCTATAACCCTAGTGGTTAGATACATTGTCAAAATACATTCGCCAAGTTTAATCTTCAATTAGCAGGTGTCTTCATCAGAAGATTGTAATTTTCTTCTCTTGGCTTAAAAGGTGGTTGGCCAGGAAATCTAATATCGCTCTTCTTTTATGTATTTTTAGGCTTAGAATTCTAGGTAGAATTCAGAGAGCATAACCGTCCACATGAAATCCTACCATATAGAATGGTTTAAGAAAGAAGATGTTTTAGTGGATCCACTTTTGCCATGACCTTGACTTTGTTATTAGGCATATAGTGCCTTAACTCTTTGGCAGCCCATAATACAAAGGCCGGGAATATTTTCTGAATTTGAGTGTACTAAACATTGTCATCGAGGGATTTCCTGCTTAAGTAATATATGGCATTTTCTTTTCCTTCATTTTCTCAACTTACTTGCCAAGTATTGTATTGCACTTTCTGTTGTTATTGGATAAAGCAACAATGATAGATCCTTTGGTGATTATTGAATTCGTGGGTTGCTATATATTTTTTTTTATTGTTTTGAAAACCTTTTGACCAAGATGCAAAGTTTGTCTCAATTTCCTAATGATCGGTTCAGAAGTCATTGTCAGTTTTTAGATGAAGTGATTAATGAATTGAACACCCCAAAGGAATCCTCTAATATGCTTTTCCATCTTAGAAGGTTGCATTTCAATAATGGCCTTCATCTTAGATGAATTGGCCTTAATTTCTCTTGACCTAACGACATATCCTAAAAGCTTTCATAAAGTGATCCCATAGGTATAATTTTGTGGGTTTAAGCACATGTCATATTCTCATAGTCTTTCAAAGCCTGAGTTATCCTTCCCACCTCTTGGATTAGACGATCATGTTGTCTACATAGACTTCTACCTCCTGCACTTCATATCATCCAACAAGGCTCAGGTCATTCTTTAATAAGTGGCTGTAAAGCTTGTCGAAGGCTACAAATTTAACCACTACTTCGGTTATTAAATACTTTTTATAGCATAGGGAAGTAGGGATCGATCCACGAGGAAAGATTGCTGTAAAAGGCTAGCTTAAGCCTAAATGATTTTTACTAATCCAAGTTATTAAATCTAATTCTAAAATACTTAAAATCTAATGAATAAAAATCAGGAAAAACACCCAGTGATGTTCCTAAATATTCTGGTCTATATTCTGGAAATAAAACAGTAAAAAGCTTTCCTAAACAATTTAGAAACATAAAATCAGAATAGTAACTGAAATTCTAATTAAAAATCAAGCAGATAATAATCAGAAAATAAATATTAAAAATGTCAAACAGTAATCTAAAATATTATACTTCAGGTCTACGAGCTTATAAACTCTAAATTGCATCTACTTTATTTCAGAAAAATCAGATCAAAAAATTAGCACGGAATATTCAACAGAATAATTAATCTAAAATCAGAAATAAAATAATCAGCATAAATATAAATACGAAATTAATTGAGAAAATTACCCTAATCCTAGGACACAATTTTCTGGACTTAACAACACCTAAAAATCGTAAATTAAAATTAAAAATCAAAATTTTCAGAATTAATAACCTAAAAACCTACACATATCAATTTCACAAAATAATTCTGAAAAATTATCAAATAACTTCCAAAAATCACGAAATTAAATATGGACAGACTAGGACACTATATAAACCCTAGGAACTGACAAAAATCGAAAAATAATAAGAATAACTATTTTTAGTCTACTTTCTAAGAAACCAGTAATTAGATACTAAAACTGAATATAAATCAATCTAAAATTATAACCACTCTTAAAATGAAAATCTAAGCCATCTAAAATTACCTAGACACTCCTAAAAGACTATAACACTCCTAAAAGACTATACTTTTGGGGGGGTCGATTGAATTTATTTTTAAGCTAATAAAAATGGAACAAAAATTAACAAACTAATCAAACTAACTCTAAGCAACAAATAATGATCAAAAGTTGTCAAATTTATGAAGAATACTTAGTATAATCTCAATCCACCATACAAATTAATATTTATCATTAACACACAAGTTAAATTTATTCATGAGTTAAACTGTAGAAGACATCCACCAGCGGTTCTTCCCCGTTTTTCCTTAGATTCTAGTTTAATTAGGTCCAGCCCTAATATAAACCCTACTAGTTTTGATAACCCTCACACCAGTGCAAGAATTTAATCAAACTAGAGCATTAAGAATTAGAAAAACATCATTTAACACTTTGTAACCAATTTACCAGCAAATCGATTTAACAAAGATCTAAAGCGATTACCTAATTAAAAGAGATGGGTTTGAGCCATCCATGATTAATTAGGGTGATACCTAAGTCTAAAAGATTATAACTTTTACGTATTATAATCTTCTAAACTATCAATCGAAATTGTATAGAATCAACTAGCATGCATTCTAATCGATTCAACACAAATTTCATAAACGATAAACGCTAATCGCTAAAGAATCATAAATATAAATCAACTAGGCATTAAAGCATAAAACTTATTTCAAAATAATTAATTTAGCATGGTTTCAAGGAGATTATACTAAGCATAAAAAAATTACTCACTCATATTGAAAATTAAATCACAAATTTCACCAAAAAAATGCATGTTTAATAATAATCTAAACAAAAAAAAACCTAAAAATAAAGCAACCCTACTTAAGACGACGATGCTTTGGCTTGATGTGTGAAGGAGGTGATATGGTGACGATGATGGGCGTGGGAGGGTTTTGCCGTGGCTATTTTTGGAGTTATGATCGATGATGATCGTGATGAGATGATGAAGTTGGGTCAGGAAGAAGGAAGCGTCAGGGAGGATGATTATGATGGTGATGGAGTGCGACCGTGATGAAGGGCAGGCGTGATGATGAGGGTTGTCGCCGTGGGTTATGGAATTGCAAGAGGATAGATGATTGTATGAGATGGGGTGGTGTTAATGTGTGTTAGGCATGGGTTTATATATATGAGGAGGTGATTATTATATGGAAAGTGAGGGAGTTAGGTTTAGTAAATTAGGGTTTCCTTCCTCTTTTCCTTAGATTTCTTCTTCCTCAAGACTTCTAACTCTTCACCCAATTCTTGAAACCCTAGCCCAATATAATAATTATGAAAATAATATTTTCCATAAATTATTTAGTGGACCGTCTTTTCAGCAAATCGTGTAAAATCAGAGCTTTAACGTCTTGTCTTCTCATTTTTATTTTATTAACGCCCATCCTGAAAAATATATAAAATAAAATAAATTAGATGCAATAATGTGTAAAATATAATCAAAATAATTAATAAAACGATACATGATTTTTGGCTTAACAAATTCCCCCAGACTTAGACTTTGGACATCCTCGTGCAAAGAAATCTTAGACTCGATTAAAAAAACTTACCCTCTTTCTTTCTTATAAAGTTATGCATAACTATGATATTCATACTAGCTTTGGCATGCTTTAGAAAAACAGTTTTACTGAATTAATTAGTTTTTCCTTCAATAAGTGAATACATGCTAAACTTAGAGAGTTTATTCATCAGCCTCACAATATTTTCATAATGAAGTAACAAGATCAATAATTATCCATCTCTTTTTGATTATGCCTACACCAATCAAGAGGTCGAAAAAGAATTTAAGATAGAAAAATTTGGGCATGGTCTGGCTATAGAGACAATTGAACTAGGTAGAATAACTTCATTAAATTTGATCCTTAACTTGCCTTGTATTTATTTTCCTCTTCTTCTTTTGTTCAAACTCCACTTGCACACATATTCGAGGCCCATATAGGGTCTTAGAAATTAAACACTCCCTGTCTCTCACTCACCCGAATAGAGGTGCTGGAGCAAATAATTCATTCTCATCTTATTATTTCTTCATTTTATTGGCTTACTAGTATGGGAAGCAAGCTTTCCAGTGGCAGTATTGCCTCAAAGGGTAACACCCAGTAGCGCATGCCTCAAAGGGGTACTTGTCATTCCCAATTTTGACTCTCTTTTCTCTTTTATTTCTTTTTCATAGATGAAAAATAGACAAGTAAGATCACAATTTTAATAAGTTATTCAACTAATTCAATAGTCTAGGAAATGGGTGGGCCATTTTATTGCCTCTGTATCGGGTATATATTATATGACCAAATAAGATGGATAATCAAGAGAGTTACTCATTAAAAAGACGTATGAGGATCAACTCAAACTTCTCTAAAAGATAACTATTATGCCTAGAAGTCTTCACTTATAAAAGAATAAACTGCAAAATAGCTAATAAAATTTTTTTTTTCTAAACAAGCAAGCCTAGCATAAACTCACATCATGCATTATTTATAAGAAAAGAATTTTTTTTTCGATTTTCTACTTTTTTTTTTTAAGAATAAAAACTGCAGGAATTAAATGTAGGATGCACCCCCCCACACTTAATTCATGCATTGTTCCTAATGCATGCAAAAAGATAGAATTAATGAAAACAAAAGCAAAAGTAAATAGGAACTTCCCTGAAAACGTTGGGTTGCCTCCCAACCAGCGCCTTTGTTTACAGTCTTTGGCTCGACTTTATGAAGCTCATGGATCCTCAAGTTGGATCTCTTCTATTAAATATACCTGGTCTCCTTCATAGAAATGCTTTAGCCTGTGACCATTCACTTTGAAAATCTTGTTAGTAGCAAAAGATTTAATCTCTACAGTACCATGGGGATAAGTCTTTACTACTTCAAAAGGTCCTAACCACCTAGAGTTTAACTTAACAGGAAAAAGTCTCAGTTTAGAATTGAATAACAGCACTTTTTCACCTACTTGAAATTCTTTCCTAATGAGTTTGGCATCGCGAAATGCTTTGGCCTTACCCTTGTAGATGACGGAATTGTCATAGGCTTCTAAGCGTATCTCTTCTAGTTCCTGCAATTGCAGTTTACGCTCTTTCCCTGCTAACTGATAATCAAGATTGCATTGCTTCACAGCCCAATATGATTTATGCTCAATTTCTACAGGGAGGTGACACGGTTTTCCAAAGACTAATCTGTAGGGTAACATACCAATTGGGGTCTTATATGCAGTCCTGTAAGCCCAAAGAGCCTCCTCTAGCCTAAGGCTCCAATCCTTCTTATCTGGTTTAACTACTTTTTCAAGGATGCCCTTAATCTCTTTATTAGAAACTTCAGCTTGGCCATTAGTCTGGGGGTGATAACTAGTAGATACCTTATGAGTTATATGATATTTAGCTAACAAGGCACCTAAAATTCTATTGCAAAAATGAGTCCCCCTGTCACTTATGATTGCTCTTGGTACTCCATATCTATGCAAAATTAGAGATTTAACATGTTTCACCACAGTCTTGGCATCATCAGTCTTAGTGGCCATAGCTTCTACCATTTGGATACATAATCAACAATCACAAGAATATAGGTATATCCAAATGAAGGGGGAAAGGGTCCCATGAAATTAATACCCCATATATCAAAAATTTCACAAACATACATATTACATAAAGGCATTTGATTCCTCCTGGATAAGTTTCCAGCCTTTTGGCACACTTCACATCTTTTACAGAATTCATAAGTATCACTAGAAATAGTGGACCAATAAAAACCACACTTAAGCGCTTTATGTGATGTTCTTTTAGGTCCAAAGTGTCCCCCACTTTCTGAAGAATGACAAAAGGTTAGAATAGAATGAATTTCACTATCATCTACACATCGCCTTATAATCTGGTCACCACAAAACTTCCATAGATATGGCTCATCCCAAACATAATATTTAGATTGAGCTCTTATCTTCTCTTTTTCAGCTCTGGTCAACTCAATGGGAAAAGTTTTGGTGACCATATAGTTTACAATATCAGCATACTAAGGCAATCTACTAGTCAAAGCATACAGAGTCTCATCAGGAAAACAATCAGTAAAAGGGCTACCACTCTCCCCTGTTTCTAATCTACTCAGATGGTCAGCAACTAAATTCTTAGCTCCAGGCTTATCTCTAATTTCTAGTTGAAATTCTTGCAATAATAACATCCATCTAATTAACCTGGGCTTTGAATCTTTCTTTTCCAATAAGTGTTTGAGAGCAGAGTGATCAGAATAAACAGTAACTTTAACACCCAACAAATAAGGACGGAACTTTTCAAGCGCAAAGACAACAGCATACATCTCCTTTTCTGTAGTGGTGTAGTTATACTGTGCAGGATCAAGAGTTCTAGAAGCATAATATATTACATGAGGTACCTTCCCAACTCTTTGACCTAGAACTGCCCCCACTGCCTTATCACTACCATCACACCTTAACTCAAAAGGTATGGCCCAGTTCGGGGGTTGCACAATAGGAGGAAAGTCAATGTTAACTTCAACTGATCAAAAGCCTTCATACAGTCATCATTAAAATCAAAAGAGATATCCTTTGCAAGTAAGGCACATAGAGGAGAAGCAATCTTAGAAAAATCTTTGATGAACCTCCTATAGAACCCCACATATCCTAAGAATGATCTCACATCTTTGACACACTTTGGATAGGGTAGAGACTGGATGATATCAACTTTAGCTCTATCTACCTCTAATCCCCTTGATGATACTACATGCCCCAGTACTACCCCATGCTCCACCATGAAATGGCACTTTTCAAAATTCAAAACCAAATTGGTTTCAATGCAACGTCTAAGCACAAGAGTAAGATGATGCAAGCACTCATCAAATGAATCACCATGTACAGTAAAATCATCCATAAAAACCTCCATAATCTTGGTGATAAAATCAGAAAAGATACTCATCATACATCTTTGAAATGTAGCAGGCGCATTACACAAACCAAAAGGCATAAGTCTAAAAGCATAAGTGCCAAAAGGACACGTAAAGGTAGTCTTCTCCTGATCTGCAGGAGCTATAGGGACCTGAATATAACCTGAATAGCCGTCCAAAAAGCAATAATGTGACCTCCCAGCTAATCTCTCTAACATTTGGTCCATAAAAGGCAATGGAAAATGGTCCTTCTTAGTGGCCTTGTTAAGCTTTCTATAGTCAATACATACTCTCCAACCACTTTGGACTCTAGTAGGTATCAACTCTCCTTCATTGTTTTTCACTACTGTTGTCCCCCCCTTTTTAGGAACCACATGAATAGGACTAATCCACTCAGAGTCAGCAATGGGGTAGATCACCCCAGCATCTAACCACTTCAGAATTTCTTTTTGGACTACCTCCATCATAGGTGGATTAAGTATCCTCTGAGAATCCCTCTTAGGTTTAGCATCTTTTTCTAAGGTAATAGTATGTGAACACAAGGTAGGGCTAAGGCCTTTGAGGTCTGCTAAAGTCCACCCTATGGCTTCGCTATGTTCTCTAAGCACTTTAATAAGTTTTTCCTCCTGGTCCAAAGTGAGTGCACTAGAGATAATTACAGGCAAAGTCTCATTATCCCCTAAATAAACATATTGCAAATTTTCAGGTAAAGGTTTCAATTCCAATTTAGGGGGTGAAATACTCGAGGGAAGTAACTTAGCATGCTTTTCAGATAGTTCAAGTTTGTTAGGACCATTATGCTCTTGCAAGTAAGACAAAGAACTTGTCACCTTATCTAGATTATCATTAACCTGATATGGTACTTTCTGAGACTCAGTATGATCAAGACTCTTAGTAAGCACAGTAAATAGCTTATCATCATGGGACAAGTAATAAACTTCTTGAGATAACTCATCAAAAACATCAAGTGCATATAGGTAGTTAACATCAGAAGGAAATCTCATGGCATCAAAAATATTGAACTTAATAACCTCACCATCAAATTCCATGGTTAGTGTCCCTTCGTGCACGTTAATTTTAGTTCTAGCAGTTTTTAAAAAGGGCCTACCAAGCAAGATGGGAATATCATGGCATGCTTCACCCATGTTCATTACATAAAAGTCAGCAGGAAACACTAGTTCATTCACTTGAACCAAAACATCCTCTAACACTCCATCAGGATAAGTGATGCTCCTATCAGCTAATTGAATTACTATGCCTGTTTTCTTTAATTCGCCTAGATTTAGTTTGTTATAAACAGATCTAGGCATAACATTAATAGAGGCACCTAAATCAAGCATAGCTTTATCAAAGCATAAGTTTCCTATTTTGCAAGGGACAGAAAACACACCAGGGTCTTGACACTTAGGGGGAAGTTTTCTTTGAAAAACAGCATACACATTTTCCCTCACACTTATCTTCTCATTACCAACTAACTTTCTTTTGGTAGTGCATAATTCTTTTAAGAACTTAGCATAACGAGGCACCTGTTTAATGGCATCAAGGAGAGGTATCTTAATTTCTACCTTTCTAAAAGTCTCTAAAATCTCTTGGTTAGCCTCATTAACCTTAGACGCAGGGCTCCTAAATCTACTAGGGAAAGGTGAGATTGGTTTGTAAAATTCTCTTTTCTTTTCTCCTAATTCCTTAGTAGTTTGATTAGACTCTGTATCTAATTCTGGTTCAGCCCCTTTCACTTCTAACTCAGGTTGCAGTTCTCTCTTCTTCGTAGGTTCCTTCAACTCTTTCCCACTTCTAAGTGTCATGGCATTAACATTCTCCTTGGGGTTAGGGTAAGGTTGAGATGGTAACCTATTTTACAGTTGGGCTTGCAAGTTGCTAACTATGGTATCAGTCACTGTTTGTCTCTCTTGAACCTGCTTAAAGGTGGTTTCCATACTCTGGAACCTATCATCCATTTTCTTAAGGACTTGTTCTAGGAGGAAATTGGTCCTATCTTGACTAGAAGGTTAACGAGAGGGTTGATCAAAACCATGTGGACTAGGTTTAGAGTCATACCTAAGGTTAGGGTGGTCTCTCCATCCTTTATTATAAGTATTCGAGTATGGATCATACCTCCTTTGATTTTGATTAGAGTAAAGAGCATTAACATTACCTTCTTGTAGAGTAGGACATGCATCAGTAGAATGCTCTTCTAGACAACAAATACCACATATTACTGCTTTTTGAATACCCCCAGTAACAATCTTATATAACATAGCAGTAATATGAGATAACTGATTCTCTAGAGATGAACTAGAACCTATCTCATTTACCCTTTTGACTTGTGAGTCCCTAGTACCAAACTGCTGAGCATTTTGGGCCATTAAGTTAAATAGATTTTTAGCGTCAGCTGGTGTTTTATTAACCAGAGCCCCCCCCACTAGCAGCATCAACCATGTTACGATCCATAGGCAGCAAACCCTCATAAAAATATTGAATCAATAGTTGTTCAGTTATTTGATGTTGGGGACAACTAGCACATAACTTATTAAATCTTTCCCAATACTCACAAAAAGTTTCCCCATTCATTTGTTTGATTCCACATATTTCTTTCCTAATAGATCCAATACGGGATGCAGGAAAAAACTTTTCTAGAAATGATTTATGCAATGCAGTCCATGTAGAAAAAGATCCAGCAGGCATATAATATAACCAGTCCTTAGCATTACCAAGCAAAGAAAAGGGAAAGGCCCTTAGTCTAATTTGGTCCTCAGGAATTCCTTCAGGCACCATAGCAGAGCAGGTAATAAGGAATTCACTAATGTGTCTATAGGGGTCCTCTCCAGCCAATCCATGAAACTTAGGTAGTAAATTAATAAATCCTGAGTTTAATTTCAAAGGCTTATCTAAAACAGCATAAGTAATGGACATTGGTTGGGTTTCTAAGTTAGGAGCAGCAAGTTCCCGAAGAGTAGACATGCTTACCTCTTTAATCCTAAAACTTACTGCGTCAGGCTGACTCTCTTTGATTTCGGCTTTCAATACTTGTTTCTTGTTCTCTCCAATTTCCTTACCACTCCTTAATTTCATACACTCCTTGAAATCTAAAAAGAATAAAATGAAAAAAAACTAGAGTTATAATAAAACAAATAAAAGTAGCAACATTAAATAGAAGTAAACTAGCAATTTATTTTTTCTTTCCCCGGCAACGGCGTCAAAATTTGTAAAGCTTGCCGACGGCTACAAATTTAACCACTACTTCGGTTATTAAATACTTTTTATAGTATAGGGAAGTAGGGATCGATCCACAAAGAAAGATTGCTGTAAAAGGCTAGCTTAAGCCTAAATGATTTTTACTAATCCAAGTTATTAAATCTAATTCTAAAATACTTAAAATCTAATGAATAAAAATCTGGAAAAACACCCAATGATGTTCCTAAATATTCTGGTCTATATTCTGGAAATAAAACAATAAAAAGCTTTCCTAAATAATTTAGAAAAATAAAATCAGAATAGTAACTGAAATTCTAATTAAAAATCAAAACAGCAGATAATAATCAGAAAATAAATATTAAAAATGTCAAACAGTAACCTAAAATATTATACTTCAGGTCTACGAGCTTATAAACTCTAAATTGCATCTACTTTATTTCAGAAAAATCAGATCAGAAAATTAGCACAGAATATTCAGCAGAATAATTAATCTAAAATCAGAAATAAAATAATCAGCATAAATATAAATACGAAATTAATCAAGAAAATTACCCTAATCCTAGGACACAATTTTCTGGACTTAACAACACCTAAAAATCGTAAATTAAAATTAAAAATCGAAATTTTCAGAATTAATAACCTAAAAACCTGCACATATCAATTTCACAAAATAATTTTGAAAAATTATCAAATAACTTCCAAAAATCACGAAATTAAAATGGACAGACTAGGACACTATATAAACCCTAGGAACTGACAAAAATCGAAAAATAACAAGAATAACTATTTTTAGTCTACTTTCTAAGAAACCGGTAATTAGATACTAAAACTGAATATAAATCAATCTAAAATTATAACCACTCTAAAAATCAAAATCTAAGCTATCTAAAATTACCTAGACACTCCTAAAAGACTATAACACTCCTAAAAGACTATACTTTTGGGGGGGGTCGATTGAATTTATTTTTAAGCTAATAAAAATAGAACAAAAATTAACAAACTAATTAAATTAACTCTAAGCAACAAATAATAATCAAAAGTTGTCAAATTTATGAAGAATACTTAGTATAATCTCAATCCACCATGCAAATTAATATTTATCATTAACACACAAGTTAAATTTATTCATGAGTTAAACTGTAGAAGATATCTACCAGCGGTTCTTCCCCGTTTTTTCTTAGATTCTAGTTTAATTAGGTCCAGCCCTAACATAAACCCTACTAGTTTTGATAACCCTCACACCAGCGCAAGAATTTAATCAAACTAGAGCATTAAGAATTAAAAAAAACATCATTTAACACTTTGTAACCAATTTACCAGCAAATCGATTTAACAAAGATCTAAAGCGATTACCTAATTAAAAAAGATGGGTTTGAGCCATCCATGATTAATTAGGGTGATACCTAAGTCTAAAAGATTATAACTTTTACGTATTATAATCTTCTAAACTATCAATTGAAATTGTATAGAATCAACTAGCATGCATTCTACTCGATTCAACACAAATTTCATAAACGATAAACGCTAATCGCTAAAGAATCATGAATATAAATCAACTAGGCATTAAAGCATAAAACTTGTTTCAAAATAATTAATTTAGCACGGTTTCAAGGAGATTATACTAAGCATAAAAAAATTACTCACTCATATTGAAAATTAAATCACAAATTTCACCCAAAAAATGCATGTTTAATAATAATCTAAACAAAAAAAAAACTAAACAGAAAGCAACCCTACTTAAGACGACGATGCTTTGGCTTGATGTGTGAAGGAGGTGATATGGTGACGACGATGGGTGTGGGAGGGTTTTGCCGTGGCTGTTTTTGGAGTCATGATCGATGATGATCATGATGAGATGATGAAGTTGGGTCAGGAAGAAGGAAGCGTCAGGGAGGATGATTATGATGGTGATGGAGTGCGACCGTGATGAAGGGCAGGCGTGATGATGAGGGTTGTCGCCGTGGGTTATGGAATTGCAAGAGGATAGATGATTGTATGAGATAGGGTGGTGTTAATGTGTGTTAGGCATGGATTTATATATGTGAGGAGGTGATTATTATATGGAAAGTGAGGGGGTTAGGTTTAGTAAATTAGGGCTTCCTTTCTCTTTTCCTTAGATTTCTTCTTCCTCAAGACTTTTAGCTCTTCACCCAATTCTTGAAACCCTAGCCCAATATAATAATTATGAAAATAATGTTTTTCATAAATTATTTATTGGACCGTCTTTTCAGCAAATTGTGTAAAATCGGAGCTTCAACGTCTTGTCTTCTCATTTTTATTTTATTAACGCCCATTCTGAAAAATATATAAAATAAAATAAATTAGATGCAATAATGTGTAAAATATAATCAAAATAATTAATAAAACGATACATGATTTTTGGCTTAACAGTGGCCCCGACATTTATTAGGCCGAAAGGCATCGTGTTGTCATAGAAGGCGCCCTATTCGTAATCTTCTTTAGCTATTAATTTGACTACACTGACATAATCGTCCATGAATGACAATAGGTGATGTTTTGCCATGTTATCTACTAGAAAATGGACATGACGTAAGGGAAAGTCATCTTCTAGACTTGCCTTATTTAAATCTCAGAAGACCACACATATGTGGATCTGTCTCTCTTTCTTGGGAACCAGAACGATGCTAGCTACTCTTAGCAAGCTTACATCTGGTTGTTTTTTATACTTCCTCTTTTATCTTAAAGGCCCACTTGGGTTTCATTTGGTGAAGATTTTGTTCGGCAGGCCTTGCATCTAGACATAATAGGATTGTACAGTCGATGATTTTTTAGTTTATCCTATGCATATCTGTGTAGGGCCATTAAAAAAACATCCTTAAATTCTTTCAGAAAGAAAGTGAATTACTCATTCTCCTCAGGAGTCAAGGATGAAGCCAATTAGGCTCCTTCGATTCTTCGTTACGTCCAACATTTATTGCTTTTATTTCTTTGAATATAAAGGTTTTATTGTGATTTTCTTCATTATTCATTAAGCGTTTTAGGAGGATAAATTCTTCATTCGTACAAACACAAAAATCATTCTTAAAATGGATCACTTTATTGAAATCCTGAATGAGGATGTTAGTTTCAGAACAAATTGAATGTAGAAAAGGGGGAGACTCTCCCCTGATCATACAAAAGAATTTTAGCTTAAAAATTGAAGTCTTTACTATGCTCGGTTCTAAGGCCCTTGGTCTTTCCACTGGTCAACTTAACTGATTTCTTGCCATTACAGCAAGTCCATATTGTTTTAGTATGCCTTCCTCCATTAGTATCGATGATCATCTCTATAGGAATATAACTCTTACTTCGTCAATACTTTAACCCATCTTGGTTCTTTGTGCTTCCTTTTCTTTGCCTCGAATAGCAACCCAAAGTGATCTTCGATGGCCTCATGGGCCTAATCAATTTCAAATTGGGTGAAGTACACATCTATTTATAAGAAAGTGCAATCATGAAATATTTCAAATCCCAAGAGGACATCCCCAAGCGCAGGATGTACTTTGGTTAAGAAAACCTATAGTAGGGTGCATCTTCTCCTTCCTTCATGAAAATTCCATTAAGGATTAAAAGGTAAGGGGGTATGTCATGTGAATAGATCCCCTTCTCTTATAAATGCATTTTGTGCTTCTCCTATCAAATCTTTAGATGAAGCTCTTTAGGTGTGGGCTCGTAACCTAAGCCAAAAAGGTGAGCAAGTAGGCCCACCTTAAGAAGAGGAGTTAGCATTCTTAACCTCTTCCCTAGTCAGGTTCTAGGCAAGTAGCACATATTCCTCATCATAACATTGATCTTCCTATTTGACAAGGGACTCAAGTCAAATGGGACTTCATCATTTGAGTCAATGATGGCACATTCCTCGGTTATAAGGCCCCAATTCTCTACATCATGCTCAACCTCTTAGAGAAGAGCTTTTTTTCAACAGTCGTGATCATTGGACTGACATTTATTGTTAAGAAATCCCTTTTAATGGTCTAGGATACTACTTGTTGGTCATCCAACTATAGGCACCAAGTAAAAGGTTGAAAGTTGTTTGAGTGTCTATGATATAAAAAGCTACCTTTCTTCTTATTTCTCCCATTACTATGTTGAGGGTAATAGTCCACAAAATGGTCATAAGAGTATTATTAGGCTTGTAATCCTTGGGTTAAAAGGGTCATGTCTGCTTTAGTTATACCGAATTTCTACACCATTCTTAGCTTGTATATTGTAATTGGTGGCCCATTGTCCACTAAGGTCTGGGTATGAACTTGTTTAACAAGTTATAGTAAGATATAGAGCCCTATTTTGTTTTATCCCTTCAGGTAGGAGGTCCATACCGTCGAAAGTTGTGGTAGAAAAGGACCTTTTACTTGTAAAGAAGCCAACTAATTCTTTGAAGATAGTCTTGACTAGTACTTCCATCCATATAAGGGCCTTTAACCATGCCTCTTAATGATTAATAGATAAGCTAAAGCTTCCATGTGGTAATGTCTACCTTAGTCCTCTTTGACATGAAGAAGATAGGATCTTCTTCTAATTCTTGTGCTGTGTTTAGACTTGGTTACTCCCCTTCTTGAAGCAAGTGTACGGGTCTAATATATCCCCCCTTACAAGTGAGATGGTGGGCTTTTGTTCCTCTTTATCCCATTTCTCCAAAGCGGCTTTAATAGGAATAAGGAGAGCTATCCAAGTGTCTTAGTGGTTATCTCCACATATTTCATTGACTCCATCCCCAATGAGGACGAGTGGATTAACTTCTTCTTGTGTGGTAAAAATTGGGAGTTTGGAACTCAAAGTCCAATTATTGGGTTTTGTCACATATATGACGAGCAGAGGTCTAATGTCTATCAAAACTTGCATGGCATGTTTTAACGCCAAGCATTGATTGCTCGGATGGGCCTTCCTACGGTGATACTTTCAATAAGCATTAAAGTCATATCTCATATACCATTTTTCCTATGGTATATTGGGGATGGGTTCGATGGGCTCAAGGTGCCCTCGACTTGTTCTTCTTTTCAAGGCTTCTAAGGGCTTTATTTTGAGTGTCTTGAAGACTTTATAAGGGCGGCAGAGTTGGAATGATTGTTCTGCATTGACCTTATTCATTACTTCAACATCGGACCTCCTTCTTATATTTATAAGAGTTCTTATTGCCCTGATAATTGTTTTTTGGGACATGTTACATTTCTTATTCCACCAACATCCTAGCTTCAAGTAGTTGTATGAATCTGTTCAAAGGTTGAAACCATAGATGTTGGTGATATATTGGTTGTAGGTTTTTAATAACCATGTAGGCTTGTTTTCCTCCTCGAGCTGGCTTAACATTAAAAATACTACCGCCCTCCTCTGGGATAGAAAGTCTATGAAACTTTCATTTTCTTCTTGATTTAATAATTCCAAGTCATGGAGTGAGGTATCCAACTGCGTGTTCTGGGAATATTATGATAAGAATTCTTTGGTTATGTTTTCTCAAGTTCTAACCTTTTGTGGGTTGACGAAATGGAACCAACTACTCGCCATTTCTTCTAAAGTCAGGAATACTTAAGGAAAAAGGGCCTTGCCTATTCCCTTTAGGCTCATAATGCTAACAAAGTTCCTTAAGTAAGAAAACAGGTTGCTCAGGCCTGTGTTTTTAAGTTCCCAGGGACGTAAAACTTGGTAAGAAATTTCCCTCCTTCTAACATTGGCATGTAAAAGATGGGATCTACAAAAAACTATTTAGAGCTTCTGAAAAGCTGCTCCAACTTCTTAATCCTTTAGTCCATTAGTGATGGGTTTTCTTCATGGAACAAATGAATAGATTGAATGTCTTCCTCTCTTTTATTTTTAGTCTCATGTTCATGCCTCTTTTTAGTGAGCTTATTATGAGTTTTTGTGGCTCATCCAATTTAGCTTTAAATTGGCTTTCCATTTGGGCTAGCAATTCAACCATAAGGGTTACAAGTTGTTTAGTAGCATTATATTCTTCTTCATGATGGTTGTTGTTGGTGTCATTCCCACCATGGAAACGGAGCTTGTGCAAGATGATTGTACAAAGCGGTTATTATGGCCCCTTCTCGAGTGGCCTATGTTGCCATCATAAGCCACAAAATTGAAGACTTTAAGATAAAGAAAAATGCTTTTTTTGGAAAAAGACAATTCTACCATATTTTATTTTGGCAAAAAAGTGAGGGGAAAAGAGGAAAATGACCTTAACTTGAACCGTAAGATTGTTGTCATGTTCAGAGCCAAAACCTCAAGGTACCCTTAAAGATCGATAAACTGAGAGGAAGCACGGGGCTAATGTTATGAATTTATAACACCATTAAATTTCTCCCGGCCCTTAGCATCATAAATGGTATGATCGTGGTGCTCTAATGCTAGGACTAATAGGACATAATTCCAGGCACCACGGCTTAAATCCGACTTTTACTATGTTATTTCCACAAGTTCATAACTAGGACATCTTTCATTGTACGTTTAGCTTTGGTTCTTGGTTAAAAGGCTAAGGAACATAGAGTCATTTTGTGAAAAAAAATTTACTAGTCTTGACACATTTTTTGAAAAAATGGACTCTCTTGACGCACAAAAGGTTACAACAAGAAGTAGTTGGCACTTATTTAAGGGAATCATTCGCATGAGTTTAATCCTACATTCATGTCCAAAAAAGGCCTAATAGAATTGGTGGTCATAAGGTCCTGGTGGGAGGGATTGAGTTTTTTTCATATTCAAGGTGGTATGCAAATTGTAGTAAAGAGTTTCACATGATTTTAAGAGTAAAAGGGTGACCCAAGGGGCATGCTTTACTAAGAGGTTCTTGATAACTTTGACATTTAACAAGCCTAAGCACATTACTGAAAGATGCCTTACCCTCTTATGCAGAATAAAAAATTTTAATTACATTCATTTCTTTTAAGTCTCACCTTCTTGCCTACGTGTCACCAGTGGACCCGCCACTAAAAGAACCCTAGGACAAAAGGTGGTTTCAACTAGTGGTGGGTTCGAGGATGCGGCTCCCCAAGGCTCAACAGGCTTTCTTCCCTATAACCCATCCTATTTCGAGGAGTACATCAAATTAGCTTTTTCAAAGTGGTAGTTTTGTGATGAAATGTGGTTAGATGGAAGGATCCATTTAAATTTATAGAGCCACAAGCACCTTTTGAAAGAAAATGTACAAACCTGCAATTCCACAGAAAATACCAACTCCTGCTTTCAATTGAATCCTTCAAACCAAAGGGGCAACTGAGGGATATGGATTTGATTTCCTAGAAGTAGGATTTTTCCGTAGGATTATAATTTTGAGATTCTTGAATGGAGATAAAGAAATGACTCCATGGCTACAAACCATGGAACGAACTCAGGCGTGAAGATATAATCTAATGGATGGTGGAAACCACCATTACGACGCTCACTTGAGTAGTGGCCTCTAGTTAAACTAGTCTTATTTAATGAGGCATCTAGGAAGAAAAGAATTCTTTGTGAGTACTTATTAGCCAATCATCTTTAAAAAAAAAAAAAACTAAAAGGAACAAGAAAGCAATAGGTGGTCACTATTTTTGTTTTATGAACAAATGAGTAAACATTAGACACAGAGTATAGAGGATCAAATTAGAACCTGATGGAGAAGGCAAAGATTAAAGAAAGCCATAAAATAAATTATTATCTTTGGTTTATGGCCTTTAAGACCTACCTCATTTGAAGTGAAGTAGTAAAGCACCAGATTTCTTACATCGTAAATACGTTAGGATAGGATGAAGTTAGTCCTTTTTTCAAAATAAGATTTTTTTTAAGAGTTTTAAGCGAAGAATTTAGTAGAGTTCTCTTACTACAAGGTTTTGAGAGTTTTTGTATACGGAAGAATGAGGTAGAAGAAATGCATTTGAAGAGTGAATGGAGTTGAGTTTCCTTAAGGGAAAACATTGCGTGTGTCCTTTTTCCGGAGATGAGTGGTGCATGCCTCTATTTATAATGATAGTATATCACCATGCTAAGCAAAGACTAATTCAAGAATAATAATCAAATCCTTTTTCTTCTTCATATTTTGTAAATTGCGATAGAATTAATTTGATTAGCATGCAATTAGCTAAATCAATCCTACATTAACTTGATTACAGCAACCAATAATAAAAATACATAGGATTTTAGAAGTAGAGTGCAATGTCGGACCTAACGGCCGACATTGGGTCTGATTGGTAAGGATGATTATGTCATCGATCTAATATTTGTGCTTTAAGAGGGTTGTTTATGAGGTGATTAAAATCATCCTCAAAGACAATGAGCAACTCTAAGTTCCACATATTTATCGCTATGAACTTGATAAATTTCTTGGGCCTACGTACATCAACAGAAGGCCAATCGAATGCTTCCTCGCTCTACCTTATTAATAATGGAATTCCCAAGGTGTTACCTAACTATGTCATTGGCCTTAATACTATATGCTGAGGGTTAGATGAACCTTTACTGAAATGGCCTCATTTTGCACTCACATGCATAAACTCATAGTCAACATCCCATCAATTGATCTAACACAACTCATAAGCACACTACAGCTCACAATGGACCTAACTCTGATACCACAGTTGTAATGCGCAAGTTCCCTAATTACTTAATTAGCTTAATTTGATTAGTTAATATCATGGTCACAGCAAAAATCCTAACGTCTGGAGGCATTACTGCCATCCTACGACAGATAAGGCTATATAATAAGTACCCATCCTTAACGGAAGCACATTCACATCTGTTAGTCTTGTTAAGCTACAAGGACCCAAGATAACTTTGAACTATAATTTAACTTCATCATAATTAGAACATAACTGGATTGAGTATCTCCTAATACTCTATCATAGGCATGCACATTCAAAATATAATCCACATGACCTTTAAGCTGGCTCTCCCAAGTCTTCAGTCTATGCTAAACTCCACTGCGAGCATCTCATAGCATCAAACTACAAAAGTAACATGTCTTTCTTCTACTTCTTACTTCCTTCGGGTTTTTAGGGACAGGTTTGTCTAATTATTCCTCACTAAAACACAAAACACATAAATATTTGAAAAAATAAGCTGAAACCCAGTACACATTAAAAACTATTACCGGTTATTATCTGAAAGTGAAATCCAAACTAATAAGCTCATATATGTATTGCGATCATTGAATTGGTGTACACCTATTAGGCTGATTGAGAAGCCTGACTCGAGGTCACGTGGGTAAACTAAAGGATGTAATCCCTAATAATTGAACATTGGGGGGTCCACTTGATTATATGGCAAAAAAATGCTTTAAAATCATCCATTAAATCATTATACATTTTGAAATTTTGATATGTATAGAAAACTGTGCATTTTCAAAAGATATAGGTAGTGAACATACCTAGATTGTTGAAATCCTTCTCCCTTTTTGAGAAAACATCTTATTATCGCTTGCCAATGACAAAAATGGCTCCTTTAGTCTCCAAATGTACATTTGTATGGTTTGCAGGGTCTCAAGTGATCTTTATTACTTACACCCTTAGTAACTAATTTTATAATTTCTTTTGGTATTTTTTTTCTTAATTGCCAATGCACCCATCATCAGTTACTTAACCATGCAAAATGATTTTGCTCCCCCTTTTTATATCATCATCTTTAACAATGCCAAAGTTAGTATTATTGTTGTGGGCATTAATTTTGTTATCTCCATTAATGTTACTATTATTGCTATTATGATTATTATTGAGAAAAGTATTATCATTAACTCCTAGAAAATAAGTCATTTTTAGCCCAAAAGAACCTCACTCAACTTTCAATTATATCCTTGGGTGATGTCCAGACCTTGAGTCAATCTTAACACTAATGATTATCCATCATCTTCACTACTTGATTAAATTATGCATCAAACTCACTATTGCTCTTAAATATTGAATCTCTCTCAATTCCATATTAAGCATCAGTTCATCATTTGTGCAAAGATGGTTTCCAAATGTCTAATTGTCGTCTCGTGATATTTTAATAGTATTTTAAGATCTACCTAAGAAAATTCATATCATTCACCCCCGACCTTGAATTGAGATCTAAAACCCCAATATGGAAAGCTTAGGAAGTCCCACAATACTTTTCTCACAATGAAAAGCACAACCACCACAACACGACCTTTAACATTGAGCTTAAGCGAAACCGTGTACAACTCCAGTTTATTCTATGTAGTTTCATTAAATTAAGCATGACTTTGTCCACAAAATCACAAATTTTCGATGTAGTAATAAGTACTTGTTTATTTATAAATTAACGCCTATTTTTGGGTCTGCTTATAGCCCTAAATGCCTTTTTTCTCTCAACCTCAAGCCTCCCCACCCTTCTCAAACCTTTTCATAGCGCACCTCAGATTCCTACAACCGTTGGTTTTATTCAAAACACAATCAATAATCCTTAAAATTTAATAAATCTAATCACAAGAGCACCACTTTGCAATTCATGCTTAATCCCCAATTGCTCCATGAACAATATAACCTCAACTCACTCAATATTCAAATTTATCATAGTAACTATAAACTCTCGTAAATTAGCACTTATCTCAAATAAAACGATAAATTTATTAGCAAAACCAACAACTAAAAATGGTGAAACAAGGCAATGGAAAGCTAGGGTTTACCTTCCATCACTAGCTATAGCAAACAAGGAGGAAGATAAATGGGTGTTGGCGATGCTGGTGGTGTCCATGGAGAGGCACAGCGGTGCACAGGTGGCTGAATCTAGTGCAGTGGGGTGGTAGGCAAGGGTTGGGTGGCATGCTTGAGTAGGGGAGAGGGAAAGTGCTTGGCATGGGAGGTGTGCTGATGCGTGGAATAATTGGGGGGTCTCCTCGTGGCTTGGTAAGAAAAGGAGCAGATTAGTATAGTTTACATCAATTTTAATTCATCCACCTAACATCCAAATTTTTCCTTTTTTTTTTTTGTTTAAACTTAGCAAATATTTGAGCCAAGACTTGGGCTAATACTTTTAGGCTTTTAATAGTATTATCAAGGTGTATGGGGAAAATTATAACTTTGCCCATGTTAGCTTATTTATTCCTTACATTTTGTTTATTTCCTTCATTTGTTAATACTATCGTTCCATTCATATAATGTAAGTGAACAAATTGTGTATATTTGTATACTCCATGACTTCCCATTTTTAGTAAAGGGGCAAATGTTTTTAGCTATCATATAAGTATTTATTTATAACGTGAATGAATTAATATGGAGCATAATGGAATTTTGTCATGAGGCCACTTTGCTGATTCAATTTGTAATTGCATGAATAATCAACTTAGTTAAGCTAAATTAAGATTAGCAAGAGTAATTGACATCGATTAGGATCGGGTTATTACACAATGTCCAAATTTACCAAGCTCGGATTCAAGGGCTTTCAATAAGAAAGTTAAGCCTATACACCTCCAAAAGGGTGACCTAGTCTTGAAGGAGATAAGAGCCCTAATACATCACCCAAGGGGAAAGTTGAAACTGAACTGGCTGGGCTCATACATCATATGAACTATCCTGCTAAGGAGCATTAAAACTTATGGATGTGGATGAAGACGAATACACTCATTATACTAATCTTGACCAGTTTACTCATACATTATAAGAACTATCCTGCTGAGGAGCATTAAAACTTATAGATGTGGATGAAGAGGAATACACTCATTATACTAATCTTGATCAGTTGAAGAAGTATATTACGCCTAGCAAGTTTATTCTTCACTAAAGCACATAACGAGCCTTAAAAGGAGAAGGGGACTTTGACCTCCCCTATAGTTGGATCCATAATAGGTTCACAAGGGCCATACTAGGCCCATAAAAACTACTACTCCTACTCCTCCTCCTACAACTACTACTATTACCACTACTACCCATAGAGCATATCATTTTAGGGCCATTTTGATGCGTTTTTAGAGGATTCATAAGTTTCATGCTTAGATTTTGCCATTTTATGCTTGGATATAGTGCTTTGATGACTTTTGTAGGTTTTAAGACCTTTTTAATCAAAAATTCACCTTTAAAAGTCATCTTTATGACTCACCACGGATGCCCCCAGTCACCATGCCCGTGGAAGAAAGAGAAGAACAGAAGAACACCAAGGCAGTGGACACCACGGTCTAACCGTGGTGGATGCCACGGTCTGTGGTGTCTCTATCTCCTGCGAGGCTGTTTATTTTCTTGCGGCTTTTCAACTTCCAAGCAGTTTTTAATGTCATTTATACAGGTGGCTGTTCAACTTCCAGCAGCTTTGCTAGAAAAAGGGGCTCTCACCCTCATTTCAACACACATCATCCCAATCCATAATTCTTTCCACCATCTAGTTAGATTTAGATTTCATTTCAGAGTGAGGGAGAGCAAGTAGAAGAAGAAGATTCGCGAGGAACAGGAATCAAGTTTTACAATCGAAAGATTCAAGCGCGCATTCTGTCTGAGCAAACTCTTCTCTCTTCTCTTCTATCTTCTGTTTAGATTTATCATTTTAGAGTAGTTAGATGTTTAATTTGATCATACGTGAGTAGTTTAATTTTTGTCTAGGGATTTAGTAGTTTATGAAAGTGTTGTCGGATCATATTTTAATCTAAAGAATTGTACTTATTTCAAGATTGGTTTGATTTCAATCTATCGAGTGATTATCATGTTGTGAGTAGATTTTTGGCCAAAGTTTTCTTGCACACTTGAAACAATCGGGTGAAAAACTGAAGGTTGACATTTGGTTGTTGGACTGCTTGATAAACCTAACATAATGTCGTCTCGAAAGAGAGATTTGCATGTTAGGAGGACTAGAGTGTAATCGAAGATGTTTAACTTGGATTAAGACAAATTAGTTCGAAAGAATGACTTTTGCTTAGTTTAGGCAAATTTGGTTGAGTTTGAAAGAATAGACTAAATTTTTTTCATAGAAATTACAATTGTTCAAGATTAACCGATTAGAGAAAAAATACATGTTCATCATTTTGATCCAATCAACTTTCATAACTACATGAATTCCTAGGCGTTCTCTCCTTAATTGATTTAAAATTAGTGAATTAGAAGTTGTTAAATTGAAACCCCTTGAATTAGTTATAGTTGTTTCCTTATCTTCGTATTTTTATCAATCTAGAGTTTGGATTCACTTAGCATAACTTGAGGGAATATAGCCCAATAAATCAACGTGGTCTTTGTGGGATCGACCTTGATTTGCTACAATGTCACCGTGCGCTTACGGCCGTATCAGATCATTAGAAATAAGATTAGTGATGACTTCACCTCAATTTTTTTCTTTTTCCCCCGTTGGTTGTGATTCAGTTCTAGTGTGAATGGTTGATGTATGGGCATATCATTGGTGAATGGTGTGTAAGAACATTAGTCTACCATTTGACTTTTGTGATCACCAGTTATATGATTAGTGATCATTGTTGATAGCATTGGTAATCAGTAGAGATGTTATTAGTAATCAACATGTATAAGTTAAACTGAGCAGTTAAGTTATTATTCAGTGTCCAAATGCTTAAAATTCAGAATTTGTTTATTTAAACTAGTGATCATTTGGATTAGTGTTCAGTCTTACTTCTAACACTTACAATGCAGTCCTTGTGTGCACGATGATCAATAGATGTGTTTCTGATTATCAATATAAGTAATATTAGTGATCAACAACTGTGTTATTAGTGACCAGTACAAATAAGATTAGTAATGACTTCACTCAATCGTTTCTTTTTCCCCTTTGCTCATACATGGAGATCTCATTAGTGATCAAACGCGGTAACATTACTGCACTATTTGACTTTTGTGATCAATAGTTATGTAATTAGTGATCATTATTGATACATTAGTGATCATTATTCATACAATAGTGACCACCATATATAAGTTAGACTGAGCAATTAAGTTATTGCTCAGTGTTCAAATGCTTATAATTTAGAGTTTGTTTACTGAGTGAACACTAATGAGGTGATTGGTGCTCAAATAAGAATAATGCTACTGATAAAGTAGATAAATGTTTTGTTGTTTTCGTAATATGCTTAAAGTTTAATATGGTGACATATTTATTTTTTAAAAAATATAAAAAGGCATGGTGGAGAAGGTAGTTGGTAAAGAAACAGTCATAACAGTATTAGATTTTCCACAATCACCAGATGCTCAAATTAAAGCTGTTAAAGACACAAAGAAGACAGAATTTGAGGTAATAAATATCCCCCTTTGTGTCTATTCCTTAGAGTTTAGTCCTAGTGTTTAATGACAATCAATATATGGTGATCAATAGATATGCTGTTGATAATCAATACTTATGTGATCAGTGATTCAATAGAGACACAGATTACTAATCACTAACTTAACTTGAATTTCTGTCTTTTTATGGATTATGTACTAAGTGATCAATAGTCATATTTTTAGTGATCATTATCAATAATATTAGTGATCACTTAAATTAATGTTTACTTATTTTATTTTTTGATTGACAGTCATTACTTTTGTGTATAGTGATCATTATGGACATTATTTGTGATCAGTGGCACAAGATTGCTGATCGGATTACTTAATTTTAAACATTGCTTCTTTGATTCTTCTTTGGATGGTGATTAATAGATGTTATTTGTGATCAGCTGGCATAAAATTGGTGATCATATTACTTAATGTTCGATGTTTTGTCAAAATTGCTTCTATTTCAATTCTTCTTTGAGTGGAAATCAATACTGATGTTATTAGTGATCAAAACTGATGCTTTTAATGATCAGTTTTCTCTTTTTCGATTTACAATTTGATAATTATTTACTGAGTTATCAACCAGAATGTTACTACTAATCAGCCAACATATGTATTTATTTTATAAAATTTGCAGAAAGATGTTGACAAAATAGTTTCTACCACAAAGCAATTGGCGTTGGCTTACAGAAACTCTATCACCATCATGGATTGTATGTGCAATAAGTACAATGAAAATGAAGATCTTTTCAAGATACGAGATGAATCAAGGCCAATGTTCATCTCATTCTATGATGCTCCTATCGCAGATCAAGAATCACATAGGGAGGGCAGTGTGGAAGGACCGCCTGCAATTGGCGAAGCCTAGGATTTTAACATTGCTGTTATGAAGGAGGTTGTTGTGAACCTTCATAGTGCTCATACGGAGTCTGCAGAGCTTTAATGAAGTAGCAACCAAACAAGGATGATGGTGGTCCTTCATTTAGCCCCACACTTGCACTTCATGAACCAGATAGTAAAGCTCAAATTCTGACAGCCACATCGGTGGCAGATGCAAGCATTAATGTTGAAAGGAAATAGCACCATGAGGATTTGCTGATGGATCATGTGAAGAAGGATGATAGCATGCCTTCATTCAATCTAGGCCTAGGACTAAGTTAGCCGGACAGCCAAAGTCCAGTCCCTTATACCACATCTGTGCCTGATCCAAAAATTGTTAGAGAAAAGCATGATGGCAATAAAGATGATGATGATGGGTCTCCATTAAGATTCACCTTGAGCAACACTTCTCGGGTGAACCATGACCTGAGCATCAAAAAATCAACTAAGAGCAAGTCTAAAGCGTGGGACAAGCCTTCTTCTAAAAAGAGTGAGGTTAGGAAGCCCACCATCAAGATTAAAAACCCTACTCTGTAGTAGAGCACTACCTTAAAAGCACAATCTCCTCACACTGCCAAATAGGGTTGTTCATTGGTCGAGGCTCAGACTAGCCTAGACCAAACTGACCTGGACCCAAAACTAAAATGAGACCAAATAGGGGACCAAGGACTGGATAGTCGAAATTTGGTCCAGACCAAATCGGACCGGGCAGAACTTGGACCATCGGACCGAGACCAGACTGAATTTGGACAGGTCTGGTCTGCTGCCTGCTGTGTACGGTGTACTTTAAGTTCAAAGTTCAAATAATTTTGTTGATGTTTGCTGCTAATTGCTCATAGTGAGCCTGAATATGTTAAATAAACCCACACCAATGCCTAATTTAGACTAGGTGAATTAAATTAAATCAATTAACTTACCAACTGACCAATTTAACAAATCAATACATCCAGAACACAAATCTAAAGCAACTCCCAAACTAAAAAACTTTAATATATGACCAACTAAACTTAAAAGTTAATCACATAACCAAAGCTTTAAATGTTGAACATGTTCTTTTCTCAAAGTGAGTCAAGTGACTCAATCTTCAAACCAATGACGATGCGAATCCCAAACTTAAAACCATCATCTTAGACTTGGAGAAGGATTTTCTTGCAAGAATGTGCTCCTCCCTCAAATGTTCAACTAATTACTCAAGTAGTACATGAAATAAATAAAAGATCGAGTTAGTAAATATAAAAACCAACAATTAATTTAGCAAGGAAAAATAATAAAGATACTAACATCCTAATATAATGTAAAATAAACACAATTAAAAGAAAATTACCTCAATATTAATTGTTCAAAGTATCACCAACATCAATCACATTATCCTTAAGCCTCAATTTACCAAGATCCAAATAAAACACGATAAAAAGAACAAAAATTAAAAGTCAGAACATGTAATCATATAAAGTAAATAAACAAAATTAAAAAAAGAAATGAAAAATTAAACATTACCCTTATCAAGGTTCATCAATTTATCAAAGTAGTCATCCATATCTAATCTATTTGCTTAGCCTAAGCCAATCTTGTACACATATAAGAGCTTGGACCATCTTTTCACAATGAAACCGAACAAAATTCATAAGTTAACAAAAGATAAATAAGCTATAAATTTATAATACAATACAAAGAAATACACTAATTAATCAATTACCTTTGGAGTTAAAGAAGTTCTAAATGAATCAAGAGTACGTCCTCCTGCACTGAATGCCGACTCTGATGCAACCATAGAAATAGGCACGGCCAAGACACCACGAGTCATATGGGAAACCATAGGATATCGAGGATAATGTAGTTTCCACCATCCCAATACATCATCCCCTACTTTATGCTCTTCAAGTCCCTCATTTAGATACTTTTGTAACTCCGTTTTGATAATTCCTCTTGCTCCATTGGACCCCTTTAATTTCTTTCTTAACTGTTATGCATAAGAGGTAGCTCCATTAGATGCAATGGTCCTCTCAACTTCAGGTTGTGCCCCACTGTTTTGCCCACTTTGCAGAACCAATGGCTTGTACAATTGCCAATACTCATCAAACAAAGTTTCTAATTTCTCTCCCACTTTTAAAACTATAGCACTACCTTGTATTTCACCAAAGAAATCACAAAGAGAAACCTCAAGACCCGCCAACTTGTACCTAGGATCAAGGATGGGAGTAATATACACCAAAGGGTTTATTTTCTGAAGTGTGTCATAGTGCTTATCATATTTCATCCTCATCCTCTTGGCCATTTCTTTAAAGTTTTTGACTCTAGATCCAATATCCTCAATTTCCTTATTTTCTTCATCATTAGCATCAATGATCTCAACAACTTGCTCAAAGTCATTTAACATAGTAGCAATGGCCACAATCTCAAAGAAAAGCAAGTTGGATGTCACATATGAAGTACTAAATAAACACAAAGTAACATTATAAAAAACTCCCAAAAAAAATAACAAGTGATTAACTTGTTTCCAATCATTAGAATTAAGAGGTCCATCTGCATCATCATCTTTTGTCAACTCTAAATTATAATAAGGGTCTCTTTTGCTATACTTTGTGAATGCATGCTCATAGACCAAAGCAGTGCTAATAATCTTATAAGTGGAGTTCCATCTAGTGGGAACATCAAGTGACAAAGAAGCCTTACATTCAATTTTTTCTGCAGCTACACATTCTTAAAATCTTTGCAATCTGCTAGAAGATTGACTAATAAACCTTACAGCAGCTCGAGCCTGCTTAACTGACTTCTCGATAACCTTCAACCCATCCCATATAATCAAATTAAGTATATGAGCAATACACCTAACATGTAAGAATTCTCTACCAGAGAAAAGAAAATGACCACGTCGCTGAAACTCATCAATAAGGGCAGCACAAGTAGGTTTATTTCTCCCAGCATTATCAACAATAATAGTGTACAGTTTAGATGCTAAACCCCAATTCTCTAAACATTCTAAGAACAAGAGCAATATCATCGCCTTTTTAACTATAAATTGTATAAAATTTTAATATTTTATAATGCAATTTCCAATCATTATCAATAAAGTGAGTAGTTATGGCCATGTAGTTAATCCTTGAAAGTGAAGCCCATATGTCTGTTGTCACACACACCCTTTGACATGAATGCATAAGATATTATTTCAATTTCTCTCTTTTATCGACATATATATGATAAATATCTCTTGTAATGGTAATGCATGAATGCATATTAAGTGAAAGACAATAAACAGACATCATTAACCTAAATGTCACATTTTCAATAAATCTAAAGGGCACCTCATCAATTATGATCATTTTGGCTATAGACTCCCTTGCTTTATGAGGATTCAATACCCATGACTTCAATCTAGCTTCGTCCTCTTTCACTCTTTTTGAACTACCTCTTTTTGGATTTGGAGCTGGACATCTTACATTGACAAGTGATTATAAAATATAAGTAAATAAGCTAATAATAGTCATATATATGTGTGAGTATGTGTGTCTGTGTGTGTGTCTATGCATGTGTATATACATATATATATATATATGTATGTATGTATGTATGCATGTATGCATGTATGTGTATATGTGTGTGTGTGTGTGTGTGTGTATATACATATATATATGTATACATATGTATATATATATGAATGCATACATGTATATATGTATATATATATATATGCGTGTGTATGTGTGTGTGTGTGTGTGTGTATATGTATGTATATATACATATAAACATATACATATATATATATATATATATATATATATATATATATATATATATTTGTATATATGTATATATGTGTATGTATATATATATATATATATATATATATATGTATATATGTATATATATATATATAGATATGTATATATATATATATATATATATATATATATATATATATATATATATATATATATATATATATATATATATGCACACATACACACACATCATGCTACTTTAAAAAATCAAAATGCAAAACTTACATTTCGAGAGCAAGCCGTCCCCAAAATGCAAAACTTAAATTTCGAGAACAAGGCATAAGGGACTCCATGATGACTACTCTATTCATAATTTGGATTTAAAAAGTACACTTTGCGCCTAAAAATAACAAAAGAGTGAAACGACGTTGTTATTATTAAAGTCAAAGGAAAGTGGTTAATGTCATTATGTAGTGCACACGCAAATCATGGAGGTACTTTGGCCTAAACCATGCTACATTGCTACTTTATTACAACCATAACAGAAACTAACCATTCCTATATTAATGGAAAAGCAAAAAAAGGGATTAGCATTCAATATCAAGAGAAAAAAACTAGACAAAAGGGTATGAAATGCTATCACAATCCTATTTTGGACAGAGAGCATTGCTATGTTTCCTAATTTCTTTAAGATGTCAGAGAATTGATGTCAGAGAGCATTGCTATGTTTCCTAAAGATGGGTACAAGTGTCCAAGAACCATATTTGACTACAGCCTATAGGGAACTTTGAAGTCTTTTAGCCTCCTTTGAAAAATGAAATGTTTAGATGGCATGTATGATGCTAATCCCTTTTCAACACAAACTGATCAATCACAATCCCATAAAATACAAGTGTCCAATTCCACACAAAAGTTTTTTTCCCCTCTAAAAATAAGATCTCAGATTCTCATATGAATATAGCATAAGAAATTGAAACTCTCATAATATGTAGGCAGGTAGCAGCAACTAGGGCTCCTAATATACAAGCCGCAGACATAATTTCCAAGCACATATCAGACACCACATATATAATCACCACATATATAAGAAATTGCTCTGGTTTTATGAAGAAATTTGAATACAATAATCAACACATACCATTAAAAATTGCAATTAAGTGCGACTCAGGAGTGGGCAGTGTAATATGTCAAATGTCGAGGCCTCAGGGCCATTCCGGTAAGAGACTGCGAGAAAGGCAGGGGCACAGGGCCGTCAAGGGCGAATGGCCTACTAGGATGAGAGATTGCCAGAGGGAGAAACTGAGCGTGGGCAAGCACTAGCAGCGAGTGAATTAGTGTGAGGGACGAAGTGAGAGTAAGCGTGAGGGACGAACTAAGTCTGAGAGTGGGAGCAACCGAGAGGCGAGGCGAGAGGCAAAGGGGAAAAACTGCAAAAAGGCTGCCGAGTTACCTGAGAAAGAGCACAGAAAATGAAAATTTAAAATTCAAAAACCCTAAAAATCAGTCCACAGTCCGATCTGGCGGTCTAACCAATCCGGACCTGGACCGAAACGAAGATTAAAACTAGAAAAAGACTGGATCGTGGACCGGACCAACTAAGCACGGTCCAGTCCAGTCCGATCCACACCGGTCTTTGGTCCAGTCTAGGTCCAGACCGACTAATGAACAGTCCTAGTGCCAAACAGCCACCACAATAGACCAAATAAGCAATGTCATTAAAAGCTCAGGGCAACCAACCCCGGAGCGAAAAAAAATGATAACACTCCACTAGCTAGAGATGAAGGCACCAAACAGACCAAGCTTACTGTGCATGGTGAAGGTGCAAAGCAAACAGCTAAACTATCACTATAAACCAGCCATGGCAGTAGTAGCAGAAGCTAGCATTGAAAGCACAGGGGCCTTAAAAATAGACTAGTGAGGAGAAAGCAAAGTTGTCTGACAAGGTTAAGCCCACTATGCACAGTAGTAACGGCCAAAAAATCACCAGTGCCCTAGCTTCTGAATATGCAGTCGAGCAAAGAAAGAAAGTCCTAGGGCTAATGGTGAGTAGAAAGCAACTGATGGCAGAAAGTCCAAAGTGATACCAAAGACAAAGCCTGAACCTAAAGCAAAGAAAGAGGTTTTGGCTGAAAAGGATGATGAGACATGTGTGGGTGCTGCAATAACTCCTGAAAGTTGGAAGAAGTAGGTCCTTCAGCTGTAGTAAGGAAGGGACAGCCGAAAAATTGCCCCTAGCCTACTGCTCATCATATGTCATCTGGCTGACAAAGTTAGACAATAAGCTATCTGAAGATGAGGTGGTCATATCTGAGTATGTTTTTGGCAATGTCGAAGATGTGGATGAGAGGTAATATCTCTAATTAACCTCTGTATCATAAGTGATGCTTTTGGCAAAGCAGTCTATTGGGCGGTTAATGATGAAAAGGTACATGCTTTGGTATCAGTAGCTATGTGATTGCTGATCAGTATGTGACTACTTGTGTAAATGTTTATTTCTCCCCTTATGCCATATAATTCAGTGTTTTATGATGAATGATCAATAGGTATGTGATTGGTGATCAACTGTTCTGTTGCTCATGGTCAATGTTTGATTTACTTTGGATAAATGTTTACTTCTTCAGTGTTTTGTCTAGTTAGTGGTTAATAGGTATGTGATTGGTTATCAATGGCTATTTGCTTGTGATCAGTAGGACTATGATTGGAGATCATCACTTTTCCAATTGGTGATCATCACTTTTCTGATTGGTGATCATTGATTATTTGTTTGGTGATCAATAGTTTTTGTGACTGGTGATCGATTTTGGATTAGTCATGTAAATGTTTACTTATTACATCATAGATTATAATTCAGTGCTTAGATGATACATGATGCATTTCGGCGAGTCAATGTATTGTCTGGTCATTGATCAACAGTTTGACATTGGTGATCAGTGTGTTTATGGTGGTGATCATTAGTTGTGTCATTTGTGATCAACACATCATTACCTGCATAAATGTTACATTTTTATTTCCTGGTAAGTGTGTAACCATTCTTTTCATTTTGTAGTGAACCTTTGTTTGAAGATTGTGGTGATAAGGAGGCAACCAGATTTTGTCATGGCGGCCCTAAAGCCAGGAGAGGAGGTCGAGATGAATATGATCAACATATGGTCCTGCATACTCAATGATCTGGATAGAAAAGGGATCTCACCGCTCCAAGCAGACTGTTCATGTCATGTGTTCAAAGTATTAGTGCATCAAAATCAACTTATTCCTCAATAACAACTGCATTAGTGATCATAAGTATAACATTGAGTGATTGAACTATGTACATTAATAAATCTCTCACCAAGAATGGTCTGTCTTCAGCAGTAAACTTTATTGCATAAACTTTATTGCATAAACACTTCATTATTTTTCTTTGATGCAGTATTTCTTTAGCAAAGATATGTTGAAATTCTAATCATTCGACAAGAGATATGAAGATTTTAAGGAGGTAATGGACAGAGAGCTACAAAGATGTCCCTAGCTCAAAATCAAACAAGTTGGCTTGGCGAGCGCTACTTTTTAGTGAATGCTCTTAATACACTGGGCTTCTTGAAAAATGTGCTCACTGTTAGTGTTTATATCTGCTAATGTTCACATGTGTTTTTTTTCTTTTTCCTTTAAGAAAATCATAGATTTTCTTCCTGTTATTCCACAAAAGCATTTCTTCTTGCTTTGCTTCAACCTCAGGGATGACAAGCGTTTCATAATTGATAACATGATGACAAAAACAACATTCAAAGCTGCATATGGAGATTTTTCGGAAACGTTCGTGAGTTTTAAAAACTATATTGTTTATAACTAAGCTAATGTCATTACGTTGCAATTTTAATAGTGTGCAATTTTTGAAAAATTTGTGCAGAGCAAAGTGTTCAGCCGCTACCTGGAGGGCGTAGAACATCTGAAGCATGATATTATCAAGAAACTAAAGCTGGTACTCTTGAAAATGCCATAGAGATCAAGTGCAAATGTCACAGATTGTGACATATTTTGTATTAGATCCATAGAGAGCTAATTTGGGGAAGGAGAGAAGTAACAGTTTGGACTAAATCCAAACGAGTAACAATTTCACCATAACATTTATTTCCTAACCACAAAAAAAATGAGGATCTTACTAATCATCATGAACTATCTTTGTCCTTCGGATCCAAAGCTAAATATTTTAAGGGCACAATACTATCATGACATAGTTAGCTATGAGCACAATAGGGCAAGATTCATAGCAACTAAAAGGGCAAAAGATTTCAAGGAATTCGGGACAATTAATCCTAATCTCAAGGATACAGCTAACAAGGACTAAGTTTATCCCTATCCTGTTTCTCTATGTTGCCAATTTGCAACGGACAAGAATTATTTTGAAATTGACAATTATGTTTTTACACATTATAATAACATACGACATAACATTTTATTATTTTTTAAGTTTATTCAAATCTTCTTTGCACTAAATTTAGGAGAGATATAAAGAATGATCACCAAACATACATCTGGTGATATCTGAGAGTATTACCATTAATCACCAACCGTAATTCTCATTATGACCAAAAGCAATACTAATAATCACCAAACAATGGCCTATTAATCAATTAGCAACTGTAATAAGAACATATTGATCAACCAAAAAACATTCAGTGACCACGAAAGATACTTTTAGCGATCCTGAAACATATTTCTAATGATCACCACAACTGGACTTGTTGATAAGACACCGGGTACCATTCTTTATAAAAACATATGCTAGTATCCTGATGAGAGTGAACCCCAAATACAACAAAATAAACATATTAAGGAATATGATTCAACAAAAACCAATATATTTATGGTGTGACAACATGTTCTGATCTCCAAAGACAGCTATAATAATCACTAACATTATAACCGTTGATCACCAACAATATCATCTGTACAAACATATACTATACTGTTTGATGAGAATTAAATATAAATACAACCGAATAAGGGTCTTCCAAGACATCACTCACAATATGTTTGGCGAAAAACTAACACATATATGTTGAACACCATAAATAGGTATAGTGATCACCAACATGGCTCTAATGATCACTATACACAACTATAACGATCACCAAAACTAGAACTATTGATCACCAATTGATATCATTTATAGAAACATATACTATGATTCTTTAGAATCATAAACCGCAAATATAAGCAAATAAAGATAATCAAATTACCCCTGAGAATATTTTTCATGCAATAGCAACATATTTATGGTGATCACCATAAAAAGATCCTATGGTCACCAAACACAGTTCTAATGATCATCAAAATGTATACAATTAATCACCAAATAAGTTTCTAAGTGAGCACATATATTATGATTTTGCAAACACATTTCCACCATTTTATCAGTTGATCATCCAAATGAACACAAATTATCAATAAAAGCAATCCTACTGATCACTAACTAATAAGCCACATTCTAGCAAAATTGATTTCTTTTTTTTTTTTGGTAAAAGAAACACACAAGCCATACATACCCCCAGAGATAGCACTAGCATCTCCTTTCGGGATAGTTTCTATCATGGGAAGCAACCTTATTACAGCAGTGGCACATCTGCATGTATGATTACTACTCAACGGAGCTTTCAACCCTGTCTTCATCCTTTTTCCTCTTCCCTTTAGTATGGATGTCAAGGGTGGATGTGTCTCATAGTGTTCTGGTACCGCACATCCAAAGTAGGTTTGTAGATCCATTGTTGCGTTACTTGCTGACTCACCACCCATGTCCTGAAGTTGATGCTCGACTGAATCATAGAACTCAACAACACCTGCAACTTTGCGGGGTTGCGCCCAGCCAAATCCATACAGTAGTAAAACTGAGACCACGCGTCACCTATTAGCTTATTTTGTGAGGCCATTTCTCCACAAGCATCTGCCAGAACACTATCGAACTTGTATATTGGTTCTTTTGCTGTCGTCCTTGTCCATGTATTAATGATATAAGGTGGCGGAATTTCTCTTAGTAAATTGGATATGAAAACAAGCAGCATATGAACACATGGAATTCCATCTGAGTTGATGAAGTGGTATGAGCATTGGCACTCAGAAGTTTCCTCATTATGCACCACATAGTGAATCCTTGTTTTGTTTTCATAATTTTGCTTGATCTCGTAGGTACGATCACCCTCTATGTTGGGGATACTTCACACGTGGAGGTACATATGGCCAACGTATAACTGTCTCTGGAACATATAGAAGTTCGTGTGAGTGTAGATGTTCCTGCCTCTCAGTCTCATACGACATCTTCAGTTTCGGAAATGGTGTCAAAGAATCATTTTCAGCTTTCTGCTCACGATAGCGTCATGAATCCACGGTGTGCACAAATCTAACCCAAAATTCCACTAGAACGAGGTTAGGACACATTAGGGAACCAAACATTTTGACTCTCGAAACCCGACGTTGTACTCAAAATACCCCCCAAAAAGTCCTCCTTAAAGTAAACATGCACCCAAAGATCCTAAATCTCGTACATTTAGCACAGCCACTCGTTGTCTATTAGGTGAAATTCCTCTAGCATCTGCCCCCAACACTGCTCAAACTCATTGGGGGAGTATGATGCTCATATGCATCCCTTGATGCACTCAATGAAATCCTCACATCCATTCAGCGCACGTCCCACTTTCTTAGGCAGCTTTCTCAGGATGTGCCATATGCAGAATCGATGAATCAATGTCTCAAAAACATTGGCTATTGCCTGTATGCTCGCTGGATCTTGGTTGGTGATTATGGTTTTCGGCATGTCAGGAAGTTGTTCAATAGCCACCGGAATGACTCCACCTCCTCTTCCCTCAACAAACGAACACCGAAGCAAATGAGCTGCCTATGGTAATTTAGTTCGGTGAAGGGCGTAAACACCATTGAGTACTTGTTGGTCTTATGGGCCCTGTCAAATGACAGGATGTCACCAAATGGAGCATAGCTTCTTCTGCGCAGAGAGTCTGACCAAAACACATTCTTCAACCGATTCTCTTCATCAACCTAATAGTTAAAGAAGAAACCAGGGTTGACTTCCCTTTTGTTCTTTAGCACGTTTATAAACAAATGAGCATCCGTGTCTTTTATAAGAGCTTTCGGGTCTGTATAGTAATTATGCAAGCCCTTCTACGTGCAACCAATGTTTTTGTATCCACCAACCTGCTCTTTCAGGAGATGATAAACCTTTAACGGTCTTATATTAGCTCCAGCGTACTTGCATACCATGTTTTTATACTCATAGCTACATTTCTGTTTGAAGTGAGGAACTACCTCCTACTGGGCGTGCACAAGGGGTGAACATGCCCCTTGTGAAATTTTATTAGCTCAAACTTCCCATATTTGGCTGACCTCAAAAGAATATGAGCTTTGCACCCTTCTCTCATCTCCGCCCGCTTTCACTTCAATTTTCCCCCTTCAGGTCCGTATCTTGCTTGGGGTATGGCCTTGTCTGTAACTGTAGCAATTTCTAGTATCCTTGCAGTTCAACGAAATCCTTCTTCAAAGCACACATACCGCTTCCAACACTTCCTTGACTTATTCTTTCCATTAAGACCGCTGCGAATACTAAAGCTAACATAAATTGCATATCTCTTGTAGAATTCAAGGCAGTCTTCAATCCTATTAAACACCATACCCAACCTCGGCACAAGCATCCCGTCATCACAGTTTGGTACCCACTCGCCTCTACTGTCAATCAACGAATCAGTAACTATAGGATTTGATGACTTGGTATGTCCTAGGTGAACATTAAGAAAGCAAAAGGTTAACATTAACATAGAGAAACTGCTCCTAACACAATTCATTAAAGAAGCAATGCACCAGAATTCATTTGTGATGAACACTCTTCACCACCTACACTTGATTAATGCCTTTGACAATAACTATTTGATGACCATTTGCCACCACGTTAGACCAGTTGTAACCAAAAAAAAGTAAAATGTACTGATAAAATATCATCCAGAGAAAAATGATTGAGCATCCCACCACTCAGTACACCAAAAGAGTCTCACTCAATACGTTTAAAATTAATGACCAACACACATGTTATCAGTAATTTATAAGCATAAAATTAATGATCAACTCTATAATATTATTTACTGGTTCAGGCAGTGCTTATAATTCTATACATGTAATTTTGGTGATCAGTAGGCATGTTGTTCGGGGATCAATAGGCATAACATTAGTAATCACGTATGTTACTCCTTCCTAATAGTATCGAATTACCTCCTTGTATATTTAGTGATCAATAGACATGTGTTTTGTGATAATTCGTTCTAAGTCAGTGATCAAATGAGTGTTCACTTCTTCTTTTTTTTTGGCACTTTGTTAAGATCTAATCCCTTATAATATGGTGATCACTTCTTAGGATCCAATCCCTTACAATATGGTGATCACTGGGAAACATATCCGATGATCAACAAATATAAAATTAGTGATCAACTTTATAATATTGTTTACTAGTTCACAGTGCTTATAATTTTATACATGTAATTTCGGTGACCAATAGGCATGACGTTAGTGATCCATAGGTATAACATTAGTGATCATAGATGTTGCTCCTTCCTAACAGCATTGAATTAGCTCCTTGTATATGTGGTGATCAGTAGACATGTGTTTTGTGATCTGTTGGTTCCAGATCAGTGATCAAATGAGTGAGTGTTCACCTTTTTTTGGTACTTTGTTAGGATCTATTCCCTTACAATATGTTGATCACTAGGAAACATATCTAGCAATCAACAAATATAAGATCAGTTATCAGCAGGAACAATATTAGTGAGCACACGTATTACTCACTGATCATTCTCAGAAGTCCCTCATTGTCCACTTGACTACATGTATGTTTGGTGATCAAATAGAATAAGTTCAATGATTAAGTCATCGAGCCATCAGATATTGGTGCAACTTCGTAGAAATGAGTTCCTTCCATAGGGTGATCAACAGAAAACAGAATAATGATCAGATAGTATAAGAATGGTGATCAATGCATATGTCATTGATGATCAAATTTGGAATCAACTATATCTATGATTCAAGCTACATAGAAACTCAACAGTAAACATTATCAAAATTTTATGACCTCCTATAGCTGAAAATGTAGAGAACATTCGGAAATCAAACTGAAACCAACAAACCTACTGAAATCAAGAAAAAATTAGCATTTTGGTGCAATTTATGGCATAATAAAGCAAAAAATAACTTAAACCTAGCAAGAATGGAGCAACTAATCGTAATTCACTCACTCGAACTAATTTCAAAAAGATTTATTTATTGAATTTAGCATAAACTATGGCTCCTTGTCGCATAACTCAAATTCGAAAATTATAACCAGATACAAATTAGCAATCACGAGTAAGAGCGCTAGTTAGAGAGATAGACATAGAGAGGGATCAAGCGAGTGAAGGAGCCCGGCATAAGGGACGCAGCGAGAAAGGGGCAGCAGCAAACAATGGCTCGACAAGGAAGCCAGAGAAAGAAACGTGATGAAAGAGAGATCACGTGAGGTTAATTTTTTTCACATCCATTATATCAGAAAAAACGGCTAAGATTCATTTATCTTACTCACCCTATGGAGAAGCTCATCCTACCAGAGTAACCCCTATATATATATATATATATATATATATATATATATATATATATATATATGAACATATATATAATCATGTCTAAAAATATATATAGATATACTATATATATATATATATATAAATAAAACATAACAATATATATATATTATAATAATATATTAGATATATATATACACACAAATATATGTATACACACCCACACACATACATATCATATTTATGCATGTACATATATATATATATAATATATATATATAAGATATCTATATATATATATATATATATATACATAGACATACATAAATATATATACGTACATTATATATATATGTATATATATGTAAACATAAATATACGTTACATATTTATACAATATTATTCATATTATATATATATAGATATATATATATAGATATAGATTTAAATGATACTATAGATAGATCATACGGATCCAAATATGAAAGTATATAGAGATATAGATAGATATAGTATGAAGGTTATTCGAGTATAGAGAGATCTTGATATAGTAGAGTATATATGAGTAATATTATATCGATGAATATAATAATATACACCATACATTACATACATAATATATAGGACACACACACACACATATACACACACAAACAGGTATACAGGAGGATAGTGATTAGAATATATATTATATATATATAAATATATATATATATGTGTGTATATATATATATATATATATATATATATATATTAGATATATCATATGATAATATGTGTATATATATATATTATATATATTATATATAATATATATATATATA
>JAKOGI010000071.1:567793-650293 GCA_029747015.1 Carnegiea gigantea
TGTATATATACTTGATCTCCTTGCTTGAGTTTATTCGAAGCTCACACTTCACCAACCAACTAACATTTCTCAAAATCATTTCAATACTCGTATAAATTCAAACTGTATAGAACTTTTATAAAACAAACAAGTTCACGCTCATTTAGGACTCAATTATTTCAAACGCTGACCTTTCCATTCCAAGGTTTTATAAATTCATGTTAGGTATTAATACACCACCCATAGATAATTCCACAAATCATATACGCTATGTACAACAATCGCTTATGCACAAGTATAGATAAGGGAGACTTGTAGGTTTAGGTTTAGGTAAGTTCGCATACGTTCGTAGTAACTTACAACAAACATTTATCAAAATGTGGAAATAGGAAAACAACAGACGTAATTTAAGTTTGGTTTTAATTCAGATTTAGCTCTAATTCATTTAAGCTTAGTTTAGGTTCAGCTCAGTTTAGCTCACGTCCATTTCAATTCAAGTTTGGTTCAATTCAACTTAAGCTCAGTCCATTTCAGGTTCAATACAGTTCAAGTTCAATTCAGTTCAGTTCAATTCAGTTTGGGTTTGGCTCAAGTTCAATTCAAGTTCACTTCAATCCAAGTTTAGCTTAGTTTTGGTTCAACTTGGCTCTAATTCAGTTTAGTTCTTTCCAAGTTCAAATAATATTTGTGATTATTTAGTGCCTTTCACTTTCTCGCATGAATCAACTAAGACAAACTCATTCTTTTTCCATTCTTTAAAGTACTTAATTCAATTGCAAACAACAACCTTAATAACTCCAAAATTGACCCCAAATCGTTCACAATTTCAAACTCATAATTTCACACTTCAAACCTTAGTCTAACCACATCCAATGGAGATTCCAAACAACAAAATAAGTTTGGTTCAAGATTATTATTAATTAGGAATGGAGATAACCCACCACGGCTCCAAGCCAATGGACCCTGTTTTGGGGCTAGTTGGGGCGATTACGGGCTGGGTTCAAGTCCTCTTCTTCCTCCTTTGCTATTGTTTGTCCTCTCCTCCTCCTCTCGTGTCTGCCACTGCTGCCACAGTGCCGCTCAGTGCTTCTTCTTTGGTTGTTGTTCTTCTTCTTCTTCCTCCCTCCTTCGCTCTTTCTGTCTCTACCTTCCCCAATTCCTCTCTCTCGGTTAATGAGGATAATGGTGGAAAAGAATGGGAATGACAGGTAGAGGGTTAGGGTTTTGATAAGAGATGGCTTGGAGTGTTTAAAAGCAAACATCTGTTGTGATTTTTATAGAATAGAAAAGCACCTGGCTTCTTGTTGTTTTTGGCTGGATTTTTTTTGTGTGCACATTTTTCCCCTTTTCTTTCTAACTCATCTAATCCAAAATGAACTTGGTCTAAATAAGGCAAGCCTAATTGAGTCCAACAACTGATGACTCAATCTACTTTGCTATCTTGCATAATCTTACATCGACCTAATTTTAACTAACGTACTAATTTCTCATATATTCACACAATAATCAAGAAAATCCTCAAAATTAGCTCATATAGCTTAATATATTTTGTTAATATGAAAATTTAGCCGAATTTAGCTAATATAATAAATATAGCAAACAAAATCAATAACCCAAAAAGTTAGCTCTTAACTAAAATTTTTCGATTATTGAAATATCTTATTTACCGTAAAAACATGATTGTGATTATCAAGAAATAATAAAATACATGTGGCTTTCATCATTATTATTAATTTTTATCTAATTGAACATGTACATGAATATAAATTTGAAACATTAGAGATCTTAGATACAATAAAATCTCTTGGCGAATCCTATATATACAAGAAAGTACAACCAAAATTTACTAAGAAAAGGTATCAGTTTGCTGTCGATTTTCAAAGCACAAGTGTCTCATCTAGTATTAACAATAAACGGTGCTAAGATTATATTACCTTTAATGCATGTTATTGCAGTACGTGAAAGCTTACTATATTTTTTTCAATCTTAGCATAGTAGAGTCCAAGTGAACTTTAATAAATGTTTTGTGGTAGGAGCATCTTCTAATTGAACACATTCTTATTGTAATATTCTTATTATCAAGCTACAAATAATTACTACAATTAAAAAACTTATGAGATTTCACATGCATTGCACGGATTCTTAATGATAGCTTAGTTTTTAAAAATAGAGTTAAAAACTTCATAAAACTGGAAAAGAACAAGTAGGTTTGATTATAGTAAAAAAAGGACATTTCAAATTGTATTGTATTTGAATTAATGATATCATACAATCCTAATACAAATAGAGAGTAGGAGCTTAACATATTTTTCAATTATTTTTATTAGTGTTGTCACACACACACACACACACACACACATATATATATATGTTTGATGCAAAAGAGGGCCTACCACTTAAAAGAAGTTATATTAAACTTCAGCAATTCTAGGCCAAGAAACTAATACATTATATGCATACAAGAAATGTATAATATACTAGTGTCTTTATAATTAAATAGCTTTTTGGCAAACCTTATGATGATAATTATGATAAGTATCAATGCAAAATATATAGTGATAACCTAATGAAAAACTTGTAACAGTTGTACTATCATATTTATATTTTTTTAATACAAATCAATCAATTTGAATACTAAAGTAGCAAAAGCAAACTAAAAAGTCATAGACCTGGCTAATGATATCATTATTTTATGACCTTAGTATTAAATTTGATGAACAAAATTTTGGAAGTTGAATTATTATTAGATTAAAAATTACCATGTTTTAAAAGCTTGTCAAATAAAATTAGATAAAGCTTAGAATTTTGAGGCATAGCTACCTTTAATCATTGTCAAACTTTGTTTGATATTCATGCTTTTAGCTGATTGATATTGAATGGTATGCATAGTAACTATTTGCTACTATTAACCAAGTCGTTCAAAATTATAATTACTAAAACATTCATGAAATCCTTACATATAATATTTGTTCAAAACTTTTTCAATAAAAATCTTAAATCACAATTACTCAACCTTTTTCTTCAAAATAATATGTTTTCAATAGTCATATGGCTCATGATGTTAAATTATATAAGGACATCAACGCCATAGAAAATGCAAACGTTATAAACTAGTGGATGCCTAGTAGACTTTTTCAACAAAATGTGTGAAAGTTATCATCCCCATGCATACCATGAATTAATTTTGGATAACTAAAGCAAGGATTAATCAAAAGTCAAAATGTTGCCAAGTGAATGATTTCCAACGCTAAAAATAATTATATACTAGGTTTTACGCTTGTGCATTGCACGAGTTATTTTAGAATTTAGTTTAATTATAATTTATTTTCCTAATTTTGTAATTAGTTTGATGATTAGTGTTTATTAATATTTAGTGACCCAAAATATCTCCTTGTCTACCACATATTAGAATTATCTAACTTCCTTCTCTCTTTACAAATACATCTTTAAATATACTTTTTATTGCATCTTTAATTTACAATTAATTTGATGATTAGTGTTTATTAATGTTTAGTGACAATATTAACATAGCAGAATTATTTGGCTTCTTCGCTCTTTTAGTGCAACACTAAATGCATTTTCTATTGTGATATTAAATCATAAATTATATTTTTAATAAAATTAAATACTAAGATATTAATTATCAATAAGACATGCTATCATAACGTTCGCACTCATTTATATCCCTAAAATTTGTAATTTTTTAATACTAAAAATTTTCTCCTTTTGGAGGAGGTGGGCTTACCGACTCTTCAAAAAACCACTTAACTTTAAAATATTTTATAATATCCCAAAATTTAAATTTCGTATGTTGAACAATCTGAATAAAAATTGGATGGTGTATATTGAATTTTGATATAAATAAAATATTTAATAACTAGTTTTCCTTGACGCCCTTTATAAATCTAATACTATATATAAAAAATGTTGCTAACACTTAACTTCCCTTAATTTTAGGAAGTCAACTTTATCACCTCCGTTCACATAATATATCATATTCATCTTAGCCATTAAATCAATTGTGCTTTTTCTAATTTTTAAAATTTGATGATTAAGTTATCTAACCTTCCCTTCCCCCTATCCCACGCTTTCTACAGGTAATTACCTATCTATCTTTCTCTCCCAACAACTTCCCACAGTTGAAGATTCATGGTTCTATCTATCTGAAATTAACTGCCTCATTCTTCCACTTCTATATGAGTCTCCACTCTCCTCATATCCCTATAACGCAAAGCGGTTTGTTTCATATTCATTAATGAGGACAGAATGGTTAAAGTTTTTCATTTGTTTATTAAAAATGCTTCTTAGTTATTTCTATTTTTTCGCCTTTTGGTGGGTTTTTGAGAGGGGGATTGTGAAAAGGGAACACTAAAATTTCCACAATCATCCTCGCAAAATAATCTCCATAGTGGCCACTTACTATGATCAAGTTTGAAACCATGATATGCTTGCTCACAGAATTGAAACCAATTAAAATGAATTTTGTGGATAGTGTTAGTAATTTTTTATTTTGAATTCTTACAAATTAGTATCTTTTAAATTTAGTCATAATCAATATATATGGATTAATATCTTTATCCTTTTTTATAGAGGTTAATATCTTTGCGTATTCTTCAACATTTTATAATCTAACTTAATATATAAGAATATGTGTTATTATATGCTTTTTAGGTTTATTTTAAATATTTGATGTTCAAATCTCTAAATTGGACTTTGTTTCCAAAGTTCAATTTTGACTGACACCATGCTTATTTTATAAATTTAATTATGGCGTCAAATCATGCACTATGAATCTTCCTTGTTAAGCTCTGTCATTTTTTAAATTGATTTTAGCTAGTTTTATTTCATGATTCTATGATTATGTGACACTTGAAATCATGTGATTTGTAGGTAGTTTGCTTATGGGACCAGTTGAGTTCCTTTGTGGTTTGACGATTAATCTAGGTTGTTTATTTGGATCCTTTGTGTTTGACTGTTGAGTCTTGATTTAATCGGGATCTTCTATATGCATTTGATTATCTAGATGACACACTTTGTGTTCTCAGTTCCACCGTTTGTTGTTTCTTGCTCCAAAGACATCGAAGGTAACAAAATTAATTTATCTATAAATTGTTGTCATTAGTTTTTTCATTGAACACTGGACTCTAGGGCCTAGGCAACATAACCATCATCAATTTCTTAATCAATGTGCAAATTAGAAATGAAAAATTAGCCTTTTGTTGGAGGTAAATATAACTGTGATAAAATTTGTTGCAATAGGTATACTTTCTTTGTTTATTGTTTTCCCCCCATTTTGGTTTGGTTAGGAACTTCAATGATGACTTTTTTTCCTTGTTTGTTTTGCAGCTCCATAGGTACTTCTATATTATTTTTAAACTATAATCCTTTGTTTTAATTGTTTGTTTAATTTGGTTTCCTCTATTATTTTCCTTGTTTTGTTTGTGCTTTGAGAAAATGTGGTTCAAAATTAAAACAATACCGTTTCTCATAATTATGGGAGATAACTTTAGTGGTAGAAGGATTTGTAATTAGTTGAATTGTACCTTTTTAATGTGTTATAGATTATGGATGAGTTGTATATCCCACATATTACCATAACTCATTCTCTTTTTTATCTCTTGCACCAGTATCAGAGAGCTCTAACACGAATGCATTATGATCTTGCTACTTATAGGGTGATGGCCTATACAATGGGGGTCTGTGTGGGTGTTGGTGTAATAGCCCGATTCTAAATCATGATCATTTATTTAACTAAGTCACGTTATTAATTTCCTTACATTTGTTTATCGCATTTAATAATCCAATTGTGAAAAATTCATTTGGGCCGTCACTTTGCAATTCGAGTTTTTTATTATCGTAAAATTTCGTGAAAATTGATAATCGGCCCTGATAAATATGCTTTAAAAGATCAAATTATTTTTCATAACGCCCCAAAAATTTAATTTCGAGCTACAGAAAATTCAATTACATAAAGTGTGACTTTCTTTCGAGCCCAAATTCATTAAGGCCCAATTTCGAGCCTAACAAGCTACTAGTCATTTATCTAGCTAATTATCACTAATTATGCCTATTGCTCATTAGCAAAAATATGTTTTTTGAAGCTTAAAAACTCAGCCAAGTAATTCTAGGATCATTTTCATCCAAGCAAAAACCAAAAAATATCAAGGGCTCTCTTTCTCTCTCTCTCTCCCCCCTCTTCTCACAGCCTACCCTCTCTGGTTTGCAGCCGTCCAAGGGTTGTTTTAGCCTGTTCGACCACCCGCTGGCCACCAAATAGCCACTAATGACCCCTCTAGTCACCACTCACACCGCTACAACATCCAACCTCACTTATATCTCCTTTCTCAAGCATCAAAGTGAGTAAAACCCTAACTGTATCTTGTTGATTTTGATTTGTGTTTTGGTTTTGATTCTTATTTTTGTTATTTTTGATTATTGATCATGTTGTTTTTGATAGAAATAAGAGTTATTTTGGTGTTTAAATTGTTGGTGAAGCTTGAAAGTATGTGGGAGTTGATGTTGTTTATGATCATGCAAGCTTAAGTTAAAATGATGGATTTGGATTTTTTTTGTATTTGAGCTTGTAGTCTTTAATCACATTGATGATTATGATGGTGTTTGTGGTGATTTTGGATGAGATGAAGATGAATTAAGTTGGTCATAAGCTAGGGTTTTGGTGATTATGCATGATTTAGATTATTCTTGGCATCAAGCATATTATTTGCATCTACTTTGACGTAAAATGAATCTTGGATGTGTTGTTTGAATTGGAAAATGACTTGGGGTGAGTTTGCTTAAAGTATTGAATTATAGAAAATTTCTCTAATGGAATAAAATAGGTTATTTCACTGATATGTGCAAAAAAGTTTGATTATGGATGTCTTTTGAGTGTGTTTCTAAAGAGAAAAAAATTGAAGAATATATAAAGATAACTATGGACTATGTTGAGGTAATATGATAATGTAAGATGATGAGAAGAGCAAAGTGTTGCTTACTGATTTTAAGGAGTGTTTTTAGAGGGGGATTATGTGGAGAGAAGGGGGAAAACAAGAACAGTAGGGATGTGAACAAACCCAAAACAGGGGTCTCTTTGTGATAAAACTGGTACTGTTTGGCCCATCGAAAAATTGTAATTTTCAATGAGTAGATAGATCAGTGAGTATCTTTCAAATTCCTTTTGAATCACTTCATTCTGAGTTGTGTGGAAAAAGTTATAGCCATGTTGCTAAGACTAAGCAGGATAGACTGAAACTGTGTATAGTTGTGTTCTAGTCCAATTTTAGGAACCTTATTGTGGCAATTGTATTTTGCACTATGAATAAAAGTGTTGCGGGACTTCTTAAACTTTTCATATTGGGGTTTTATAGCTCAATTGGAGGTCAGAGGTGAAAGATATGGATTTTCTAAAGTAGACCTCCAAACGGTAATATGAGGGAAGAAAGAAATCATGACATTTGAAAATATTATCAATACTTTCTATATAATTATGGATGTTGTAAAGATTACAAAGTTTAACGAGTTTAACAACTTTGATTATGTATATAAGCTCAGTTGGGTTAGAAAACGGAGTTAAATGAGAATGAGAATGAAATTTGAGAAGTGGGAATGGTAATGACACAAGGTCGGGGTTTATCGGGCCAACCTAAGGTTATATGAGCTTTTTGGAACCTCACAATGCCCCTCTTAGTATTAAACCTTTTATTATCCATTTCAAATAATATTCTATTTATATCTATTAAAGTCTTTTTATTATCACCTCAATTAGTTCATTTTGTTCTGTTTCTCTAATTTGTTTCACTTCAAGTTCAATGACCCTAACTCATTTGGTTTTCAAATCATTTTAGTGTGACTTATCTTATATTAAATTGTTTGAATCATGGATGCCCTTTTAATTAATCAATTTCTATGAAAATTACAAATTATGGGAGTGAATGTTGTTTACTAACTGTATTTTTCTATAATTATATTTCTTAAGCAGAAACAGAACCTAGTCTATCATTTCCCATTGTGCATAGGTATTATCAAGTGAAATTGCATTTTAAAGATTTCAGGTATGTTCATTGCCTGTATCTTTAGAAATCAGGATGTACTTATCAAAATTATAATATTTTGATAAGTACATCAATGAATAAGTCTAATCAGTGATTTGTCATATAATTAGTGACCCTATCAGTTATCAATTACAGAATATTGCCCTTCAGTTACCCGCGCAGCTTCAAGCCAGGTCCCACGATTGGCTTGGCAGGTGTACACCTATCCATAGATCGTAACAGTATCAAGGGTGTTTACTATCAGATAATAACTAGCAATGTAGTTTTACATTCATCTTATTCACTGTTTTAATTTCAAATGAACTGCAAAGCTGCACCCAACCAATTTATGCAGAGATTATTTAACAATATAGGAATGCATATACTAAGATTCGTCTCATAGTTCGAAATATTTTTCATGTTTTGTTTTAGGCAAATGCTCAGTGAATCGCCCTCATGCTAGCAAATCAGCTGAAGAGAATAAGTTGAGCAATCGAATTTGGAGGGATTAGCAATGATATAGTACATGCATATTTTGGAGTTGCATTACGAAATCTTCAGTAGATGGATGTGTAGATTATATGGTGAATTGCTTCACTGTGGCGTACAAACCATATGTGGGTGTAAACATAAGTTTTGAGCATAAAATAAATTAGACAAGAAATTGAAAAACAAATTGAATCTTTGTATTGATGTAGCATGTGTAGGTACAATATCTGAATTTAATACAATGAGATGATCCTCTGATTCGATCTCTAATTTGTACCTGAAAGAGGGTCGCTTGACTTGAATCTCGATCAAGTTGATTGATTTGACTTCCTTTGAATGAACTTCAATGAATTTGATCTCTAGAGAAGGCCTGAGAGGCTTGATCTCAATCAAGACGAGTTTCCTTTCATCTTCAATGGAAGATGACATATGCTTTGATTGTGCTTGTTGTCTCCTTGAATAAATAAATCCTCTGATTTGATTTCCTTGAATAATCTTGAATAAATTTGGTCTTGAGAGAGGGCCTAATAGGCTTAATCTCTGTCGAGAAAATATGATCTCTGAAAGTGGACGACACATATTTAGAGTGCTTGTTGTCTTCTTCCAGAGAGAATTTTTGAGCTCTTACGAGCTCTTCTGAATGCCTTTAGAGTGAATGAATTTTTCAACCCCCAAAATGAGAGGGGTAGTTCCTTTTTTATAGAGAAGTCGGAATTAGAGTTTCTTCCTGGTTATTTGTAAAAAGGACAAATAATTTATTTTCTGCATCATTTCTAGCATGTGGCGCTTTTTAATTGGCTGCAATAATTGTCCATCAAATATTTAATTTAGTGGACCACCGTAATTAATTTAACATGCAGTGGAGCATAATTGGGCAAAATAAAAATGTTTGATTTTCCACATGGCGACATCGTTGAATGTTTTGCCTCTTACAAATGCCCCCTCGATAGTCAGACGCATAACGGCTTTGGAGTCTTGAGGTGGTCGAGTCTCGAAACTTAAAAGTTGATAGGAGTATGCTGATGACTTAATTTGTTGCACCACCTAGTCGATCTCTTGATTTAATAAGGGTTTTTTCAATAATTGTCTGACATTCTATTTTTACTAGACTTGGAGCTAGCTTGTATAGGTAACCCTTTTTAGTGGTTGCAATTCAATATGAGCATCCAAATCAAAGTATGGACTTAATAAGGTAACTTAAGTCAATTAATTTGGGCCTTTGGATTTACAGACCTTGAAGAATAGCCCTAATGAATAACTAATGAAATAGGGTATTACTTGAGTCTTACTACTTCCATCCTCTTTATTTAACTAACGCCTCAACTTATATACCTCCTCGGCCGGGCACTGGGATGTGCCCACATATCTTTGTCTTCACCTTCATTGTTGGCACTATCAGAATCATTGCCTTCATTGCTAACATCATCAGTAGCTAGCATCCGATTCTGCCTTTCGTGCTCCAGCTGCTCTAGTCGTTCTTTCTCCTCCTCGGCTGTCTCTTCTGGTGTCTTTGTCCTATCAAACGGATGAGTGTGCATCTCGAACACCATTTCACTTACCAATTTGTCATAAGAATTAGGTTCCTCCTGCTTGGAATTTTCAGAGATAGATGTCACTGCCTTCTTTTTAAGCTCTTGTGAAAAATTTGGGTTTACAAGGAATTTCAAGGCTTTCATCTTGTTTGGTTGGCCAAGTGTTGATAATGCTTGGGACTGAACTAGAGACTCGAAATCCTTGTCCAATTGTTCAACTAACTTTTCATTTTCATCCTTTCTCTCTTGCTTTCTCGGCAGCCATGCAGTGAGGAAGAGAGAGAAACAGGCAGAAGCAGAGGGCTCGGGACGCCTTTTCCTGGGCTTTTATTCTCAAGACAGCATCAAATTACACTCGGGTGTTGGGATGATGGCAGCAACACCTCATCATAATTTGGCATAATTTTTGTCCTTTCCTACTGCTTTCAATGAGAATGTGCTGTGAATTTACCTTTTCTTTTGATTTTGCCCCTTTCTTTTATTTAATTTTCATTTTTTTTTTTATGCAAGCCTACTTTTTGGATTATGTAAGAGCCCAATATTTGGATTAATATTTTCGAAAAAGAACACATCACTAATTTAATAATCCTTCTAAGGCGATCATTTCCAAAGGCGATCTTGACTTGATTATCGGCTAATCCTTTGAATAACTTGCTTTTATCAATTTTCGACCTTTGGATGGCTTGCCCACAAGGGTTTACCATAGGCCACCTTTATTATCTTTCGACATTTAGATGGCTTGCCCAGAAGGATCCACCATAGGTCCCTTTGATTATTTTCGGCCTTCGGATGGCTTGCCCATAAGGGTCCACCATAGGTTCCCTTGATTATTTTCAGCCTTTGGATGGCTTGTCCGTAAGGGTCCACCATAGGTCACCTTTATTATTTTTGGCCTTCGGATGGCTTGCCCGCAAGGGTCCACCATAGGTCATCTTTATTGTTTTTCGACCTTTGGATGACTTACCCGCAAGGATCCACCAAAGGTCGCCTTTGTTATTTTTCGATCTTTGAATGGCTTGCCCGTAAGAGTCTACCTTAGGTTGCCTTAATTATTTGTGGCCTTTGGATAGCTTGCCGCAAGGGTCTACCATGGGTCGCCTTTATTATTTTCGGCCTTTGGATGGCTTGCCCACAAGGGTCTAGCATAGATCACCTTCATTATTTTATTTTCCACCTTTAGATGACTTGCCCGCAAGAGTCCACCATAGGTTGTCTTCGTTATTAATTTTTGACCTTTGAATGACTTGCCCATGAGGGTCCACCAAATGTTATCTTTATTATTTTCCGACATTTGTATGGCTCCATCTAATGTTCTCACCCTTGGATGGCTTGCCCACACGGATCCACCTTGGGTGACTTTCTCGAATGTTCTCACCTTTGGACGGCTTGCCCATATTTAGGCCTTGGGTGACTTTCTTGAATATGAATATGGAGGCCACATCATTGTCGTCACCAACTTGACAAGAATGTCATGCGATTTGAAGGTGAAGGATGTCAATTTTTAAAGAAACTAGTATGTTGCCGCCAACGTGAATGAGGATCCAACAAGGAGGATGAGGTCATCTTGTCGTTCCCATCTTGCAGGAGGATGCCTACGTTGCTAACACGGATTGGATAACGAGACCATCTTATCATTCCCATCTTGTAGGGGTATACTGCCAACTTGAAGGAGGAGGTTTACATCACCGTTGATGGTGACTTGAAGGAGGAGGTTTACGACTAGAAGCGGAAGACTCCATTAACACAATTGCAAATTTGAAGGATGATGATTATGTCCATTGCCCCCAACTTGAAGGAACCCTAAAAATCTTTGAGGACTTGGGATCTTTAATTTCGGAGTCTTTGATTATGATTATTTGAGAGTCTTTATTTCGATGACTTGAGATTCATTGACGTGACTTCAAAGTTTGTACTTTTGTTGACTTGATAGTCTTCAGGCGACTTGAAAGTCTTTGATTTTGATCACTTGAGAATCATGTGGGTGACTTGACAGTCTGTGTTGACTTGAGAGCCTAAAAACTTGGACTTGGAAGTCGGAATTCTGAGTTGGGAGTCTTTAGGAGTGACTTGAAAGTCTTTATCAAGCATACAGCTACATTGACTTGGAGTTCGTTGACTTGAAAGTCTAATATAAGTAACTTGAAAATTTTCGAATGTGACAACTTAGGGGTTTACGAAACTTGATGACTTAGGAGTCTCAAATTTGAATGACTTGATAGTCTCTTACTTTGTTGACTTAGGAGTCTGAAACTTTGACGACTTGGCAGTCTGTGAGAGTTTGACGACTTGGTAGTCTATCAAATTTGATGACTTAAGAGTCTTAAAAGTTTGACTTGGAAGTCCATGAGATTTGGTGACTTCGGAGTCTGTGCAAAGAGTGATTTGAAAGTCTGTAAGTTCTTTGATGACTTAGGAGTCTATAGAGGCTAACTTGGAAGCCTGCCCCCTAAATGCCAATTTTGGGTTACCCTTCTTCAAAGCACTTTCCAATATGATCTTAATAGGCGATCAATCAGATTCTTCAGTGTCTTCTTCATCTAATGTGATTTTTCCTTCTTTTATAAGTTGCAGGACTTGTCTTCTGAATGCTTTGCACTTCTCTATAGGATGACTGATGATGCTGTAATACTTGCAATATTTGGGATCATTAGTTCTTTTAATTTCTTCAGGACACCTTGACTCTAAGAGTTCTATAAGCCCTCTCACAAGAAGTTTGTCAAGCATTTCCGGCGCATCAGATTCGGAATAAGGGAATTCCTTCTCTTCATAGCCTCTAAGCATGGAGCTTCTATTTCTTGACGATGTTCTTGATTCATCATCATCGAGCCGTCTTCCGGCAATTGTTAGCTCCATATCATGAGCTCTTGTTGCCAGTTCTTGGAAGGTTTGGGCTTGTTCACTTGCAAAACATAAAGATATCCCAATCCATACCTTGGGCACACATTTCAACAGCCGAAGATTTGGATAAATGGTCTTTACACTTCAGAGAGAGAGCACGCCAATGATTAACGTAATTGATGGCTGGCTCGTTATTCCATTGTCTTGTGTTAGTCAACTCTGTTATGCTGACTACACGGCGTGTGCTATAGAAGCGATTCAAGAACTCACTTTCCATTTGCCCCCAACTATCAATAGATTCAGAAGCAAGGTCTGTGTACCAGTCAAATGCAATTGTTTTAAGGGATTGCACAAACTGTTTCACCAACCAATCTCCTTCAGTACTAGCATTACTGCAGGTTTCGACGAAATAAGCGATGTGCTGTTTGGGATTACCCTTACCGTCGAACTAGTTGAAATTGGGAGGCTGATAGCCATAGGGCATGCGAAGAGCATCAATCCTCTTCGTATAAGGCTTTGTATACATGTAACACCCGCATTCTTTATTTTTTGTCAAGCTGAGTGTATTGCTTTTTTATGTTATAAAATCGTATTTTTAGTAACTATACGAGTGAAATTATAATTGATGTGCTTATGTGAGCGATAATTTTATTAAAAAGAATGTTCTGTCGCCATTAATATTATTATTATTAGTTTTGAAAATCTTTCGATGACGTTTAGTAGGCGTTAATATAGATTATTAACGAGTACTAAATCGATTAGGAACCTAAATACGATTAGATTTTGTCGACCTTAGATATAATTCGATGTTTATGAAATCGAACCTTGATATATTTGGGAACGAATAATCGACAAATGATTGTGTTAACAATTGGCTTTAGAATAAGAGGTACGAGATTAGACTAGCGATGTTAGTTGAATGGGCAAGCAATAAACAAAAAAAAAAAAGAGAAACCAAAAAGGGGGCCAAGACCCTCTTTTCTCTTTCATGGCAAACGCGACCAGGGGGACTTTCTACTGCCCAGCCCCGTGAACCACACCAAGAGAGAGAAAGAGAGGCTGAGGGAAAGGGAGAGGGAAGGGAGGCCGGCCGGCGACGCCAACGGTGCCAGCTGCACAGCCCGGTGTGCGCGGCCAAGCCACGACCGCGGACCCGGCAGACATAGGGAGAGATCGAGCGAGACTGAGGGAGTGAATTGAGAGAGGGGATCGGGATTGAGACCGGGCGTCGCTAACGGTGGAGGTTAACGGAAAGGGTCTCCGGTAGGCTCGAGTCCGGCAACTGCTACGAGCCACGCGAATCGAGGATTTGGAGGGCTAGGGCTTGCTGGGTTCGATTATGTTGCCCATGGTTTTCGATCCATTATTTCAATTTCATTAAGTGTCACAGCAGCCGTGACCCACGCCGCCAGCGACGAGACTTGATTCTGATGACTGGGTGACGGCCGAGAGGAAGAGGAAGGAAGAGGGTAGAACGGGGTAGTAGTAGCAGCTAGCGACGTAGGAAACGAGGAAACAAACAAATCCTATGCAACTCAAACCGAAGCAAACCCTAAGTCGGACCTTAAGCTTGGAATGAGGTGGGTGTTTCTCACCTCCTAAATATTATTAATTTCGAAAATGTTTTAGCCCTTAAATTGTGATGCATGTCAGTTTAGGATTAGTTAGATTGATTGGGGTTATGCATGTTCTATTTCAACTGAATTCAGTTTAAATCAATGCATGTTAGTTTAGAATTAGTCAAACGAATTAGACTGATTTTTACGCCTAAGATTGCCCTGAATCGATGTATGTTAAGTTTAGTTAATTCATACCTAAAAGTGACTTCGAAATAACCTAACAATGCCTTGAATCAATATATGTTAGTTTAGTTAATTAATGCTTGAAAATGGCCTCGAATCGATATATGTTAGTTTAGTTAATCCATGCTTATAAGTGGCTTTGAAATAACCTAAGAACGTTTCAAATCGATGCCTATTAAATTAACTAATTTATGATTGAAAGTAGCTTCGAAACAACCCAAGAATGCTTTGAATCGATGCATGTCAAGTTAGTTGATTCCCTTCGAAATGACATAAGAATGCCTTAAGTTGATGCATGCTAATATGGTTAATTCATGCCTAAAATGACCTTGAAAACGGTATAATAACCTTAGTTAGTTAGAATAGATACGTAAGCGTTAACGCAACTAAATTATGCTTTAAAAATGACACAAATTGGGCATGCTTATTGCTTTGAATCAATACTTGTTAAGTTAGTTAATTCATGCTTGAAACTAACTCCGAAAAGAACTAAAAATATCAATGCTTGCTAAGTTAGCTCAATCATGTTTAAAAGTAGCTTTTGAAACGACCTAATCATGTTTGAATCGATGCTTGTTAAGTTAGTGAAATTATGCTTGAAAATGACTTGAACTTGGCATGCTTACTTCCTAGTTGTGAAATATGAACGCAAGCTAGTTTCACGCCCTATTAATTTGTTTCAGTTCTTTGAGCACTTCATTTGAGTCAATGCAATATAGATGTATATATGTACATATGCTTATATATGTTGTATCGAGCCACTGGATGGTTGCTGCTTGTATGGTAAGTTTATACATAGCCATTTCATTTTGCCTTTTATGATAATATGCTATGGTTATGGAATTGAAAACCGAGTTGGTAGTCGGATGGCTTGAGGATGAACTAATGAGAGTTTTAAGGTTCCTTGTGGTCGGTGTGGTGTGAGGAGGGAGCATGGGTTGTGGTTCGTGTGGATTGCGAGGCCATGTGTGGCTTATTCTACTGAGTTGATTATGAAATGTTTGAATGTGTTACATGCAAACTCCCTTCCCTTTATGTCATTAAGTTTCATCTTGCGAGCTTGGGTGAGTTTGAAAAAGAAGGTTTTCGTGGTTGTAACTAATATTAGCCATAACTACTACCAATTGATGGCCTATTTTAACTATACAAATACAGTTTTGGGAGTGAACCTGCTAGAATAGGGGAATCTCTAAGGAGTTTAAATAAAAAGAGAGTGCATTGTATGAAAAGGATTTCGCTATGAGAGACAGCAAACTTATTAGTTATTATGGCCATACGCTTTAAATTGGCTAAAATAATGTGCTTTGGACAATATGATATGAATGATGCTAGCCTAGGGAATAAGTCCTGGTACTAGGAAATCCTAGAAGACCTTGACGAGGGTAGCGGTCCAATATGTTATATGTAGCCATCCCGAGAGTAAGAGCTTAAGTGTGAGCGTTAGGTCTCACTATCCGGTTGAGAATAGATCTCACCAAATCAGCACCCTATAATGATCTTATGCCATAAATATTTTGCTAATAAATAAAGAAAAACAATTGTCATTTCGCCATTTTAAGTATTTCAGGAAAAAGAAAGATTTAAGGGCCATTAAGAGGCCATATTGAATGAAATGTGAAAAGCTTATATGGATCCTTATAGGACCAATACGAAAGAAATTCCTTTTAAAGAATGTGAACCTGAAGAGGTTATGAAAAGTGTTTTCAAAGAAAGAAAGGAAAATTTCTGTGAATGCCGAATGAAAACGGTTCCTACGCACAGTTGAATGCGATTTCAAGTAATATGTGGCCATATTCTTATAAAGCATTGAGCATATGAGTTTGAATGTGCATGTTTTATGAAAGAAAGCTCCTTGCATAATCTCTACTCCATGTGTTCAAGCATCTCGTGTGAGTGCATTGGATAGACAAGACATAAATCACGTGTTATATCACATAACCTATGAAAGTAAATTCTGTACTTAGCTTTCATTGCTTGCTCATGTGTTTTGAGTGTTTGGTTTTTAAGAGGTTTGGTTATTTAGGAACCTAAAGTGAGTTTAGCGACTAAAATGAAGTTTATGGATAGTTCTCCTTCCTTAGGGACTATGATTGCCTAATTTGATAGTAATACATAAGCACGTGATATGTGGCTATTAATGGTATTATTGCCTCCAACGGTTTTGGTTTTAAGGAGTCGGAGAATACTTACTGAGCGTGTAGTTTCTCATTCCATTATTCTTTCCTAGGGATTGGCATGGGGCGGGTTGAGTTATACCCGTGCCCATACCCATTTTCAAAAGTCATACCCATACCTGTACCCATACCCATCAGGTTTTGGATGGTTGTACCCATACCCATACCCATCGAGTTTTTCGGGTTTACGGATTTTATTCGGGCATATATAGAGTGAGCAAAGTGTCACATATATTCAACAAATATTTGCATACACGGTATATTTGATTAGCAATTTCAAGCAACGCAACTAAAATTCATGTTGGATAAACTCACGAAAGTTAAAAATGTAAAAAAAATTTAATTTTTCATTTCTACATAAATAAACACTATACACTTAGAGTTTCATGCCAAACATTTATTTTTGAATTTTGCCGTATTTTGGTCGCCTTTTATTAGCAAATCGGATACACAATCGGGTACGGGTTTTAAGAATCTGTACCCATACTCGTACCCATTTTCAAACGCAATACCCATACCCGCCTCATACCCATTTTTTTATAAGTTTTCGTACCCATACCCGCTATAAATGGGTCGGGTTTGGGGCGGGTTTTTCGGGTTCGGGTGCAACTCCTATCTCTACTCTTTCCCCTTTTTCCCCAGGTTTTCTTTTGACAGGCAGAAGTCGATTCATTTATGCCAAAATGGAAGTTATCCTCGCTTAAAGGGGAGTCATGAGTGCTCATAGTGGAGTGGTCTTGCTGTTTAATGAAATTATGGAATGTATTCTTAGTTTGTAAATGTATGTAAACAAGTACTCTAGTTCATGCAATGCATATTATTCATAAGTCGCTATATATGGCCATGTGAGCCAACCATCTTATTAGTCAGTTGTCTTTTTAATTGAAGTTGTCTATATTTTGGGATGCAAACGCCTCGTGTGAATCGTTGAGTTTATCTTTCATTTCTTTTTCATTAATGAACTATATTATTTAATGTACTCCGAGCAAGTTGCTCGTTGAGTTACGAACTTTGACGTGTAGCCGTTGAGCTTCCTTTAGAATATTTTACGCTTTCGTTGATTACAAGGGTTTATAGTAAGGCTTTAAGCCTGAAAATGGTCAGTTTTTAGGGAAAACTCTATCCGCTTCATCCTAGAAGTTAAGTAGGAAGTAAGAAAATATAACGCTCCTGGCCGTAGAGGCTGAGGGTGTTACAATATATCTTGTGAGACCCTCCTCCCAGCTGAGCCTTGACTGCATTTGCTATTAAGTACTGAGTCTACTCAACAGACATCGAGCCTAAAGAGCGGCCATTCTTTGCCTTGCGCTCGTTGTCAGATTCTTCACTATGATTGAACTCTTTATCAGAATCTTCAGCGCCTGAACCTTTGTTGGAAGCTTCAAAGGACTTTTTTCCTATCTTCTTCATCAGCTCAGCAATCTGGTTGTTCTGGTGCTTGATTTGGGCGTCCTTTTCTGCACTTTCTTTAGAGCCTATCCAGGGCAGCGTTCATACGCACCAGTTGTTCTTCGAAGTTAGTAGCCCCTGTCACCATAGTTGGCATGATGACAGTGTCAGAGGATTCAGCTTCAACATGCAAAAAAAGTGATCCCTTTGAGGATGCCAAAGAGGAATCGCTGCTCGAACAATCATCATCTTCAAAATTGATGGCTTGTAAAGCAGGGTTGGTGTGGGTTTGGAGTTCATCCATCCCACGTGGAATTGTTTGCGGCATGATGAAGCCAACAATAGATTTTTGCTTCAGAATATTTGAAGCGATTTGATGGACTCCATTAGATACCTTGGCGCTGAGGTCTTGGGTCTTATGTGACTATGATGGTACAACCATGATTGATTGCTCTCCTATGATAGCGTAGTAGGTTTTGTCATAGTTTTGGTCATGACACCACCAGATGCAGTACTAGCAATTGTTGGTCCTTGAGATGCAGATCGGATAGCTTTTCTTGAAGATTGGGTGATAGCGTTCTTGAGGGCCATGTTATCTTCGAAAGAGTGCAAAGTTTGTATTTTGGAGAAAGAGACGAGAGGTAGAGATGTCCCACCAAACGTGCCAAATTTGTAAACACAAATTTTGAGTCTAAAATAAATTAGACAAGAAATTAAGGAACAAATTAGAGGGTCGGTTGACTTGAATCTCGATCAAGTTGATTGATTTGACTTCCTTTAAATGAACTTTAATGAATTTGATCTCGATAGAGGGTCTGAGAGGCTTGGTCTCAATCAAGACGAGTTTCTTTTTATCTTCGGTGAAAGACGACACGTACTTTGATTGTGCTTGTTGTCTCTTTGAATAAATAAATCCTCTGATTCGATCTCCTAGAATAATCTTGAATGAATTTGGTCTCGAGAGAGGGCCTAAGAGGCTTAATCTCTGCCCAAAAAATAATTTGATCTCTGAAAGTGGACGACACGTATTTGGAGTGTTTGTTGTCTTCTTCCAGAGAGAATTTTTGAGCTCTTGCGAGTTCATTTGAATGCCTTTGGAGTGAATGAATTTTTCAACCCCCATAATGAGAGGAGTAGCAACTTTTTATAGAGAAGTCGGAATTAGAGTTTCTTCCTGATCATTTCTAAAAAGGAATAATAATTTATTTTCTGCATCATTTCTGGCACGTGGCGCTTTTTAAGTGGCCGCAATAATTCTTCATCAAATATTTAATTTAGTGGACCGCCATAATTAATTTGACATGTGGCGGAGCATAATTGGGCAAAATAAAAATATTTTTTTCGACGTGGCGAGTCTTGATTGGTCGTTGAATTTTTGGCCTCCTACAGTGGGTTAACAGTTGATTGTATATGGTTTGATAATGTGTGAGTGTGTATAGTTGAAGCTATACCTAACTATGTTATTTCTAGTGCACATATTTCAAACCTTGTCATTTTGGATGACGATAACGCCCCCATCATCGAGTTTATTAGTCCTAATTTAGGGATTTATTAAGAAGAATGCAAAAGTAGAACATGTTTATTTTGGGGGCGTTACAGTTGGTGTCCATCATGGTCTGGAGACTACTTAAAAACGGGGTAGTGAGAACCTTGATATTTAGACGAAGCTTGTGATGTAGGGGTGGTGCTATCTTGAACTTGGAACCTTTGGGGACGTATGCACAATTGAATCGCCCTGGTATGGGGTGGAGGTGAAAGAAATTAGAAATCTATCCTTTGGGGGGAGGGATGCTGACGATTGGATTGTATTGGTCTAATGGATTTGTGCAACCCTCCTCCCCCCCAAAAAACAAAACAAAAGAGAGATAGCATACAGAATTTGTGAAGAATTGGGGCATATTAGAGTTTCAAAATCATTGAAGGGTTTGTTCTAGATTTGCAATATTGGTTGTGTGTCTCTCTCAGTATCCCCCTGCCCCCTAAAAAAATTTGTGCAAGTTATTGTAGTTAGACCTTTTTTTGTCGGAGGGCGGAACTTGGATTGATATAAGATGAATGTTCACAAATATTAAATGTATATTATGAGGTCTAATTAACTTAGTATGATAATAAATGTATCCTTGGTTCAATTCTTCATATGTTTTTGTCACATATTTTACAAATGTAATCTACAATTAAATTCCGTAAAGAAAACTAGGTAAACACTAATTTGCTTTACTAAGGTTAATAACAATATCTTTAAACCAGTCTTCTTTTCTTTTTCCTAAATGCCAAAATGCATATATATGGTACAAATTATATATCTTTTTTTTCCTCTTCATTCATCTCCTGGATAAATATGATCAAGAAGAATTTTCTTAAATAGTTGCAATTAGGGATCCAATAAAAACTTTGGAGCTTGATGTATTTCAGGCTCAAATAGGTAGAGATGGTTATTACCAATATGATAATGTTGGCGATTTATTCTACCCAAAAAAATGTCATACACCCACACACATGTATATTTTCAAGACAATTCAAAAATAACAAATAATTTTTGTGTGAAGGTTATAGAAAATGGACATTAATAATAACATAATGTTATTTTTAAAATATCTATTTTATTATTTAAAAATTCAAATCCAATGCAACACTTAGTTACATACTCAAAAAAACATGAATGCTTAAAGCATCTTTTATAAAAAAATTATCTTAATGAAAAAATATAGGAGTGATAGTGTTTTTACAGTTTATTCTAATTTTTTTGAATTAGACTAAAATCTTCATTATTTTTTTATATCAATCTATTAATGTCTATTCAATAATTATTCAATGATGCTTTCAAATTAGTATGTACTTACAGAAAAACTTAGTCACAAAACACAATGCGCGAAAATGATAAAATCGTTGCTTCTCCTACCCTCTTCTCGATTCACCTTCAATTGGGGAACGGGGGCTTAAGGGACCAATGGGCGTGGAAGGCACTGAAAGTCTGAAACCAAAAGGTTCCCCCTCTCCCCCTCCCCCTCCCCCTCCCCGTCTGTCGTTCCTTGGTTTAATTAACCTCCCTTGTTTCGCCGCCTCCGCGTCTTGAACTGCCGAACCCACAATCGCCATCAGCCTGTAAATGGATGCAGTAGCAGAAGGGCTTTGGGGGCTGGCAGACTATCACGAGCAGAAAGGCGAGATTGCGAAGGCTCTCAAGTGCTTGGAGGCAGTCTGCCAGAGCCAAGTTTCCTTCCTTCCAATAATCGAGGTCAAAACCCGCCTTCGCATCGCCACCCTCTTGCTGCGTCACTGCCATAACGTCAACCATGCTAAGGCCCATCTTGAACGCTCTGTATTTTCATTCTCTCTCTCTCTCTCTCTCTCTCTCTCTCTCACACGCACGCACGCACGCACGCACACGCACACGCACACATGTTGTTCCTGTTGCTTAGAATTTAGCAGGATTTGACAATCCTATTATCCTCTTACGTTTTGCAGCAACTCCTACTGAAATCGATACCTTCTTGCTTAGAGTTAAAATGTAGAGCATACAGCTTACTTGGTCAATGTTATCACCTCGTTGGGGCTATTCCCAACCAGAAGCAGATATTAAACAAGGGTCTCGAGCTTACTCAGTCTCTTGGCGATCGGTATTCAGTTGTTTCTCTCCCCTGTTATAGGAACCTGTTATGTTAACAATATCTGGTTTAGTATTTTGAGATGATCCTGATGTTGCTATGATACTTTAATTTTATCGTTGTCTTAGAAACTGTGCATCACAGGACGTTCCATCCAGTTGACATGATTATTATTACATAATTTTTTTTACTGTGGAAGGTTTGTGGCCAATTTATGGTACTCCAACTTCAGTGCACAGCTGTCGAATGCTTTAATTATCGAAGGTGATTATCAGAATTCACTAGTTACACTTCAGAATGGATACGATGCTGCTACTGAAATTTGTTATCCTGAACTGCAGGTTTGTACATAACTGATTCATGGTTGTCATAGATGTTGAACATTCTATCCATTGTGGTGTGAACAGGCTTCTGTATTTTTGATTGAACAGTGTCATGAAGTTATGTTATCTTGTGATCTAGATCCCTTAGAGTGAGAGATAACATATGATTCATAGTGCCTGCGAGGATAAGTTAGTTGCTAACTCGGGTCCGAAGCATAGATTTCACTTCTTAATGCATGATTTTCCATGAATGTCACTATGCCATACTGTAGTGCCCAATCAACCTAGTAGTAATAATAAAAAATGTAAGATATGCCCCTAGTTTGATACAACTGGTTGGTCTTCTTCATAGACACATGCTATTTTAGTTACTAGGATTGTTTAGGCATAGCTCATGGATGTGGTTTGCAAACTTTTTTTGATTTAGGCATATGTGTCTATATTGCAGTATGTTAATTTGCTCAAAACACATACTTTGATTGCAAGGAGGTTCAGTATTGATGGTAAATGTTCTCATGTATTAGGATCTATTTGACCAAAGAAGTTTCCTCCATACCTTTTTTCTTCAAGTGTGCTTTTGGACATTTTCATAGCAGCCAAATCCTTCAATAGTGATGCCTGTAAGTAGCCAACTTTACTGCCAAAAACAAAAAAAAAGAAAGAAGGAAAAAGAAAGCAGAGCTAGTCATTGCCAACAATAGTAGTGACTTAACCTAAACCTTGACATAAATGTACTAGTTACAGTGGTGTGGGATTGAGAAAATAAGTCTATGCACTTAATCTAGAACAGAATGTAGCTTTAGCCGATTCTTGCATGACTATGGAGCTAATAGGCGGACAGATACAGTTGATGCACTTTGCTAAGATTTTCCTATTGATTATCAAGTACAAATATATCTTATATTTGTTCTAGGAGTGTCATTGAAAGTAACTAGTACCTAACATTTCTAATCTACTTTGTGAACAAGCATCTGTTTAGTGGACACTCACGATCTCACAATGATGTTTAAGTGTTATCACCCATTTCCCATGTGTTCCCCTCTATGGCCATTACTTTTCAAGACTATAAGGCTTACTTGTGGACACGAGTCACCTTTTAGTGGGTGATTCCAGATTGGATGAGTCCAATCCTTTGCAACATTCAGTATTAGAAGGCCATTCTTGTTTCTATTTGTTAAAGGGAATACGGCATGTGCATCTCTTGTAAGGATAAAATTTAGTGATGACTAAGGGAGGAATGCAAAACATTGGTATAAGAGACAAGCCATTCTGTCCATGTTGCCTGTCAAAGTGCTAAGAACTCCAATTCCAACTTTAGGTCCTTAAACCATTCTTCAAGAAAATTTTACATTTTTGGAGGTAATCTAAATCCATTATAAAGACCTTCATTAGCATATAGCAATTAAAAATTACAAGAACTAGTGTAATAATCTCTTTTTTATTGTTTCCTAAGGGTTTGTATTTTCCCTTGTATGGAGAATTTGTTCATGAATTGTCTACTGTCTATCCTACATTGGATAAGCCTTAATAATAAGTATTAAGGTTAGTGCAAAAGAAACCTAGGTCAAGGTCAATGTTTGGAAATCCATTCCTTCCCAACACAAGAGGGATGAAGGCTTAGTGGTTGTGGATGGTTGTTGTGGTAGACAAGGGATGGAGGGTACCACTGAGAGGCTTGATGCTAGCTTAAGGGGAGGAGAGGATGTTCACGGAACCTGGTTGAACCCCCTACCCCAAACCCCATAAAAAAACCCAAAAAACGTTAAGTAATATATTCTTTTCTCATTTCCTTCCTCTGCCTCCAAATCCCAACTTTTAAGTGAGAATATTCTTTATTGATTTTTTATGCTTGTTGCTGAAGTCATATAAAATATGTGCAAATTCTAATTTTAAGACATGCCCACTCTTTAATAAAACTCATATTAGTCATATTTGTTAGAAAATGCAATCCACTTGCATTCTCTAGTTTAGCACTTTAGACATGAAGTATCAATAACAGAGAGCCTAACTATGATTTGAAATCACTACTGATGGTGTTATTATCTTTGCTATCTTACCCGGGCTAGGCTTTGATAGCAATTAGATTTAGCATACGTCTTCTTCATGATTAATTAAGGTAACAAGTGTAAATGGAAGGCCCTCTTGTTCTGGCCGTGAGACAATTGAAGGCTAGGTGTGTTGCATAACTAAGTCTCTATATGGACTGGAAAGTATCGGTAGCCCGTTTTGATTAGCCATTGTCTATATTCTAATGCCATAGGCTACATATAATTCAATTGTGCAATACATATCTAAAGACATGACCCTAGTTGTTCCTTTCGCTTAATATAGTGGTGATGGCGATTGTCTTAAGGAGATTTCCAGCTTGAAATGGACACTTGCGAAGGAATTTGAGAGTCAAGACCTTTTTACTTTGGCTTTGAAATTTTCTTGGAACAAGAAGTTAATTTAATTGACATGGGGAGATAGGGATGCTTGAATGTGAACTACTTGACTTACTTAAGAGGATTGAAGCAGAATAGGGTTGTGATGGGATAAAGTGAATAAACAAAACAAAGGTGCAAGTAATTGGGATGTTGATGGATAGTGGGCCTGATACATGAGTACATGAATGATCATTTTACTTCGACTACCTTGAGTTACTTTTAGCTATCTATGTGACCTGAAACTCGCTCCTGTAAAAGGCTTTTTATCATTTAAATAGGAGATATGCTAAACTGTGGTTTGCATTGACATTGTAGGCATGATCATTATATTAATGATTAATACGAGATTGTTGTTAATCTTTTGATGGTGGCGACAATCTTCTTAATCCATGTTTCTCTGATTTAGTGTAAAGGGTGAATAAAAAAATGATTGGGTCTTTGCCTAGATTCCTTGCTATGTAGGCAATGATTGTTATTCTATTTTTTAGCTTGGTGTTGCGTTATTTTGCTATTGTATACATGACGGTCAAGAGCAATGGATACATAACTAGCATCCTATAAAGGGACTATAGATACATCCAAAATGTGAGCTATCTACATTGTTGGCCACATTGAAAGAAGATAGCAAAAGCTCCCATTATCGCAAAAATCATGTTTGATTGAATTATGTTTCATGCACTAGAGAGACTTTTGTATAAGTTCAACACTTACATGTTTCTCCCCCTCGTCTTTTTAATTTTCCTATCAAAGAAACCTCCAAGACAAGAGATTATTCCTTATGGATGTTGAAGCAACTTAACAAATGCCCAGGCAACTAAAGGCTAATTTCCAATGTGCTCTAAAAAACTGACGATGAGACAAGTAACCATTGGTTCCATCTTCTGGTTGCAAATAAGGCATCTGTTTTCCAAAGTCTTTTCCCTCTCTTGTACATTGCATGTCAATATAAAGGGAAGCCTTAATGGAGCCATAGGCTTCTAAATATTTTTCTTTACATGTTGTCAGTGATGAATTGCATATCAACTTGAATTGCGTATTAAATTGCCCATCTATTGATTCTTCAACTGTCTTTCGTATTCATAGTTCTTTAAGATGTAGTCCTTATCTATTCTTCTCTTACTATGGAATTCTTCCGAATCTTCCCCGATTCTTCCCAATCCTTACTAGACCTTACTTGTCATTCCAAAAATTTCCCAACTCTTCTAAGTTCTTACCAATATTTCTCAATCCTTACCAATCTTTCTCAATCCTTAATAGTTCTTGCTACTCCTCCTGAAAAAATCTCAATTCTCCAGTCCTTCCCAACTCTTATCAATCCTTCCCAATCCCTCCCTCCTACCAGCTTTCATTTACCAACGAAAAAAAAAAGGCCTTTCTTCTATTAGTATTAAAAGTTTTGTCTCTTTTTAAAAATTAATAAGAAATACTGCATTAGGTAATGTGCCTTTAAAAATTTGATTACCTAGGTCGGACAATCTTGTAGGATGGATTGCATTTTTTTTTTCAAATGTATTACATTAATAATTTGGAGGATGGTTGTTGTTTTGGACTTAATCTTGCTTTGGTGATCAGATGTTTTTTGCTACTTCGATGCTCCATGTGCATCTCATGCAGTGGGATGATGTAAATTTGATGGAAAGGGCTCTTGTTAAATGTGATGAGGTGTGGGAGTCCTTTGACTTGAATAAGGTAACTCCATGTTTCTGTTTTTACTTACATTTTTGGATGAGTCTGCCTGAAACTTTTGTTTCCTTCCCCCTCCCTTTCTTTTTGCCCCCCTTCCCCCCCGGGGGGGGGGGTGTAATCATCATGCTAATGCATTTTACCATGGGCATTTGAACATTATATGTTGATGCATCATGTTAATAAAAACATACTCGCACTTTTGTCCGGAATATTGTCTCATCTCAGTCATATTATGGAATTCTCTAAATGTCATCATTGAGGATTGAGAACTACGTTGGGAATGCTTATCCATGTGCATCTCTACATTCAGCTAACCTTCTAGGATCTTTGACATGTGGTCATGGAGTGTTCGCTGGTAATGATTTGTCTGAATTCAAAATTTTTGGCCTTTTTCTGATTCCTCCCCTGCGGATTATAGTAATGTATGGTTTTGCCAAAGTACAAACTGTATGGATTCGAAGAGGACAAGGATTCCCCATTAGGATTTAGGACCCTCAGCTCTTCATTTCTCTTCGTATTTCTAACAGCCTGACTTGATGATGGACAACTGAGTTTGTTGGAGACTGACACATAGAAGTCTTTCGAGAATGGCCAAGTACATCACTGGTGCCTGTGGCAGATGCCTGACATTCTAACGTGGATATGGCTGAGTCCATGTAATGCTGATTAATTCAATCAATCTGCTCTTTTTTTGTTTTGTTTTGTTTTGTTGTACATATCATATTAGTGCTTTGAATCCTTTGCCATTGTTACTGCTTTAGCACCTATAGTCCCCCACCCCCTTTCTGTGAATTCTGCATCGATATAATTGTCTCTGCTGTTCTCCTTTTGATTATGAAACTGAATTTCCATATGTTTTCCCATCAACTGGTTTGAAGAGACAACAATGCCTTGGTTTGCTCTTTTATAATGAACTCCTGCACGTTTTCTATCGGCTTCGTATATGCGACTACAAGAATGTTGCCCAACACATTGACAGGCTGGATGCTGCTATGAAGGCTGACACGCAGCAAGTGGAGCGTGTGCAGGAGCTAACCAATGAACTTAATGCCTTAAATCAAAGTCTTCGCCAGCCTGACATGAACTATGGGGATCGCCAAGTGTTGAGTAAGAAACGTGCTCAGATTGAGCAGCAGCTGAGGCATATATCTGCTTCAAGTCCTATTGGCCAAGCTATGGATTCTTCTTACATTGGACATCAGAAGAAGCCATGTGCTGATAGGCTTGAGTTGGCGCCATTTCCAATTGATGGGGATTGGCTGCCTAAGAGTGCTGTTTATGCTTTAGTGGACCTTACAGTTGTAATTTTTGGACGCCCAAAAGGACTATTTAAGGAATGTGGTAGGCGGATTCAAACTGGGATTCAAACTATCCAAGGTCAGTTGTTTGAAGTGTATTCTGTATTGCAAATGGCAATTTTCTATGTGGTTGATGTTGCTGCTGCTGTGTTATGGACTTTCTGCCATTGTACTGAATCACCTATGAAGAACCCATTCCTTGTTAAACGCTTGGTTCCCAACAAATGGATCATGGTTAGCTTTCCATAAGTTGTGTCTAGACATAACTTTACCTCCCCACCCTCCTTCCAAAAAAAAAAAAAAAGAAAACAGAAAGAAATCCCATTCCTTAGCGCTAAACAAAAGTATGATAAATTCCATTAATATTCACTCTGAAATTCTGATGTCATTTGATGCTTCCGCCCACATTTTTGTCATTTAGAAGACATGTAATTTGGTAGAGGAAGGCCGCCCCTTCCAAGGGGTCACCCTTGGATTTTAGGGACAAGGTTATGTGCATCTCTCACTCCATCCTGCAGTCATTGGCAGCATTATAGGGTGTTGGATTCATAGTTTATGAGACAGAAGCATGTTGTGCTATAAGATGATCTAATCATACAGTTAACATGTATGATTTGCAGCAGAGTTATTGAGGCTGGGAATCACTGATGTTGTGAGAGGTAAGGCGTGCTTACATACTATAGGAGAAACTGTACTATCTGATACAAACAATATTCACAATCCTGTCTTATCGCCTTTTTAGCTCAGTGACTGAAAATTTTGCATTGATTCGGACAGAGGTAGACTTACAACACTCAGCTATCTGGACGGCTGGTGTCTATCTGATGCTGTTAATGCAGTTCCTGGAGAACAAGATTGCTGTGGATCTTACAAGAGCTGATTTTGTTGAAGCACAAGAGGTTGGTAGTGGGCTTCTTGTTTGCATAAAAAAGCAGGCATCCTCTGCTGTGCTTATTTCTTCATTAATTGATCTCTTCCCAGTGATGTTTTTCTCTGGAGTATCTCTGTTGTCATGCTACGGATCATGATAGATCCTGGGTCCTTGCTGAGTGACCGTCACAGACATTTACTGTTACTGAGCAACTATAGGGAAATGTCACTTACATTCTTTTACCTATAGAGCTGTCTTGATGATAATATTCATGCAGAGCACTAGAAATAGATTGGCTGTTACCAGTGAAGGCCAAGCTTACCTCAGTGCTGGCCTTATCATTTCAACCAAGGATTCAAAATGCAGTTTTGGCCACTGTTGTGGTTTCAGTCGGCAAAATGACTCTAATGCGGCAATCTTGTTATGCACTAACGGTTGTTGCAGTTCGCTCAACTTAAAAACCTTTCTTATGGGCTCTTTTGTTACAGAACAATGACATTTTGAATCCATGATTCAACAATATTTTTAAATGTTTGAGGAGCAGTGCACACCCTTGCTATTAGAGGCAACCAACCTGATTTTCTAGTGGTTTCATTTTGGTTATGGCCTTGCCCAATCTTTTCCAAGCAATGCCGTCCAAGACTCTAAAGCCATGTTAATTTCTGTGATAAAGAGCGATAAACTTATCCCTTGTAGTTGCAAGCATTCCAACTCTTTACAACTTGGCAACTTGCACAAATTCTTACAGCTCTTGCGGCTTCTTATAACTTCGTACAGCTCCATTGATTTTCCATTTTTTTTTGTTTTTTTGTTGGCTAAGGAAATGTGTTATCTTATCTTGCTAGGTTTGATTTAATTAAAGGTTTTTCATTTGCTTATGGAGAGAGTGCAACTATGTAAAAAAGTAACCTCAATGTTTGGTAATTGAGAAGAGATTATTCTTTTTAATAGTTCTATTAAATTTTGGTCATCAATTTATTTCACTGTTATTTGCTCATAGAGAGAGATGATCAGTAAATAAAAGTAAACCCATTATACTTTCATAGTTGAGAACACATTACATATTTAAAAAGGGTTTAGTAATTTCATTCTCTTTAATATGTTATTTCACTATTATTTTTGTTGATTGAGAACGAGAGTCATAGAAGACCAAAATTTATCTATTATAGTTACGAAGTAATTTCTTGATTAAAGGTATAAAATTATTTTCATTAACATCACGGACAAAGTACAGTTAATTTATTTTTGTAAAAAAATTAATTTTAAGAAGCTTGTATTGTAGAAGATGAAAAATGATGCATACATAACTGGTAAGAATACTTTCTCGTCTGTAGTTTTATCTTACTAATCAATGCATTTGGCATAATAAAGATATCAATTTATATTTTAATTTATGTGAACTTTATATAAATAAAATATTACAAATCCTTTAAGATAAAAAAAATTTAGGGTTTCATTAAATAAAATTGTTAGACTTTATAAATATCTGTATAAATTTTTTATATTTCTTACGACCTTCCAACTACCTTTCTAGCTTCTAGCCTTCTACATATTCTTACAGCTCTTTAGCCCTTCACACCACCTCCTTACAACTTCATATAGCTTTTAACATTTACTTACAGCTTACAATTGATCCTTATCGCAAACAAGAATAGGGCATATGTGTTAATGCACTATCTAGTATCCATCAAACTTTGTGAAGTTGCAGTTGAAACTTGCTTTAAAAAAGCACGCCTTAGGCGTAGTGAAGCGAGAGGTGAGGACCCTGGCACCTCGCAGGGCCGGGAGGGGGTGAGGTGAGGCAAAATCGTAACGGGCACTAAAGTGTGCGCCTTAGGCGCACCTTGCTCGAGGCAAAGGTGCTGCATTTGTTGCGCCTCACAGGCGTTCGTGGGTAAGAGAGAGATTTATCCAATTAGCCATCAAAATATCAAGATCTATCCATATTAGAACTTACCTAGTCATGAATGTTGAATTTGAGAGAAGCCCTCAGTGAATTGCAGTCAATTTGTCCAAATTAAGCTTTAATTTGCAAACCCTAATTCGCAAACCCTAGATCTGAAAATTAGGGGAGTGATTGATCGATTTAGGTGTCAGGGGTTTAGGGTTTTTACTTAGCGGGTGAGGGCGAATTAGCAGCAGTTCTTCAGTCAAAGCAGTTGCCAGCCACTGGTGTATGCCATCCAAGTTCCGACAACCAAGTCTGTTGGTCCTCTCTCTCTCTCTCGGTGCACCTTTCTGCTTGCCTTCTATTTTTCTTCAATTCTTCTATTTTGTGTCATTCTTCCTCGATCTCCTTTCTTTTTCATCTAGGTTTCGAGGATGACTTCTCTTCCACGAGCTGCTGGTAGGGTTGTTTTAGGGTTTAGGCTTGGTTTTCTTTTTTAAATTATATTTTTGAAGGGGAGGGTGTGCTGCTGCTATGAAACAAACAGGAATGTAGCTATATGTGGGCAATACTAAAGTTTACATAAATATATAACGGTACAAAAGGGAAAGCAGTACAGATTTGGAGTTAGAATCTTTTTATTTATGGGATTTTTGTGCGGTATAATGCTGGTCTTAACTTCGATAGTGGTGTCCTTCCCTTCTATAGCATCATATAGCTTAGTTGTAAAAAATATGGTTTGAGATTTATTTTCTAGCAATTTTAAATAAAAGTAGGCCTCGCATCCATGAAACTCACGACTTCCCCTTCAAGTATGCTCCTTGGGCTCTGAGACCCTTGACACCTCAGTGCACCTTGCGCTTTTTAAGACTAAGAGTTGAAGTTCTCGGCCATGTCACATGATCTTGCTTGGAGCTTGTCCATGGAGTGGCATAGTGTGCTTAACCTTATAATGTGGATTCGATTACCTTGGTTGGCATGTCAAATATGAGTACAGATGTGGTATATCAGATATTGAGTTTTAAAGAGCTGTACTTCTTTTGTCATTTGTGTTATTGTTGTTGAAGTCAGCCTCTTATTGTTGTTGAAGTTAGTCTCTGACAGTACAAATGCTTAAATGAGTAAGATTGTCCATAAGTAGTTATTGTTATTATTATTGTACGTATTGTCTTGTAGGCATTGGCGCAAATGAGGGATTGGTACGTCCGCTTCCCTACAATCCTACAGGCTTGCGAGTGTATTATCGAGATGCTTAGAGGACAGTATGCTCATTCGGTTGGCTGCTTTAGTGAGGCAGTGTTTCATTTTGCTGAAGCTACTAAGGTATCTGCATATTTGTTTGTAACCATTTATCTTTTTACTTGGTAGAGCTAATTGTTCCTTTGTGATCAAGATCCGGTTTTTGTTACATGCATCCCAAAGAGGAGGTAGTTTGTTTTCTTTTCTTTTCTTTCATTCTCAGATATTGATAGTTGTTTGCACGTGAGACACTTCTAAAACAATCTCCCTAAAAATATTACGCAAGGGTAAGTTTGTACATAACTTAGGCAATAGGGACTCGTGTGCTGTTGTTTATGTGTAAGTGGGAGATATGATGCAAAATTACATGATCCAAGAGACCTATGAAAATTTCTATCAGAGCCCCCCTGTTGACATGATGGCCTTCTTTGGGTCATAATATTGTAAGAATAATGTCTTCCTAATAGCATGTGCTCATAGAATGCTTCCCTTCAATGTAACCCTTTTTGTGTGTGTGTGTGTGTGTGTGTGTGTGTGTGTGTGTTTTAAAATTGGCCCTCCCCTCCGCCCTTCCACACAAAGATCAAGGGTAGTATTCAAAAACCCTAAAATGATATTATTAAGGCATCAATTGTTGTCACAATGTAGGGTATCTTTCAAAAACCCTAGATTGATATATTTAGGGTGTTCATTGGTGTGACCATAGTTATCAGGAACGCTTCCCAAATTGCTTCTATAACGCGAATCGCTAGGTATTCCACAGATTTACATTAATTTGGACTTTGGATCGCTTGTTCCAGAACGTGGATCGCAGGGCTATGGAGTGATCTCGGTAACTATGGGTGTGATAAAATATGAAATATTTGACCTTCCATTTGGCAGGTGATTCTAAGGGTGTATCTTCTTGTTAATCCCTATGTAGAAGTGAGAGAGAGGAAGAGAGAGAGAGGTGAGCACAGAGCAATTTTTAGTGCATATGTTAATCTTGGGTGTATAACAAGAGCCTAGAGGAGAGCACATTGAGCATCTGAGGCAACATTTCTGGATTCATAGAGAGGCAAAGATTTTTGCTAATCTAAAGATGTATGTCTTCCTCTAGCCTAGTTTCTTTTTTTGGGGTTCATTGTGTTTGCCGAGGATATTTTATATTTGTGCTGGCCTTAACAAAGTTAAAGCTATTGGGGAATGGCGTGAACCCAAAACCATTACAGAGGCTAGGAGTTTCCATAGATTTGTGTCATTTTATAGGATATTCATAGGCACTGTAGTTCTAATGTGGTTCCCATTTCAGACTACCTGAAGAAAGGGTAATTTCAATGGACTTCTAAAGTAGCGCATGCTTTTAGGGAAATCAGGGATAATATGTCATTGCTCCAATCCTTAGGCGCCCCGACTCTAGCACGATCTTTGAGGTTGCTTGTGATGCTTATGGGTATGGCTAAGAAGCACAGACACCGATACGTGACACGGATACGACACAACTCCGACACGCGGACACATGATTTTTTTGAAAAGTAGGACACGACACGTGAAATGGACACGTGGTGGTTAGAAAATATTTATTCTGTTACCTATGTGTTTATAATTTGTCTTGTGTCTTTATCCTTGAGAGGATCAAGTTTGGATGAGAACAATAGCAAATTGTTCATAGTCTGTGCATTCTACAACTATCAATAACGTAACCTAATTTCTTCATGTTGGCTATATGCTCTGCATGCATTTGAGAGCGTTCAAAGAGTGTCCGAGAGTGTCGGTGTTCGACACACGTCGGACACGGATACGTGAAGATGTGGAGAGTGTCTGTGCTTCTTAGGGGTATGGCATTGCTGGAGTGCTAAGTGAGGAGGGACACCCTATAGCATTCTTTAGTGAAAAGCGCAGTGATTCTGGGCGGATTAAGCATACCCCCTATAAGAAAGACGTATTGGAGATATTACTCTATGAATTTGTTGTGTATTTGGACCATAAAGCTTAAGCACTAGAATTCTCAGTGTAGTGTCAATCATCAGTGTACTAAGTAGGTTGAGTATATTAGTGAGCTTAATTTAAAAAAGCGCATCTGAGGCACGCCTAGGCTGGGCCGGCACCTTAGCTAACTCCAAAGGCAGCAAATTCCAAAGGCACAGGGAGGCGCGTCCCTCAAACGCGCCTCGGCCCAGGCGCAGGTGCAGCGCTTTGTCATCTCACATCAGTTCAACGTGGTGGAGAGGTTTTGGAGAAATTAGTAATCAAGTGCCAAATTTTCTCCAAATTAGAAGTTACCTAGTCATGATTGATGAATTTTGAGTAGAAACCCCAATTCAATTGCATCAAATTGCTCTGAATTCAACCCTAATTTTCAAAACCATACTTTTTCAAAACCCTAATTTTCAAAACCCTAATCGTTTCTGATTGGAGGCTTGCTGCGTGCTTCAATGGAGACAGACAAGGTTGATCCTCCTTGCTCCGGCTTTTTCAGCACCTAACCCTGGCCGTTTGTGAAGGATATGCTCCGGTGAGTGCTTGAGGAGCCATTTACTTCCTTGTGCAAGTTTAGGGCTTTGAGAAAGTAGGTGGGAGGGCTGTCAGTTATTTCTTCTCTCTGTGTGGGGTATTTGGTGTTTTAATATCTTCCTTCTTCTTTCCCCCTTTTTTTTGGGGGGGGGTGATTATTAGGTGCACTAGACTAGTAGGTTTTTTTTCCCTCCCCCTTGAAAACTCGTATGTGGATTATGTTTACTATTTGTGTATATTATGTGTGTACTAGTCAATCTTGATAAATTTTCAAAGCTTTCTATATTTTAGCATTTTATTTTTTATTTAATAGGATTATAATATTATTTTATTGTATGCTATACTATTTTGCAACCATTTTGGACTTTATTCCAGTTGTAATGGTATCTAATAGTTGTAATGGTATCTAACCATTATATTGATGCAATTATATATCTTATTTGGGAATAATATATTTTCTGACATAAATTTCTTGTATTTTTTTAGAAAAGTGCGCCTCGTGTCCTTGAGCGCGCGCCTTTGCCTCGAGGTTCTAGCCTCAGAACCCTTTGCGCCACGGTGTGCCTCGAGCTTTTTAAAACTTATTTAGCCAGCAATCCTTTGTGCTTAAGCACAAATCTGGTGTGGAGAACTAAGTTGGCGATGCTATCAATCGTATTGGCTACCTTTTATAGACAATGCAGGTTGAGGTATTAGGTTTTAACAAGCTCGAAGTTGCTTACCCATCTTGTCCTAATTTTTCCCTCATTTACATAGAACTTCGGCTGAAACTGCAAAACACCAGGTTGAGTTTGTCATTCATGATGGTTAACTATTTCAAGGTTCTAAGTTTTCACTCCTAGACATCATTTCGGGAACTTGGTTTGGGAGATGCATGCTAGGGGGTTAGCCGGTCACTTGGGTAAAGATATGACCATTGCATTGGTTGAGGATCATTTCTCTTGTCCCTTTCTAAAGAGCGACGTCTCTGGAATTGTGTCTCAACGTAGTTAGCCAAAACCAGGAGGCATAATACTGGACTTTAGACTCCTCTTTCTATACCACATGCTCCTTGGAAAGACAGTAGTACGGACTTTTTACGAGGCCTCCCTCAAACATCTTGTGGCCCTAATTCGATTTTGGTTGTGGTTGATAGGTTTTCTAAGATGCCCATTTTATTTCATGTAGTGAGACTGATGATGCTTCGCATGTTGTTAAGTTGGTCTTCCGGAACGTTGTTAGGTTGATAGGTTGCATGATCTTCCCACATCAATTTTGTCTGATAGGGATGTCAAGTTCATGAGCTATTTTTGGAAGATATTATGTAGGATATGTGTTACTACTTGGAAGTTTTCCGCAACCTTTCATCCTCAAACGGACAGGAAAACTGAGATTGTTAAATCACAGCCTTAGTGAGCTGCTTGGATGTTTTGTAGGGGAGAAACAAGGAACTTGGGACTTAACTTTACCCCTTGTTGAGTTTGCATATAACAATGCAGTTAATAGGTCCATGGGTAAGCATCCTTTTGACCTTGTCCATGGTTACTCTCCTTGCCCTCGAATTCCCCTCCTACCTGATGCCCAAGTGTCAAACCTGCATGCAGATTTGCACCGGATATTTGTGATTTGCATGAGGAGATTCGACGCAAAATTGCTTTGAGTAATGATAGTTATAAACTATCAGCAGACGTGCGTTGTAAAGTTGTGAATTTTGAGGTGAGTGATTTTGTTATGGCTCGTATGCGACATGAACTACTACCCAGAGACTCCCTCAAAAAGCTTCATGCTCTTGCCATGGGCTTACCCGATCACTTGAAATTTAGGATCTAATGTTATATGTACTTGATCTCTTTGAGAACTTAGGTATTAATCCTATTTTTAATGTGGAGGATTTGACTCTTTATCAAGGTACCTTTGAGCCTTCTTGTCTTTCTTATGGCATTTTTGCAGGTATTCAGGTCCCTAGGCTCTCATCTTGGGCACAGGCCATAGCTGCCCCACTCACATACATGTTGTCATTGACACAGTGCTGGATGTGACAAGATTGTGTCATATTTTGATAGTGAATTCTATCGTTTCCTCATGCAATGATAAGGCCGACCGTCGTCTGATGCTACTTGGAGTACAAAAGATAAGTTTCGTGATATGAATTCGACTCTCCTAGAGTGTTACCTCCAAGGCAACTTGCTGGAGTCTAGTTCTTTTCCAGTGGGGGAGAATGATGCATTATCTCCTAATCGATTTTATGGTAATATATAGTCTAGGAAGCATAGAAAATTTAGGAACTTAGGGTTTCTCTTTTAGAATGATAATTATCATTATTCATATTTTATCTTCTACCCAATCTTATTTGTATCTTTATCTATCCTATCTTGGTGTTATCTCTATCTTTGAAATATTTTCTGTCATTTTTTTTGTTGTATTGATTCCTATATAAACCCCTTTATACCTTGAGGAGAGGCAGACTTGGATGAATTAATTCATTTTGAGAAACATTTATGAGTATTCTCTAATTTGTGTGTGAGTTTCTCTTTGTAGGAATCGCTCTTAGAACATCCTACAGTAAATTAATGATGCAAGATAAGAGTAAAGGGTGGGTAGAGAATACTTAGAAAATTAGAATATTTTGATATTAGATATCTTTGTATTTTTCATTAATTTCGTAGGTATTTTTAGTTATATTAAGATAACCAAAATAAGGATATTTAGTGATTTCTAATTAAGATTTAGTTTCCTATTCTATTACGATAATATTAGGTTATATATTTTTATCTTTTCTAATTTTTATCTTATCATTTAGGTTTTCTAGTGCTAGCTAGCCTCTTGATCATGTAAACTTCTTTTTATGTAATTAGAGACGGCAGATTATGAATAAGAATTGGTATTGAATTTGTGCGAATTTCTATATTAGAATTTTGGTTATGACTGAACCACTCCTTATTGTAGGAACTGCTCTCAGAGCATCCTACGCCAACAATCCCTTTGTAGGAATTGTTTTCAGAGCATCCTAAATCAATATGTGAGGACAATGAGCGATCAGAAAAAAAGTGAGGGGATGGGGAACTAGTCAAAGAAAGAGGGATTGTTTACCCGCTTTTTTCAAGAATCCTTCTAATTAATAATTAGAGTTTTTCATGGTTGCAGTAAGAAAGAGCCGTACTCCAAGATGCATGTTAGGCCTAGTTTGCTTACGTGCACCTAGCTACTCCGATGAGAAAGAGGGGCCGTCCGTTTGCATGAAAGGCGGTTTCGTGAGTATGCAGTCTCGAAGCTGTTAGGTGAAGGAGGTTTTGGGTAGGGTGGAGCAAGGATTCAAAATGCGGTTTCGGTCGCGATTTCGGTTTCGGTTGCGGTACGGCAAAATCGCTCTAATATGGCAATCACGTTCCATGTCGCGGCATGAAAACGCGGATCGCCCAACTCCAAATCCTTTCCAACGCGATCGTTTCGTCGCGGTTCGGCCACATTTTGAATCCATGGGGTGGAGTATCGTGGACCAAGCAACCATCTCCTAGGGTTTTAGGTTTTGAGCGATTGGCTGATGGATTTCGGTCTAATCATATACGGGATATTGCAATGGAGGTTATTGAATTTGGAAAGAATGGGGATCTATCCATTTGTCACTAGGAGTGAGCATGATTCTCGGGTACCCTGGAACCTGTTCGAAACTGATCAAATGGTATCTGTTTCGGTTCCTAAAAAGGGGAATTGGTCTTATCGATTTCAGTTCCGGTTCTCAAAAAGATACCCGGAACCAGAACTTGGAATCTGTCTAGAGAGATGAAAATGAATAATTTTTTGATTTTTTACTACTTTTCTTTCGTTTCTCTATTCTTTTTCTATTCCTTTTTTCCTTACAAAATTGGCATTCAAATGGCGAATTTAACACAATATCAGTTAATTTTCTATTGATAATTGAAGGATAATGCATGATATTCTTCAAGTAACTGAGATTAAAAAAATACAAACTTAATAAATTAACTTTCTTTTTTGTGTAAGGATAGAAGATGAAGGTAGGAAAATATCAAACATCCCTTCTTTCCTCCAAATAAGTAAGAAAATTTAATTTATTAGGTCTTAAAATTTGAACACTATGCGTGGCGGGTACCCTGGAATCGGAACCGGGAACGGAACCTGAGGTTCAGATTCCAGTTCCCAAAAGTTAGGAACCTGTTTAACTGGTTCCGGTTCCTGTTTCCAATTTTTGAGCGGGTTATCTAGAACCGCTCACCTCTATTTGTCACCAAGAGGATTCAGATGTGGGGTTTGGTACTGCTTCATTGGCTATGTTGGGGAAGTCGTGGGAGGATATGGTGGCTGAGGATGAAGCCGGTGAAGAGGGTTGGTATGATTGTGCCAGATCTGAAGCAGGACAACGAAGTTGAACCTCAAAGTGGGGTATGGGGTTCTAAACAGGGAGCAAAAGAAAGGGGCTAATGGAAGAGGTCTGAATTTTCGACAACTCTTTCCAGCCAATCGAATCCGTAAGAATGGGATGAAATTGGAGTTCGGGGAACCAGTGGAGCTTGTACCAACCCTCGTATTGGACAAAGAGGATGTGGCTGTGGGACCTGAATTTTGGGAGAATGCCTTGATAGGCTATGTGGTGGGGCCAACACCTCGGCTCTTGGCTGTGTAAGCTTTTGTCGCTGAGTACTAGAAGCATGTGTCGAAACCTAAGATTTACCTCCATAAGAATGCCAACCTCATCTTCAGATTTGATGCTGGGGAAGATAGGGATATTGATTTTGAATGGTGGCCGTTGGACATTAGGGAATTGACCTCTAATCCTAAAGAAATGGGCGATGAGCTTCAGCTTTGCAAAGGAGGAGATGGCAAAAGTTCTAGTTTGTATTAATTTGATTGATCTTGATCTTCATGCTTGGTCCTCATCTGCGTTGAGTAAGATTGTTGGCTTAATAGGGGTTTCTCCTTATGCTGATAGGTGTGCTTCACTGAAGGAGGGCATATCCTGTGGGTGTAGTGGAGGTGGATATGAGAATTATCCTTCCACATGAAGTGCCTGTTCAAAAACTGAATGGAAGATACTATATGCAGCCTGTTTGATATGAATGGGTGACTTATTATTGCACCAAATCCAAGAGCCTTGGTCACCAGGAGAAGGAATGCAAAAAGGAAATCTGGGTGTGGAAAAGGAAGGCTTCTGATCAACCTATGAAAATTGATCAGCCTTAGGCCTTGTTGCAGGCTTGGACTTGTGTACAGGTGTTGGACTTGGACATAGGTACACATCAGGACGTTGGACACCCATGTTTCCTAAATTTTGGACTCAAGGACTATATTCGGACATGGGTACGGGGACATGGCTTTTTTTTTTTAATAATTAAAAAAAGAGAGTCTACTTTGACAAATTTTTTTAGCTTACCATTATTTTATTTTTAAAATTAAAATGTGGTTCAAGTCAATTTGTTTTAAGTTGCAATTGGCCTTTCATCTTGTAAACTTGCCCAAATAGAGCTATTTATATTTAAATATTTCAAAATTGGGCCCGGGTAGAAGCCCCGTATCCACAACAGTACTGAGAAAACCCTAGCCCCTTCATTTAAGAATTAGACACGTGCACGCGAAAGAGGGGGTGGGGGGGGGGGGACAGAGAAGAAACAGAGGGATAGAGGTGTTTGTGAGGAAGACTAGGTCTCTCTTCATCTTCTTCGAAGGTCTGCAATTCCCCATTTCCACTTCGCCGCCTTCTTCCTTGCCGTCTTCGGCTTTATTTGAGCCCCATCATGCAGTGTCCAGTTGCAGTTGCAGAAGTGGGTGTCGGATGCGCATTCTGTGTCCGAGTCCGTGTTGTGTCGGAGCATCATAGGCGTTGGGAGAAGGGTGAACATGGTGAGGATGGTAAAATTGATAAGCAGGTTCCTAAACTGATCTTATTGGTCAAAATGGTGAGAATGAGCCTTCATCTAGTAGGAAAACAGGGTGAGATAAGCCGAAAAGTAACACATGCTTCAAGTAAGTCCGTCTATCTTAGAAATTGATTCCATGTCCTTGGCAAAGAAAATATGCTTGGGGAGGTAAGCCAGCAAGGCACACCTTTTGCAAAGAAAGGAGACGCATCTAGAAGTATGGGAAGAACCTTGTTTGTTCATAAAACTTTTATGGTTGGAATGTTAGAGGGATGTCTTAGCCACCTAAACATAACGAGGTTTGTTATGTTTTTAGGAGGAGTAAGGTGGACTTAATGGGTTTCTTAGATACTCGTATTAAGGCTTATGATAGGATTTTTAACAAGTGCTTTAGTGGCTGTTCCTATTCCATTAACTCTATACCATGGTAATGTTAGGATTTGGCTTGTTTGGAGGGATACTCTCAAGGTGGAGGTTTGGAGCCCCTATGATACTCTTCTTAGGGCGGTAAAATTGACTTCTTTTGTACTTTTGTTTGTAGGTTTTCTAGTAGGGACGGGAAACAACAGTTGTGCAATGATCTTGGTGATCTAAATACTCATAGAGTTTGCTTTGGGTTTTAAAGGGTGATTTCAATGTGGTTGCTGATATGGCTCAAAGAGAATTAGTATTGCAGACCCATGCCTTGGGTCTATTGGGGATTTTGTGGACTTTTTACAAAATCAAAATTTCATTGATGTGGCTGCATGTGTAGCTAAACTTGGTGGAATCAGCAAGAGGATGGTGATTTGGTTTGGTGTAAATTGGATCGAATTTTATGTAATCCTGCTTGGCTTTGTTCATATTGCTGAACCAGGGGTCTCGGATCATGCTAGTTTGCAACTAGAAATCAAGGAACAGATCCAGGACAAGTGTAGGTCCCTCAGATTCCTCAATGTTTGCCTGACCATTTCTGTTTTTATCAATTGTTGAAAATGGTTGCAGTGTTCCTGTGGAGAGGTGTAATTTGCACCTGATGGGGATGAAGCCACCCAATGTCAAGTCAACATCCTAGGAGTCCAAGAAAGTCAAGGATTAGCTCTTAAAGCACAAGGAATGTTGGGATAAATTTGAGTGTAAAATAAAAGCCGCAAGCATACGACTATTGTCGTAGTACTTGAGGGTCGTCTCTTCAGGGACGAGGATGAGATTAAGGTCACTAAACAAGGTCAAGTGATAATAACCTAAACTAATCAAGAATCAAACGCGATAGGGCTAAACTAATAGTAATTTAATCTCATGCTCATGAAGTCAAACTCACTAAATCGACTAAAGCATATGAATCCTTTGAACTTGCCTAACATCAATGAAACCATAATAAACCAAAATGAAACCACCTTCATGTGTTTGTAATTAAATTAATCTAATCTGACCCCAAAATATATGGAAACAGGGGATGGACATAACCTAAATCAACTCCAAATCAGCACTTAAATGAAGAAATAGAGGAAAGAAAATAGAAACATAAACCAAACTAAAGAAACAATCAAGCCTAATCATCCAAACTTAGCTAAAATCCACCAAGCGACCAATCGAAACAGGGACTCAGCTCAACCAAACAGAACCAACTACCAAACATCTTGGCACAGATTCAGACCAAAGAAAACAGTGAGACAGGGCCATAATTCGAAACCTGAGACAAAGAAATCACAGGCAAGAGGGTCGACTCAGGCAAGAGGGTCGACTCTGCCATTTGAGCACGCTGCTAATTCACCATCATCATCACTGATACACAAGGAAACGAGAAGAACAACATCCAAACTCCATTCGAGCAACCGAACAGGGGAGGGGATGACTAAGATTTACCAAGATTAACATCCAACCCTTACAAAAACAGACTAAAATTATGAATTACAACCAGAAAACATGAAATTGAAGCATAATTACATGAAATTCGAAATTCAGAACCCAATCTAACATCAAATCCTAACCGAGTTTATCAAACCCGAACTCTGAAAATCGAACAAAACGCATATGAAATTCAAGCTAAAATTTCGAAAATTAGAACTAATTCAACCCTAAAAATCTCCTAACTTCAAAACTCGAAAATAAAAACCCTAACAATTATCTAAAATTCAAATTGAAACTAGCAAGAGCCCTAGAATTTCGAATGACTGAAGAACGAATTTAAACCTAAAATTAAACCTAAAGCTTAAATTAAACCTAACCTAACCTAACCCTAGATTGTTACCTAATTCCGCTGCTACCTCTGATTTATACCTAAGCCTAGTTTCATCTCGGCCCTTGAATTTGTAGATGGTGCTGATGAAGATGACGATGTTGCTGCGCTGGCTGTTGCTGCGTGAATCGCGGTGGTGATGATGAAGGTGGTGTGGATGGAGGTGTCGTGGTTGCTGCGTTGTCGAAGAGAGAGAGAGAGAGAGAGAGAGAGGGAGATGAGGAAGATGGAGAATGGAGGAGCATTCGGGGCCGAGGAGAGAGAGTGAATTAAGGGGGGGCTGGGTTAAGGGTCACGTGACTGGCACGTGGGGCGGCTGGGTAGAATTAGTTGGGTTTTCCTTTTATATATTTTTTTTTTCTTTGGGCTGAGCAAGAAACGGGCGTAGCAATTTGGGTCGGGCTTGAGTCAAGTCGGCCCAAGTCTTCATTTCCGGCATTTTCATCATTTTTCCGCATTTTTTTCACATTTATTCAATACCTACAAAATAAAATAAAATGAAATAAAAACCTAAAAATAACAATTATAACAAGCATAAATCAGGCATAAAAATATCGTAAAAATAACACATTTTTGGCACGAACAAATACCCCCACATCAAGATTTTGCTCGTTCTATAGTAAAACAAACTAAACTAACTAAAAGGAAATGAAAAATAAGAGAAAGAAAATCCTAACTCACTGTCGTAAGAATCACGGTTGCATTTAGCGTATGCAACAAGCCCTTTAAATCCCTTGATATCCCAAGTGGACGAGTGAGGTCTCATGAGGGTTTTCAGGTGAAATACCTACAAAAATTATTTCAAAAATAAAAGAAAATCTTTTTGGTTTTTTCTCAAAGCTAATATGTACAAAATTAGGGGAAGATATGCACACGTTCTAATTAACTCAATAACACATGTAACCAAGTTATTGACCTGCATAGGCACAAAATGTATTTTAAAGCCCTCTACCCCATAAATGACATCAAAGCACTAATTTTTCACCCCTTTGAACATCAAGATTCTGAATCCATCCCCGTGCTCGTGTGCAGGTATATCATCATCCCAAGACTTAGATTTACCAGAATCAGATTCAATCTCACTTGACTGCCACAATTACATTATTATCATATTAACACTGGAAGTAAGCTTTCCCAGTAGTAATATTGCCTCAAAGGGTAACACCCAGTAGCACGTACCTCAAAGGGATACTTGTCGTTCCAAATTTTATTTCATCTCTTTTTTTCTCTCTCTTCTTTATTCATAATATATTTTCTCTTCTTTTTTTCATTTTTTTTTAGAGTAATCGTGTCACAAGCATGTAGGAGAATCATTCATGGAAGCCCAAGATCTAAAGATAATGATGAAGGAATAAACAAGGATTGGATTACACAATCTATAATGAACAACTGGAGTGAGAATTAGGGCTTAGAATGTTACACTGAGGTCGGAGACTTTTCACGCACATCCTATTTATATACAAGCTAATAACCAAAGTACGGGGGATTCAAGTTAATCAGAAAGAGTACAAACATCCCTAAAAACAAAAAAAATCTTCAAAATTTTTCAAAAATGGGCACCTCACCCCCACACGAAAATTTCACAATGTCCTCATTGTGGGAACTAAGGCGCTGAAAAGCAATCATATCAGCTATACAACTGCAAAACCAACACAAAATCATATATATACAAACTAAGATACTAATACAAATCATAAACAAAACCAAAAACAAGCATAAAATCACCAAAATCAAAATCTCAAAAGAAAAGCAAAAACAAAACTAACTCTAAAACAAAGCAAACCACTAAATGACTAAAATCAAAACCAAACCAAAACAAAATAAAACCCAAACACAAAATCAAAAAGCAAAATAACTAAATAAAGAAAAACAAAAACCAAAACGTAACAAAAGAAAACAAAATCAATCAAGACCAAAACAAAATAATCACCCAAAATAAAAACAAAACCAAACCAGGGTCTTACTAACACCAACCTAAATTAAAAGAAACCTAGAACAAAACAAAATACAAAAGAAAGAAAAGCTAAATGTACAAAACAAAATACAAAACACTGAAACACCAAAAAGGAAACAAAAAGAAACTATTAAACAAAAACAAGACTAAAGGAAAACCAAAACTCACCAAACTAAAGAAACAAGACACCAAACCAAGAAAACAAAACGCAAATTCAAAGAAACCAAACAATGAAACTAGATCATACACAAGGACAATCCTAGATATTCACAATTGACAATTATTCACAAAACAATAACACAATCAAGGGTGATCATAGCCCATACGGCTCAATAAATCCCAAATTGCTCTTCAAGATCGATCACCCATTACAATGCACAGTTCTAATTATCCACAACTAAGTACGAAAAGAAAGAAAAGAAATGAAAAAGAGAAGAAGGGAGGGTGGAACGATCATACCAGGTTGGATACAAGTTGTACCCAAACTATGCCTCACGAAGATGATGCAACATGAGACTTATCGAGCATCATCCACTCCATATTACGCTGAAAACTGTTACTCAAATCAAAACTCGTTAAAGCACGAAGCAGCTTATCAAACAACGAAGCCCAACTCTCGATCACATAGAAACAGTGAAAAGCAGTGAGTTGGAACCAGAAAGAGTACATCCATTTGGCCAATAAAGCACAGGTAAGGGCCCGCTTCAACTTGTCAAACAGTTAGGCCCAATCAGAAAGGAAATGAACATACTCAGAACAGAACAAGCCAGTATTGAGGTCATTGGCCTAGAAACTATATCATCATGAACGAGCAGTCTAGGCAAAATAGGTTTTGCAAATTTCACAAGTCTGTTAAGTCCAATATGCATATGAGTCTGGTCTAAAGCAAAATTCTTAGTGGCAATGATCTGAGACTCAACAAATTCAGACTTGCAATATTCAAAAAGGAAGTCAGTTTGGATGGGGTCAAAAGAGAAAGACTCATAATCAGCACCAAAACCACCATCAGAACTTTCATGGATATCAAACTCACAAGAAAAAGATTCATATTCCACATACAGAATATTATCATCTAATTTAAATAGAAGGTCAGGAATGACGGATCAAAAGAGAATGATTCATATTCAACGTGAAAACTCACATCAAGACCTTTAGTAATATCAAACCAACATGAAAAAGATTCATATTCTGCATAAAGAATATCATTATAAAAGTCCAAAATGGGGGTTCAGTTGCCTCATCGCATAACTCCTGTGAAATAACTTCTTGTGACTCATCTAAATCACGAGGCTCAACTTCAAGTGCGATGCTTATATCTAACTCACTAACAGTATTAGATTGTTCACCTACCTCGAACTTACAAAAGTTGTTCAGAGTGGTGGGTGGGTCGACAGAAACTAGGACATCATCAGTGATGCCTTTAGGTGAGCTAGTGCGGGGTGCAAGGTCAGGTGATAGAGACATAGGAAGGTTACTCTCTTGATCTAGACTAGGCAAATACATGTCTTCATTCAAGTCAGGCCTAGTAGAATAAGAGGGTTCAAAATCATCATAGAGACTAAGGTTAGGTTTAGGAGATCTTAAACTAGAAACATTGAGAACATGCAGCAATTTTCACTTTCATGGTCTCTATCATTTGATCAGTCATTTCATTAATCTTTTTTTCAAGACTTGCACATGTAGCATAAACATAAGCATGATAAGGACAAGTATGAGCATCATGATCAGGTGATTCACAATAATCGCACAAAACAGTAGGCATATAAGAATAAGATAGGCCATATGAATTCATAAAGTGGTCTGAAGGGTAAGAATTATCCTGAAAATCATACTCTCCATGAGTTGGCTCTCTAAAAGGCTCGTTAGCTTGTCCAAACGCATAGGTTTTCCAAGTTAGTTTTTCAAAGAAATTCCAAACTTTATCTTGAGTTTTAGATAATAATTCTATTAAACCTCCAGGACAAATTGATTTAGCATAGCACATCGACTCAACATTTAGACCCACAGCAATGACCTCACAAATTTTCCATATTTCAAAATTGTGATTCAGTTGAGCACGATAATCATTAAGCCTTAAAAGATAACTCCAAAAAGGTTCATGCTTATATTACGGGAAATGGAAAACTGGCATTTGAAGTTTTTAAGGTTTTTAAAGTTTTTTCAATTTTTAGGGGTTTTCAAGTTTTTCTTAATTTTTATGGGTTTTCGGATTTTTCAAGAAATGAACTAAATAAATCACAACTAATAATGAATGAACAAAGTAAGTCAAAGCATAAGCAACTGATAAGAACGAAACTAAGAAAAAGAAAAAGTGCATAAACTTGCCACTTCGTTTTTGAGGTTTTTAAAATTTTCAATTTCTTTTTTTGTGGTTTTCAAGTTTTTCAATTTTTTTTTTTCAATTTTAGCGTTTCTAATTTTTAGTGATTTTCAAGTTTTTCCAATTTTTATTTTTTTGGGGATTTTAGGCTTTCTATTTTTTTTTTTTTTGGGGATTTTGGAAAAATTCAAGAAATGAACTAAACTAAGTCATAATTAATAACGAAATAAAGGAAGTAAATCAAGATCTATGCTACTAACAAGAAAGTAGGTAAGAAAAAGAAAATGTGATCGAATCTCATGCCGTCGTCCCCGGCAACGGCGCCAACAACTTGTTAGGATAAATTTGAGTGTAAAACAAAGGCCGCATGCGTACGACTATCGTCGTAGTACTTGAGGGTTGTCTCTTCAGGGACGAGGATGAGATTAGGGTCACTAAACAAGGTCAGGTGATAATAACCTAAACTAATCAAGAATCAAACACGATAGGGCTAAACGAATAGTAATTTAATCTCATGCTCATGATGTCTAAGATTATCAACCAAGTCAAACTCACTAAATCGACTAAAGCATATGAATCCTTTGAACTTGCCTAACCTCAATGAAACCATAATAAACCAAAATGAAACCACCATCATGTGTTTGTAAATAAATTAACCTAATCTAACCTCAAAATAGCAAGGATTATGGAAACAGGGGTTGGATACAACCTAAATCAGCATTTAAATGAAGAAACAGAGGAAAGAAAACAGAAACATAAACCAAACTAAAGAAACAATCAAGCCTAATCATTCAAACTGATCTAAAATCCACCGAGTGACCAATCTAAAAAGGGACTCAGCTCAACTAAACAGAATCAACTACCAAACATCTGTGCACAGATTCATACCAAGGGAAACAGAGAGATAAGGTCATAATTCAAAACCTGAGATAGAGAAATCACAGGCAAGAGGGTTGTTGACTCTGCCATTTGAGCACGCTGCTAATTCACTATCATCATCACTGATTCACAAGGAAAGGGGATGAGCAACATCCAAATTCCATTCGAGCAACCGAATAGGGGAGGAGATGACTAAGATTTACCAAGATTAACATCCAACCCTTACAAAAACAGACTAAAATTATGAATTACAACTAGAAAACATGAAATCGAAGCATAATTACATGAAATTCGAAGCCCAGAACCCAATCTAACATCAATTCCTAACCGAGTTTATCAAACCCAAACTCTGAAAATCGAACAAAACGCATATGAAATTCAAGCTAAAATTTCGAAAATTAGAACTAATTTAACCCTAAAAACCTCCTAACTTCAAAACTCGAAAATCAAAACCCTAACAATTATCTAAAATTCGAATTGAAACTAACAAGAGCCCTAAATTTTCGAATGACTGAAGAACGAATTTAAACCTAAAGCTTAAATTAAACCTAAAGCTTAAATTAAACCTAACCTAACCCTAGATTGTTACCTAATTCCACCGCTACCTTTGATTTATGCCCAAGCCTAGTTTCATCTCGGCCCTTGAATCTGTAGATGTTGTGGATGGTGCTGATGAAGATGACGATGTTGCTGCGTGAATCGCGGTGGTGATGATGAAGGTGGATGTGGATGGAGGTGTCTTGGTTGCTGCGTTGTCGAGAAGAGAGAGAGAGAGGGAGATGAGGAGGATGGAGAATGGAATGGAGGAGCAAGGGATTGGTTTTGGTGGTCTGGTTTCGGGGCCGAGGAGAGAGAGTGAATTAGGGGGGGCTGGGTTAAGGGTCACGTGACTGGCACGTGGGGCGGCTGGGTAGAATTAGTTAGGTTTTCCTTTTATATATTTTTTTTCTTTTTTTTCTTTGGGCTGAGCAAGAAACGGGCCTAGCAATTCGGGTCGGGCTTGAGTCAAGTCGGCCCAAGTCTTCATTTCCGGCATTTTCATAATTTTTCTGCATTTTTTTCATATTTATTCAATACCTACAAAACAAAATAAAATCAAATAAAAACCTAAAAATAACAATTATAACGAGGATAAATCAGGTATAAAAGTATTGTAAAAATAACACATTTTTGGCACGAACAAGGAATAGCTCAAGTCATCCAAAACATTTTGTTGCCAAAACTGTCTAAGATGGCTTGCACAAACCCGGTTTTGTAAGCTTGATTATTCAAGCTTAAAAGGAGTTTATGGCGCTGCAATTCCACTTTTTGGGTAGCTTTTTATGTTAGTTTTAAGGGCATAAGAAGAGTTCTGGGTTAAAGAAATAAGTCAAATGGGAGCAATTTCAAAGTGCTGCAGAAACTGATCCAGTCTGGACCACCTGCATCTTTTGACCTATATCTTCCAAAGGGCAGCTCCAAAGCAAGTCTAACTTGAGCCTTCTGAAAGAAAGAGATCCCAAGCTTTCCAACAACTCCCGTTGGAGCCAACTCGGGCAAGTATTGCAGAAGATATAGCCTTTGGAATTAGGGAGTAGTGCGCTGAAAGTGACGGGCAGCCTGTCACTTACAGCTTCTATACGTGCTTACTGTTTGGTCTCTCTACTCCCACTGGCTGCCCCATTTGAATCTCTACGTTGTATGTCATGGCCCTAAGGCCTTTCCCATTCATTTATGTGCTTCCTTAGAGTTGTAAAAGGCTGATTTGACATTGGAATGAAAGTTGAGTTTTAAGTCCTTTACTTTTAACTCTCTCTTGTTTGTCTCTGATTTGGCTAATCAAAGTGGTGTTCAAGTGAATCGTAGTCTTGCGTAGGGTGGTGTGTCTTATCCCAAAGTGTGATTAGGAGCCCTAGTTTGTCAAAGGTGGTGTGCCTTATCCTTTGCAAACTAGTCTATCTTCTTTTCTTTCTATTGAACCGTAGCTAGTTTTAAGCTAGTTTCGGTTTTTCTCACTCTCTGTTACCCTTGAGTTTGCTTTTGATCTTTCTTGCTTGAATCTCTCTCTTCCCACTCAAGGTACATCAGTGCCAGATCTTTACTAAACTGAAATTCATGAAAGACTTTCAGTAGCTGCTTTAGGAGCAGTTTAAAGGCATCACTGGCAGAATTGAGCACTTCTTGCAATATCAAAGAAGCATGCAAGTCTACCCCCAGTGTGGTGAGCTCTTGTCCAAGGGGAAGCAGCTTTCTGCAAAATTCTTGCAACTTAGGGAAGTTGAGGAATCAATTTTGATGCCAAGGTCTAAGCAACAGCATGTTTCACTTGGTGATTCTAACAATGCCTATTCTTATTCATGTCTGAAAACTAAGCATGCAAGGGGTGGGAGTAGTAGTTTGGTTGATGATGGGGGTCATGTAATTACCGATATTGAGCAGATTAAGAATATCGTTTTGGATTTGGAGTTTTATCAGGATTTGTTGGGCTCTTCAACTCCTAGGTTGGTGGATCCTTTGCTGTTTGAACAAGGGAATCGCCTGACTGCTGAACACAGTCTTTCATTGCTGCAAATTCCTTCCAAAGAAGAGGTGAAGGCTGCCTTATGGAGTATCCCAGAGCATAAAGCACCAAGGCCAGATGTGTACGATTCAAATTTTTCCGAACAGGCATAGGCAGTTATTGGTGATGATGTCACGGACTTCTTTGCCAATGGTATGCTCTTGAAGTCTGTCAACTCGTACTTTGAGTTCTCTGGTTGCTAATGTGGATAATGCTTATGGGGTGCAAGACTTTCGCCCTATTGCTTACTGCACAGTCCTTTAAAAGATCATTACAAAGATTCTGGTTAGTAGATTGCAAAAGATGTTGCACATCTTAATTGGTTGTGAACAACATACCTTTGTCAAGGGTAGACACATACAGTATAATATCTTGTTAGCACATGAATTGATTCATAAATACCAAAGGGAACATATTTTTCCTCGGTCTGTAATGCAAGTAGCTATTGGAAAAGTCTATGACTCAGTTCAATGGGATTTGGTTTTAAGATCTCTAGAAGGCTTCGCATTTCCTCGTGAGTTTGTGAGGCTTGTTATGGCGTGCATTGCGTCTCTTCCTTTTCTATCATGATTAACAGCAACCAGGGGGTGGATTAAGGGCCAAAGAGGGTTGAGACTAGGGGATTCTGTCCCCCTACTTGTTTGTATTGTGTATGGAAGTTTTTGTTCATAATTTAAAGGAGTTTGTTAATGCTTCTGGACTAAGGGCTGATGCTCTGAAATCCTGTATTTATTTTGAAGGGGTGAATGCTAACAGTCACCAGTAGATTTTGGCAGCTACTTAGTTTCCTAGAGGAGAAATGCCGTTTAAATGAGTAGAAATGCCATTTAAATATGTGGGGGTGCCCTTGTCTGCCCTCTAGAATTACTTATGCGATGTGTAAGCCTTTCATACAAAAGATACTTGCTGTGATTCAGCGCTGGACAGCAAAGTTGCTTCCTTATGCATGAAGAAAATAACTCATTGAGGCAATTATATTTAGCATTCAAGCAAATTGGCAGTGTGTTCCTTCTTCCAATCAGGATGATACATGAAATTGAAAGTGCTTGCAGAAAGTTCCTTTGGGAATGAATGTTGTTGCGTCTTTAGTAGCTTGGACAGTTGTCTGCAGCAACTATGAAAAAGGAGGGCTTAATTTCAAACAACTTCTAGGCTAAGGCCTTGACAGTAAAGCTGCTTTGGCAGATTGACAACATATCAGGTGGTGTATGGAGGAGATGGGTGAGGGCTTACCATCTCGGAGGACAAGATGTTTGGCATGCAAAAGCTACATCAAATGATTCATGGGGATGGAGAAACCTAATCAAGATAAGTGATGAGTTGCTTGAGGCCTTTGGTGGGTTGGAGGGGACTGGGGGGTGTATGAGCCAGTGCACACATAACATTACCAGAGATTCTTAGTTACTAAGATGTATCAGAAACTGCATGAGGAAGGCAGACCTTGTGGGTAGGGCAAAACTGTATGGGGTCTGGTTATCATGCCCACGTATTCCTTCATAGCTCGGTTAGCAGCTCATGGAAGGCTTTGGACTGAGTACATACTTGCTTACATGCAACAGGGTGTTGCAGGTAATTGTCATTATTATGATAGGGAAAGTGACATATCAATAATCTCTTTTTCACGTGTGACTCCAGCCTCCAGGTTTGGAAAGCTATTCTGCAATGGCTGGGTCTGAAGATTAGGCAGGGTCCTGGAAGCATGAACTCAGGTGGTTCAGTAGAAATATCAAAGCAAAGCTCTCAGGTCTCTCTGGCTGCTAGATATGCCCTTTGTGCAGCGATTTACCTCATTTGGCAAGCCCGTAATACAGTAAAATTCAAACAGGCACAATCTAATGCTAATGGTATTATTAGAAGAATTCAGTATATTGTGTATGTCAGGATCTGGAAGATTGCATGGGAAGTGGGATTTCAGGTTTTGCTGCCTAATGGTTGTGAATGGAGCTAATGCTTACTGATGTAGGATACTCTCAGAGCAATTCCCACACCTAGAAAATCACACAAGAACTTTCAAAAACTCAATAATTCAATTCATTCAAGTGTGTCTCTCTGCAAAGCACGAGGGGCGTTTATATAGGAATCAATACAACTGAAAAAAGAATATAAAATAAATCCAAAGATTACGATAACTAAAAATAATATAGGAAAATAAAAAGATTTTATCCTAAAAGAGGATTCCTAGATTACGAAATCTCCTATGCTTCCTAGAATACATATTGCCATAGAACTCCTTAGGAGATACGACATCATTCTCCCCCACCGGAAAAGAACTCGACGTCGACAAGTTGTCTTGGAGTTACCACTCTAAAAGAGTCGGATTCATATCACGAAACTCATTTTCAGTAATCCAAGTAGCATCTGACTAGGGCCGTCCTGACCATTGCACCAGGAAGCGTCGGAACCCACCACTAGAAGATGACACAAACTTATCATCCAACACTGCCTCAATGTCGGTCTGCGACTGTGGCAAAGGTGGGAGTCTAGGGACCTGAATACTTGCAGAAACCCCAAAAGGAAGACAAGGAGGCTCGAAAGTACCTCGATGAAGAGTGAGATCCTCCACATTGAAAATAGGACTAATACCTAAATTGTCTGGGAGATCAAGTACATATGCATTAGATCCCAATTTCCGAAGGATTTGGTAAGGTCCCATGGCACGAGCGTGAAGCTTTTGGAGGGAGTTTCTGGGTAATCGTTCAGGCCGAATCCGGGCCATAACAAAATCACCCACCTCAAAATTCGCAGCTCTGTGATGCATGTCAGCTGAATGCTTATAGCTGTCATTGCTTAAGCAATCTTACGTCGAACCTCAGCATGCAAGTCATGAATATGTTGTGCAAATGTGGATGTAGGATGTGACTCGCGCATCAGGTGGGAGGGGAATGAGGTCAGTAGGCTTACGAGGAGAGTAACCATGGACAATCTCAAAGGGACTCTTACCGGTTCTATTGACCGCATTGTTATATGCAAACTCAACAAGGGATAAAGTCAAATCCCAGGTGCCTTTTTTCTCGCCCACAACGCATCGAAGTAACCCCCCAGACTGCGGTTAACAACCTCAGTTTGCCCATCCGTTTGAGGGTGAAAGGCTGCAGAAAATTTCAGAGTAGTACCACACGGTTTCCATAAGGTCTTCCAGAAATGGCTCATGAATTTGATATTCCTAGTAGACACTATGGAAGTTGGAAGACCATGTAACCTAACAACCTCTCGGAAGACTAACTTAGCAACGTGTGAGGCGTCATCTGTCTTGCTACAGGCAATAAAGTGGGCCATCTTAGAAAACCTATCAACCACAACTAAGACTGAATCAAGACCGCGGGATGTTCTAGGAAGGCCTAGTACAAAGTCTATGCTAATGTCCTTCCACGGAGTATGCGGGATAGGAAGAGGATTGTGCCTCTTAGTCTTAGCTAACTGACAGGTGCGACACTGAGACAAAATGTGATCTACATCTTTTTTGAGAGAGGGCCAATAGAAGCGATCTGCAACCAAAGCAATGGTCCTGTCTTTACCCAGGTGGCCAATTAGTCTCCTAGCATGCATCTCCCAAACTGAGAAGTCCCGGAACGACTTCTTAGGAATGCATAACTTGGACCTTCGAAACAGGAAACCGTCATGAATGACAAATTCAACGTGATGGTTGCGATTTCCAGCCGAAAGGTCCGAGTAAATGAGTGAAAAGTCAGGACAAGAGGTGTAAGTGTCTTTGAGCTTATCAAAACCGAGAACCTCAACCCGCATTGTCTGTAAAAGGCAACTAATGCGACTGAGGGCATCAACCACCTTGTTCTCAACACCAGATTTGTGCTTAAGGACAAAGGAGTACTCACTAATGTACTCAATCCACCTAGCATGCTTAGGATTGATACTAGATTGAGAATTCCAGTGCTTAAGGGCCTCATGATCCGAATATACAACAAATTCATGCGGGATAAGGTAATAGCGCCAATGACAAAGGGACTGAAGCAGAGTGTCCAACTCTTTCTCATAGGTGGTATACTTGATCCGCATAGATTCGCTAAGTTTTTCGCTAAAGAATGCTATGGGGTGTCCCTCCTGACTTTAACACTCCACCATTGCCATATCCAGAGGCATTGCAAGCAACCTCAAAAACCTTACTAAAGTTAGTATGCCTAAGGACTGGAGCAGATGACATCATCTCCTTAATCTCCTTAAAGGCAGATGCCGCTTTAGGAGTCCATTGAAATGGGCCTTTCTTCAAGCAGTCTGTAATAGGTGACATGATAGAGCTGAAGTGTCTGATAAACCTCCTGTAGAAGGAGGCTAGGCAATGAAAACTCCTAGCCTCAGCGAGGGTCTTAGGCTCAGGCCATTCTTTAATGGCTCTAACTTTGTCGGGGTCAGCAGAGATACCTTGAGCGGACACAATGAATCCTAAAAAGAGGACTTGGGTTTGAAGAAAGATGCACTTTTTCAGATTAGCAAAGAGCTTGGCCTCTCTAAGTGCGCACAGGAGTTGCTTGAGATGGTCAACATAGTATGTCCTAGACTTGCTATATCCCAAGATGTCATCAAAATAGACGACCAGAAATTTTCCCATAAATGGCTGAAGAACGTGAGTCATGAGTCTCATAAAGGTACTGGGAGCGTTGGATAGCCCAAAAGGCATAACCATCCACTCAAATAAGCCATCTTGGATCTTAAAGGCGGTCTTCCATTCGTCTCCTGGTCTAATACGGACCTATTAATGACCACTACGCAAGTCTATCTTAGAGAACCAGCTAGCTCCAGCAAAACAATCAAGCATGTCCTAACCTCGGAATGGGAAACCTATGCCTGACTGTAATCTTATTGATGGCTCTGCTATCGACACACATCTTCCACGATCCGTCCTTCTTAGGGGTAAGGAGGGTAGGGACCGCACAGGGACTCATGCTGTGACAAACAAAGCCCGTAGACAATAGTTCTTGAACCTGCCTATCCAATTCTGCTCGCTCAGTTGTATTCAACATATAATGAGGAAGGTTAGGGAGTTGGGAACCAGAGACCAAGTCAATAGCATGTTATATGTCACGAAGGGAAGGGAGTTCACTAGGAAGTTCCTCGGGGACAACATCGACAAATTCTTTAAGCATGTCATCAATCTCAACTGGGAGGTCCCAGATAGACAGGTCGTCTGAAGGGACGTTAGGGAAGGCAATGGAGTCTGAAGCTAGCTCCCTAGCTAAGATTGTCAGGAAGAACTTGTTAGAGTTTCCCAATCTTTCAAAAGGTCTGTGGTGAAGGTGGGAAATAGTTCCCCTAGGAGGAGTAGACACATTGTGGGGAGAGGACAAGGTCGGGGAAGGTTTGGGACCTGGGGAAGACAGTAACTCTCTAGGTCGACATGGGTTAAGAGTGATGTTCTTATTCAAGTGCCTAAAGGTATAAGTGTTCTCTCTCCCGTTATGTGAGACATTCCGAGCATAAAGCCAAGGACGACCTAGGAGAATGTGAGCGACATCCATTGAGAGGACATCACATAAAACCTCGTCCTTGTAACCACCAATCTGGATCGGAATCTTACATCTATGGGTAACTGTGAGGTGTGAGGTGGGTCTTGTTGACCCAGGCTACTTTGAAAGGGTGGGGGTGAGGTTCTACTTTCAGATGACAACGCTCTATAGCGGCCTCGATAATAACATTCATGGTACTACCACCATCTATAACCATTTTCATAAGAGTTTCCCCACACCTAACAAGAGTATAGAAGATGGTGGTACGTTTCCACTCATCGTTCATGACTGAGTTGGCTAAAAGGCATCTGACAACTCCAAGATGTGCATCATGAAGAAGGCTGTTCTCAACATCAACAAGATCTTCAAAGTCTCCCTCGGGGTCAACAACCTCTTCCTCAAGTTCAGGTGGTCCAAACGGCTCATGCTCTAAGGCCAGGGTGTGGGGAGGGCACTCGAAAGCATAATGACCTCTCCCACGATAGCTAAAACGTTGAACTGGGTTACGAGATGTACCAACGGAAGCTCCCTGCGGGGCTACTCTAGGTGGGATTTGAGGGTTGTGACCCTTTGAAGTTGAAGCACTCACAGAAAACTCATTCATCTTAGGAACAGATTGGGCAGGGGCCCTAGAGGAAGGAGCAGCACGTCGCACGGGGTAAAGCCTATCAAGTTTTTCAACCTCTAAAGCTTTGTGGTAAGTCTCATCGAGAGTATAAGGCGCAGATAAGATTACTTCCCTCTTAAGGTCAGTCCGTAAGCCTCGAATGAAGTGGGCTATGGTAATGGAAGGATCCTCTAGAAGATCACAACGCTGAGTCAATTCTTCAAAACTATTGATGTAATCAGATACACTAGAGGTGGACTGTCTAAGGTCTAGCATCTGTTCATGGAGGTGTGCCTTATGGAAAGAAGGGAGGTGCTTTTCTTTCAACCCATCCTTCATGACTTCCCATTGAACGATAGGAGGTTGACGCATTCGCTCAAGGTGACTCGTGACAGTTTGCCAAAATTTCCTAGCAGGTCCTATGAGTTTCATCTTGGCAAATCGAACCCGCTCAATATCAGACATCTCATACCAGTCAAAATAGTCCTCCATAGCGACTATCCAGTCAGAAAAAGTAGAAGCATCTATCTTTCCATCAAAAGAAGGTACATCAACTTTCACCTTTCGAGTAATATCGCAGTAACCCTCGTGAACACTCCTACGGTCAGTTTCAAGGTCTGCATGCTTAGGCTCCCTAGGGTTACCCGTCTCCTGTCATCTCTAGGGGTGTCAAACCGACGGTTCCTATGGTCCCTTTGGTCATGCCTCAAGTTACTCCCCTCCCCTTGCACTCGAGGGTTAGATGGAGTCGCTGGTTCTGGTTCCCTCTCCTCAAGCTCATTAGCTCGACTTAACTTATAAATGACCCACTGACGACGATCATTCGCCCCCCACAAGTAATTCAGGGGAAAATTGGGGTGGGGTTTGAGTTTGGTCAAGCATGGGTAATTTCTCAAATGCTCGAGTAAGTTTGTCAATTTTGGCATCGAGCTAGTCAAACCTAGCATCTTTAGCATCTTGACGGGCAAGCATTTCAGATAAGGTGTCTATCTGAGATTGGTAAGGCTGTTTGGGTGAGAATGACATAATGGATGCAACTATGAATGCAAGATGTAAGTGCTGAAATTAAACCAAGTCGCAATAGTGACGACAGTGATAAACAGTCACTACACACACCACAAAGCACAAAAGTTTGATATGGATTATTGGTATAACTCGAACCAAGCAGGGAGTAAGCAGCAATGAGAAATTGGGATCTAAGCAAACACTCAAAGACCCAAACAATCAGGAATTAGGCTAACTTCGATTATAGAGAATCAAACTCATATTAAGGTAAATCGAGTTCCCCTAACCTCTTGGCGACTCGCAAGTAATGGTTTAGGCTCCGTACCTTCTGGGATAGCAAAATCGGATCAAGCGTTGGTGGAGATTAGTGGTCAAGCAAGTGGGTTTGAACACTTGTAGGCAGCAATAATGGGACCTTTATGATAACACCAGCGAGCAACAGTCGCACGAAAAACGGTGAGAGAAGAGCACAGAACCCACGCTTTGCAAAAGCGCTTTTCCGGCGAGAGGACCGGCAACCGGTGCCGGAGACGGTTGGCAAGGGGCGAAACAGTGAGAGAAGTGGAGGGGTGGCGTCAAGTTTGGAAGAAATTGATGAATCGAAGACGATTTTTAGGGTTAGGGTTCGCGGTTGGGGTTCGAACAATTGACGCACGAAGTGGAGCAATTTAACTCAATTGTTTTAGGGTTTTGGGACGAAATTTGGTGGATAACGTAGGAATGAAATCAATTTGGGATGAATGTGAAGGATTGAACGTGAATTTGAGGTCTAGGGTTTCGGGTAGTTAGGGTTTTGCGAATTTGCTGTTGGCAGACTTGGGGTTTTTAGGGTTTTGGTTAGCGGCTGGGGTCGGTGAGTGTGAGGTGGTGGTCGACCAGGGGATCCGGTCTATGGGTGGTCGTCGGTGTAGGTGGCTGATGCGTTTTGGTGGTGGTTCGAAGAGGTGGTGTGCGCAGTAGGGTTTGCAATTGGGGATTGTAGGGTTCCAGCGAGTGGCCGGCGATGGTGGAGGTTAGGTGGTGGTCGGCCGGAGGAGGCGACCTCGGGTTGGTGGTCGACAGTGGTTGCCAGCCACTACTGGGTGGCGAACTGGGAGGCTAGTGGCAGAGGTTAGGGTTTCTTTTTCTTTTTGTTTTCCCCTTTTTTTTTGTTTTGAATGTAAGGGGGAAAAAAAGGAAATCAAAGGGAAGCTCGGACAGAAACCCGAGTGAGAAACGGTTTCGCAGCGGTTGGGATCAAAAGCTCTGATACCAATTTGATGTAGGACGCTCTGAGAGCAATTCCCACACCTAGAAAATCACATAAGAACTTTTGAAAACTCAATAATTCAATTCATTCAAGTGTCTCTCCCCAAAGCACGAGGGGATTCTATATAGGAATCAATACAACTGAAAAAAGAATATAAAATAAATCCAAAGATTACAATAAGATCACGATAACTAAAAATAATATACGAAAATAAAAAGATTTTATCCTAAAAGAGGATTTCTAGATTACGAAATCTCCTACTTCCTAGAATACACATTGCCATAGAACTCCTTACGAGATATGATGTCACTTAATTATCTTTTGGAGCAATGAAATCTTTACGCTTTGTTCCCCAAAAGAAAAGGAAAAAATGGAGTTTTCCTTTTCATTGGAGTGTTTCTGCTAAAGTTCCTACTCTGTTTCTTGATTTGATAGAATCTAAGCCATTCTAGATATACCAGGGATCTATTTGAAATGTTCTCATACAAAAACAATCATAATTCATAGCAAAACTATTACTAAATTTTCCATTGCCTCTTTCCTTCTCCCTCTCCATTTCCATGGAGTTTCGAATAGATCGAGGCTTGACATATTTTTGATGAATAATACAAGGAGATGACTAGTCAAAAGCGGAATTGAAGTTGCCACCAACATGAGGCTCACATATGAGTAGTTGAAGGTGATGAGATTGTGGGATGTGAAGGAATTGGATAAGTTTATGGGCAAAAATGGTGGCCGTGATGTCGAAACCTAATCATCACTGAAATCGGACAGAGATAGGCAAGAAGAAGAGTGTGAGGGTCGGCCATCAAGAGAATTTTCCACAACTTTCCTCTCATTTTGAAGGGAAAGTTGGAAGACCAATTATATGCCAGTTTTCCATCTAAATTTCGTGCTTTTTTTGCTTTGTTTCAATTTTTCTTCAAACCAGACATAGGGGAAAAAAACTATTTTCCCAAAATAGGTTGTAACTGTTTCAATTTTATCTTTCCAAATAGGTTGTAACTGTTTGGTTTTCTCTAACATGGCCTCCAAAGTGTTCTGTGTTTTTTTTTTTGGGGGGGGGGTGTTATTGTTCAAAACTAGCAACCTACCTTGTTACAGAGAGCTTGTTTCCGAAAGGATTTGGGATTCCTAACCTTTCCAAACGTCCTTCTACCAAATCCTAATTTTCTGAAATCCAAGTCAATTTATTAGTCTATTCTAATTGTTTGTTTAAAAACCCATTACCATCCGGCAATACATAGACAGTCTGATACTTTTGCAGGGCAAAAGGTGGAACTGTTGCAATCAAGCTTCGTTTGACAGTTTACGCTAGAAGTTTTTCCATCTGTGGGAACTGAATTGGAAGTCAAGAGGAACAAGGCTTCCCCAAAAGGATACAACCACAAGAATAAACCAGAATAAACCAGTCATGCTTGTCTGTGCTGAGAATTGAGATTTGTGGAGGTCTAAGTGTATGGAATTTTATCCCTAACTAGGGGAGGATAGCAAAAAATGCTGCTCGAGGAAAAAAAACCAAGAAAAAAGGGAGGGCATACTCATTATTTATTTATTTATTGTTTTTCTCTTGGACACTAACAAATATGGAGTGAATTATGAGCAACAAGTGCAAAAATCGGAGTAATTCTGAAAGAAATAGCAGTAGATTGAAGATTTGGGGGATGAGAATTCTTGATAGTGTGTGAATTAATTGTCTTTGACTTTTTTTTAAATAAATAAATTGTGGGAGCTTTCTCTCTGCCTGCTCGTCTTTTCTTGCTCTAATGAAAAATTTTGTTCTCTTATAATAAGTATACTTGTCATAGATATCTGTAAGTTAGCCACGCCACTATCCCCCCCCCCCCCTCTCTCTCCATACCCCCCTTTTGGGGTTGTTCCTCAGAGTCACAGGCAAACAAGATTCAGTGTTTGTCCCTGGTTACCGCTGAATTTTGGCTCCTGACTAAATGGTTTGTTTATTTTGTTGAATCATGAACTTAGATTCAGTTTGCTGTCTTCGACCCTATGTTTTAAATATCTTCTTTGCACCCTCCCCCCCCCCCCCCCAAAAGGAAAAAAAGGAATGGGTCGGATAAGAGAGACTTATTTGAGGAATCATTAGTCTGAATTCTTCATTATTCTCTACATTTTATTAGTTCTATTCATTTGACAGGACTTGACAGCTGTCTTTTTTGCGGAGAAAATAGCTTTGGCTCCTATTCTTGGCCTACGGAGCATTATTTTTTTTTTATTTGATCATTATCTTAAATGCTTATGGTTGTAAATTTTCAGCTCAGACTGTCCTTTATTTTCTTCTTGATGGTCTAATGCAGCTTATCCTACTTTGTCTTTCCTTTTCTCCCTTTTGTATTTGCCTCCTCACGTTGCTTCAATTTAATCCGCATGTTTTTACCAAGGGGCTGAAGGATGGAAGTAGGGGTAAAAATGAGCCACAGTTGAGCCTGCTAGGCTTAAGAGTCAGTGAGCGAATTACGTTGTGAGCTTGGCTTGGCATGCGAGCTTGATTTTTTAGATCGAAGCTCATGGAGCTCCGAAGCTCGCGCAAGCCTTTGCAAGACCATTATGCATGTTTTCTGTAGTTCCAACTATTGATAAGAAAAATCAAAATCAATTTCAGCTTGGGAAGAACGATGGAAATGTATTGACTGTTTGAATGCATTTGGCCATAACAATCGTATGCAGTTGACAGAAAGCAAGTCAGTGCAAGCTGTCTGCCAAGTCTATGCAGCTGTTTCTTACATATGTATTGGTGATGCAGAGTCCTCCTCAAGGGTAATCTATTTTGTCCTGGTTTTGGAGATAGAGTCTCATATCTATGTTCCTCTAATTTGGTTTTCTTGCAGGCCCTTGATCTAATTGGTCCTGTCTACCAAGCGATGGATTCTTTCACTGGGGTGCGAGAGAAAACAAGCGTCCTTTTTGCCTATGGTCTATTGTTGATGAAGCAGCAAAATCTTCATGAAGCACGGTATGAAGCTTAAATTTTGTTTGACGATCCTTTTATTGAGTAATGAGTGTCATAATTTATTTCATTTGGATTTGTGTAACATTTCTTGTGTGTTAGTCACTTGTGGAATATTTATTTGCGTAATTTACACCCATTAGATTAGTTTGTGAAGTGAAGAGAAACAGGATGCCCCTCAAATTCAATTATGTTTTATTTTGTACAATGATATGCTGACATGATTAGTTTGTTGCTTTGTATTTTTGCAGAATTCGTCTGGCCACTGGTTTGCAATTAACACACAACTATCTTGGAAATCTTCAACTGGTTTCGCAGTATCTGACGGTTCTTGGCAGCTTGGCAATTGCTCTCCATGACAATGGACAAGCTAGGGAAATTTTGAGGTCTGCCTTGACATTGGCTAAGAAACTCAATGACATCCCAACTCAGATATGGGTTCTGTCTGCTTTGTCAGGTATGTGGTAGTGATGTGTTCTGTCAATATGTAGTATTCTCATAAGGGCATAATATTCAGCTGATGGTAGTGATAGTAAGATTGCATGGATGCAATAAAATGAATCCAAGATTTTCTTCCTTTTGATTGTATCACTGTTGTTAATTCTGGAGATAATTTCCTGGGCTAGTTGCCATAAACCATGTTGGCATATAATAACCAAATTTTTTGTTTGATCTATTTGTCATGTATGAACAATGAATTTTGTTTGATCTGTTTGTCACGTATGAAGAATGACAAAGCATATGCTGAAGGCGGAACGTTTTGATGGTTCTAAGTAAGTTTTATGTGATTTCAGCATTATATCAAGAGTTGGGAGAAAGGGGAAATCAATTGGAGAATGATGATTATCAGAGAAAAAAGACAGATGATCTGCATAAAAGACTTGCTGATGCTCATGCATGCATCCACCACCTTGAACTGGTAAGTGCCCAAAATGTTGCTGTTGACAATTTGTATGCGACTGTCTACTTTCAGGACCAAACCCCGTAGGTGTTAAAAGTGTGGACCTATTAACATTGATGCATCCCTGTTAGCTGAACGGAAGGAAATATATTTTCATTCATACTCAGATTGACTCGGTAGGAGCCATGTCAACTTAAAACCTATCTAAATAATGTTGTGTAGCACTTCCTTCTCAAAGTTTTGTATAAATATGTGGTAACCCCGATGTGACCTGAACAAAATGACATTACCTGCGCCCTATCTAACTTCGATATTTTGATCTTGAATGGAACTAAAGCTATCTCCACAGGGTTAATAATCCACGTGTCAGGACCATCTGCAATAAAGCATTTAAACATCATGTATTTAACCTGTCTTTCCCCTTTAAATATGTTCTGCAGATTGACAAAACTAGGGTTGAAGTTCAACAATTGCATGAACGCGATATTAAACGTGATATTGGCGGCTCTGCCATGAGGGTCAATTTGGATATCCCAGAGTCTGTTGGACTAGCAGCATCTACTCCTCTGCTTTCATCCTCGAGACTTGTTGATTTAGATTCTGTAAGACGTGGGAAGCGAAAGATCTAGTTAGCACATGTATGTTATGATTTTAGAAGTTTGTATTGCGACACTAAATATTTGGGACTGTTAAAACATGCGAGTGGGGAGAGTTTTGCTTTATTGTTTCATGAGGAAATACAGCTTCAGCTTGGAGCAATATTACGTGAAAATGTTAGAAGTGATCATGCCTTACACGGGAGAATATGCCAGCTGAATAGAATCCTCTGGTTAGATTCGTGAGCGGTATCTTGTTAAGAGAAAATGATCCCTAAAACTATCAAACCTCCTGATGTTGCCCTCAATCCGCTAAACTCAGCCAGCACCGCTGTTAGCCCAGATCCTTCATTAGCGGTTCTCTTTGTACCTATCTCACGAAAATGAAGCCAAGCTGGAAGAAGCTTTTGAATCATCACTCATTATAGAAAAGACAACTAAATTGATACTGGGCCATCAAGTGAGTATTAATGCTTCCAATGATTGAGAGATTGCAGGGTGCGTTTGTTGTTATCAACAGTATACAATGGTCCATAATAGTATACAAAGGACAATTATGTAATTTTTGTAATTCCTGTTTATCATATGTACATACCCAGACTCCCTAATTGGGGTAGAGCCTCACATTACATTTACATGGTATCAGAGCCGTGAATCCTAGCTAGATTTTTTTCTTTTCTTGCTTTCCAAGCAACGGTTTTCGCGCCTTCCTCTCTCTCCTCTCGCCGAAACCCTAGCCACCTCTATCGCAGGTTCTTAACCGCCACCGTCGAGCCATGACCACCAACACCTCCACCTCGGCTGTTCCCGTGTCCGTCTTCGGCATCACGACACCATTGTCGATGGCTCTTCCGAGCTCGCCTCCCATTGCGCCATGCTCTGTTTCGGTTCTCTCTTAAAACTCGAATGCCTTCCCTCTGCCGCCACCACCATTGGTATACACCGGTCCCTCATAGTCGCAGCCGCTTTTTGGTTCTCGGATCCTTGTCGAACCCCTGACTGCACCCTTCTTGGATGACTACTCTTACCTCTGTGGCATGGCATCTCCCACGGTTCCATGGTCTTCCACCGTCGTCGCTGCTCCATCTCTCGTCGGTTCCCAGCCGCCTCTCACCTGTCAGACTCCACAGCCTTTTCCGTCGGGTGCGTCTCTTCATGATCATATGCCACGGCCTTCTATGGGTTCTAATCTTCCACCAATTCACTCGGGTTTATTCACGCTTAATATCAAGAATTTCGTAACTGTTGTTTTGAATACTGTGGAGGAGTTTTTGTCCTGGCGTGCTCAATTTGTTGCTTTTTAGGTCACTTAGCAGTTAAGCGGGTTCTTTGATTGTATAATTGTCACTCCCTCCCCTTATATTCTTGATTTTCATGGTGTACAGCATCCCAATCCCTCCCATTCTCTTTGGTTACGTTTCGACCAGCTTATTTGTTTTTGGTTATTTGCTACAATTTCCAACGGCTTATTAGCTGAAGTTCATGAGTTGGTTCATTCTAAACAAATATGGGATTGCTTGTCACATCGTTTTAATAGGGCAAGTCTTGCCCGGGCTATGGATCTTAGGTGTACTTTGTCTGCTCTGTCTAAGAACCCTAAACAAAGTATGGAGGATTACTTGCGTTCTATTAACCACATTGCGGATTCCCATGCATCTATTCGTACTCCTGTTCTTGACATAGATCTAGTTCAGTTGACTTTAAATGGTCTAGATGAGGATTATCATGCTTTGGTCACCACTCTATACCTTCGATCCAAGCTCATTCACTATGAGCAGCATCTTAAGTTTTTTAAATCTAGGGACTTGGCTGGTATTCAGCATTCTGCCCTTGCCACATTAGTCACTAGTTCTGAGTCAGGAATATCAAATTCAACCTCTACCTCCACTTGTGCTACTGGTTCGGGGGGTAACAGGGATAACCGTCGCAATAACAACTGGAAAAGGAATCGCAATCAAGGGGCCAGCAATCGAAACTCCAATCAGCAACAATATCAATATGCCAATAGAAACATGCCTGTAAGAACTGCATCTGGTAATACTGTTTATTCATGGTCTAGTATTCATTGTTCATCTCCTTTTGTTACTCATTCTCTTACTGCACGTAACGCTTCATCCGAAGGGGTCTTAGGTTCTCACCCTAATGTCGTGTGTCAAATTTGTTTCGCCCCAGGTCATACGGCTTTAGGTTGCCCACAACGTTACAGCTCCACCCAAGCTCATTCAATTCCTGCCTATGCTACATTCAATGCTGTTAATACCGAAGAATCAGTTTGGTATCCTGTTCGGCTGCCGCCTCACACGTGACTCCTACAGAAGGTAATTTACTTTCTAAATCTACTTACACTGGCACTGATCGAGCTCAGGTTGGAAATTGTACCCTTCTTCCCATTAAACATGTTGGTCATCTTGAAATTCCCACAGTCGCTAAGCCTCTTGCTCTTAACAATGTGTTGCACATGCCTTCACTACAACACAACTTTTTGTCTGTCAAATAACTTTGTAAAGATAATAATTGCGTTGTAGTGTTTGATGACTCGTTTGTTTGTGTTAGGGACCAAACCACGGGTAATGTTCTCTTGCATGCATCATCAACCGATAATGTCTACCCTCTAGCTGTTCCTGATTCATCTCCTAAGGCTTTCGCTGCACTTCTTGATCCTGCAATTACTTGGCACCGTTGACTTGGACATTGTGGAGTTAGAACTTTGTCTTTTCTTAAAACTAGAAATTTAGTTTCTTTTTCAAATAAGTTTCATGATTTATGTAATTCTTGTCAGCTTGCTAAATCTCATTGCTTACCCTTTCAGTTAGTAGAACATCGTTATCTAAAACCATTGGAACTTATTCATTCTGATTTATGGCAGTCGCCTGTTCTTTTTACTATGGGTTATAGGTATTATGTTTGTTTTGTGGATGATTTTTCCTGATATACGTGGGTTTATCCATTAAAGCGCAAATTCGATTTTCTATCAATTTGTTGTGCATTTCAGAAATTGGTTGAAAATCTGTTCAATATCAAAATTAAAATGTTCCAAAGTGATGGAGGCCGTGAATTTGATAATACTTCCTTTGGTGCTCATTTTTTAGAACATCGTATTTATTTTCGAAAGTCTTGTCCTGAAATCCAAGCCCAAAATGGCGTTGCTGAACGCAAGCATCGTCACCTCAATGAAATTGCTCGTTCCTCTCTCATTGAGGCTCATATGTCTGCCACTTTTTGGGTTGAAGCCATTCAAACTGCTGTGTTTTTTGCAAATTGGATTCCTACACCTCATCTTCAAGGACACTCCCCTTTTGAAAAATTATTTCATCGCTTACCTGATTATAATTTTCTGAAATCATTTGGTTGCCCCCGTTACCCAAATTTTTCAGCCACTTCTGCGAAATAAATTGCTACCAAAGTCCACTAGATGTATTTTTATCGGCTATACCTCGCATTATAAGGGATACAAATGTTTTGACCCTCTCACAGGTCGAATTTATATTAGTCGACATGTGCTTGTCCATGAACATGAATTTCGTTACTTGGAATTCATTCAAAATCCTAACTCCACAATTTTCCATTCACCTACCCCTTCGCCTGAGTGCCTTGTTGAGTTGTCTTCCCTACTCTAACCATCCCATATACAGCCCAATATTTGCCCATGTCTGGCCCATGCTCTAAGGCCCCAGTCCAGGCCTAGCATTTTGCTTCCAACCCTTATCTCGCCCTGCCCAGCCGACTTCCTCACCAACCCCGGCTTCTCCTTCCTCGGCCTAACCCCTTCGCCCAGCCCGTCTAACACCGCCCTATTATGCCATTTTCCCCTGAGCCCAAAACGCCCAACTCTCAGCGCAGCCCATTAGCAAGTCCGGCAGCCCCCGTACCCACGCCCACTTCTACTGCACCGTCCTTGCCTCCTTCCCAGCCCATAGTTTTGGATGCCATGCCACCAATCTCCAAGCCCACAAACGATCACCCCATGATAACCCGGGCCAAGAGTGGCATTCGCAAGTCCAAATAGTTGCTAATGTCTTGAACTCACTTCCTTTAAACAGACATCTAAAGATCCTAAGTGACAAGAGGCTATGACTGAGGAATATAATGCTTTGATTGATAATGACACATGGGAGTTGGTTCCTTCTCAACTTGAACAAAATCTCGTTGGTTGTAAATGGGTTTATCGGGTTAAATTTCATTTTGACGGTTCTATTGAGCGGTATAAGGCACGGTTGGTTGCTCTTGGCGATCACCAACTGATGGAGGTCTGGTGGTCATCCCTTACTTCCAGAATGTTTAGGCAAGAACCAAAAATCAAAAACAAGCCTAGACATCAAAATACACCATGCTGCCGGGTCAGATTGCACTTAGCCGTGATATCTGGTTATGGTCACCTAATTTTGGGGTGACTTAAGTCCTTAATTTTGGTGTTATCATAAACCCTAGGATGTTAGGTTTCTAATAAAACAAGTTTCAGCCTCATTGGAGTTCATTTGCTCATCCAAAACCTATGTTTAAGTCAAACTGCCCTGAAGATAGTTTACATCCAGATTTTACCTGGTTTTGGTGATTACATTTCTTAATCTTACATAAGGTTTAAGTGTCCAAATTTTGCATCCCTAGAAAGCTTAAGATCTTAGCTTTCATGTCCAATTGGAATTACCAGATTTGGAGTTCAATTGGTCAATGAACGAAGCTCATTTTCAGTCCTATGCTGTTTTGGACTAGATTCTGCACGGTTCGAGTATTCAGCTTATTTCAAGGACCAAATGACGTCCAAATGATTTGATTCAAAAAGGAGGGTATTCTAGACATCTTAAGGATTCCTTCCATGCAAGGAAAGCTCAGATTACTTAGCATTTGAAGTGTCAACCAGACAGAACAAAACCAGGCAGAAACGGACACCTTGACACCCGGTTACTTAGCTAAGTGGTTTTCCCTCCTAAGTGGGTTTGCTTGAGGTGTGTGCCTGCCTTGTTGGTTGTCTTGAGGTTCTTAGTCAAGCTGCCACCCAGCCACACACGAACGTGACACGTGGAGCAAGAGGGAGCCGCCATTTTGCAAGCTTTGAACCGGCCACACATGCTTTACATGGCAGCCATGTATTCTTCAGCTTTTTGAGGTGGCAACTGTGTGATGTTTGCCTTCCTAGTGAGGAAAATGAGTCACCTAAGTTACTTAATACTTAGGAAAGGTCTTTGAAAGCTTAAACATGTATTTTGTGCCTTAAACTTTCGGATTAGTCATGCTTAAGCTCAAACCATGTATTAATTAGCTTAAGTAAGTTGAATGACTTTCCTAGCTTAGAAGGAAAGCTCATTTCGTGTTTTCTGAAGGCCTATTTAAGTGCCTTAGTTGTTCATTTTGTAAAATAGATGCTTGAATTTCGAATTAAAGAAGAGAGACTTTGTGTCTTGAGTTTTCCTTAAACACTTAACTTGCTTATCCTTAATTAGGCCGATTAAGGTGGTGACCAAGTGAGTCTTAATCCTTGGTTAGGTGGTGTATGTTATCCTAATCCAAGATTAAGGGCCCTAAGCTAAGTGATTAGTGGTGTATCTTATCTAATCACCTAGTTTGGAGCTATCCAAATTCATTGAAGACACTTAAAGTTCTTGAAGTAGCTTTCGGAATTCCTTAAACCGTGAGCTCTCTTTACGTTCTAATCAGTGGTCTTCTTATCTTCTTTTCATTCCGCACTTTCCCTAACCTTCTCACATCTCTTTCCGTGCTTAATCAAGGCCAAGGCATCCTACTTTGATTCAGCTTCCACCTTAACACAGAGCCACTTCAAAACCGTGAACTTTCACAACTTCTAGCCGTGCTAGGTAGCAAAGTGGCACGGCCACCCCATGCCACCAAGCACGACCGTGCCCCCTCTTTAACCATGAGTTTTCACTTGTTTTAGTTGTGTTCTTGTTGTAAGTTGGTTTGGGTTGTTCCTTCCCTTGAGACTTACATCACCAACAACCTGGCATTGATTATCATGAGACCTTCAGCCCTGTAGCCAAACCTGCTACAATTTGTCTTGTTTTATCCTTAGCCCTCACCTTTGGTTGGTCTATTCTCCAGCTTGATGTTAAGAATGCCTTTCTTCATGGTGTTCTTACTGAGGAAGTTTATATGCATCAACCACCTGGGTTTGTTCATTCCCAATTCCCTCATCATATTTGTAAGCTCAAGAACGCCATTTACGTGCTCAAACAGGCCCCTCGAGCCTCGTTCCATCAGTTCAGTAGCTTTCTGCTTACACATGGTTTCACTTGTTCCCTTTCTGATACATCCATGTTTGTTTATCACCATGGTTCTACCACTATGATTTTACTTCTTTATGTCGATGATATTATTCTCACTAGTAGTTGCTCGACTGTCCTTCATAATTTTATTTCAGTTTTATCTCGTCAGTTTGTTATGAAGGACTTGGGTGACCTACACTATTACTGGTGGTGCGAACTTCTATGGGCATATTTTTGACCCAGCAAAAGTATGTCCGTGATCTTATTCACAAGTTCCATATGCATACTGCTAAGCCTGTTCACACCGCCTCTCTTTCTAGAACCTCCTTGAGGACCTTGACTCTTACGAATGGAGAGTTACTTGCCCATCCCACTGAGTACAGAAGTATGGTAGGTGCATTGCAATACTTAACTATGACTAGACCTGATATTGCCTATGCTATTCATGTTGTTTTCCAGTTTATGCATGCTCCTCGTACTACGCACTTGCACGCTATCAAGTGTATTTTTAGATATTTGTAGGGCACATTGGGTCATGGCTTGCAGCTTCACCCTGCTTCTACTCCATCTGTCATCGTGGTTTACTCTTAATGCTGACTGGGCCGGGTGCAAAGACTCTTTTCGTTCTTCTACGGGCTACGCCGTGTTCTTTGGCTCCAATCTCATTGCCTGGTGTTCCAAGAAGCAACCTACTGTCTCCAAGTGTTATACTAAAGCTGAGTATCGAGCTGTCACTTACATTGTTGCTGAAACCATCTGGATCTGGAAAATTCTCCATGATCTTGGCATTTTCATCACCTCCCCAACTAGGGTCTATTGTGATAACATCAGTGCCTCCTACATGGCTGTCAATCCCGTTTAGCATGATCGCAGCAAGCACATCGCTGTTGATTATCATTTTGTTAGAGAGCATGTTGCTCATGGGGATCTTACTGTCCGTTATATTTCCACTAAGCTGTTAGCTAACATATTTACCAAACTGTTGTCTTTTGAGTTTGATTTTTTCAGGGACAATATGTTAATTCATACCTCCCCAACAGATTGAGAGGGTGTAATAGTATACAGAGGACAATTATATAATTTTTGTAATCCCTGTTTATTATATATACATACCCAGACTCCCTAATTGGGGTAAAGCCTCACATTACATTCATAGGTCCTTTTTCAACATGTGCATTTAGTCTTCGAGATACTACCAGTAGGACTTATATTTTGTCCAGTTTTTGTCAACGATGAAATTCCATAACAACTGAGGTGATATAAGGGTCAAAGATACTCTTAGAAGTTATTGATGCTCTTAGGTTAATGGCTTTTGTCGGCAAAATAAAAGCAAAAAGCTCATCGCACTAAAAGTCGGACGATGCATAGTAAAATAAAAACAAGAAGGTCCGGACTATACATGGCAAAATAAAAACAAAAAGGTTTACGACTCTAAAACTCGGAGTATACATTATCATGGGCAGCCCAGTGCACAAGCATCCCGCATTCACGCAGGATCTGGAGAAGGGCCCCACTCTAAAAGGTGAATTGTAGGTAGCCTAATCTGACTTTGTCAGTAGCTAATTTCAAGGCTCGAACCCGTAACCTTTTGGTCACACGGAGACAACCTTACCGTTGCTCCAAGGCTCCCCTTCAATATACATTATCATGCAATTTTAAAAATAAAAACAAAAAGGTCCTTGACACTAAATGTTGGGCAATACATTATCATGCAATTTTTGATTGCAAGTGCTTCTATACAAAGTAATATATGGTAGAACTTCTTTATATGTGGTTGTTCAAGCCAATAGACATGAGAAGAGTTAGATTAAATGAAGAATCAAAAATGTACGCAATTAGTAAAGCAAGGGTTGCAAAAGAATTAATCGGTGCAAAGTAAGTTAATAGACCACCCTCGAGGGTATAGCAAGTGCGGAGGGTGAAAACATATTTGGAAAAGATTAGTGAGGTTCATGGACCCATAAAAATGGGTAACCAAGAGAAGAATCAATATTGTCAAAGTCTTCAAGAAAAAGTAAATGTTGAAGGAGAATCAAGATTGTCAAAGTCTTCCAGAAAAAGTAAATATTGAAAACATAGGATGCTTGCATAGAACATTGGCGTGCATTTGAGACGACTCAAAGGATATTGGAGCAATCTCAATAGCTTTGAATAGTAAATTTCCCCTTTGTTCCAAAACATAATGTCTTGATAGATTCAGGTTTTTCATAAACCTCAATCCAGCGAATAGAGGAGGTTTTAGGTAACCGTGAGGAATTGAATAAGTAGTTTTTTTAGCATAAAGTTGTACCTGTATGATTGTGAGATTTGAAGGATTTAGATTAAACTTTTGAGGACTCCACATCCTTGGCATTTTGAAAATTTTAAAAGGATTGCAGAATTATGGAGTAGGCTGGTTTCCCTCGAGAAAAACAATGACAAGCATGACTCTTTTGAGTCAATGAAAATCTTGATAGATTCTTATTGCTTAATACAATTGAAGGGAGCTAATTCTTTCATTGGATGATTTAGTTTATAGAGTAATAATCTAAGAAGTTGGTTCAACTATTCAAGTTATCACGGGGATAAGTAGACTAGCAATTCCTTTGACATGGACTCTATGAACCCTAAGGATAGTGTGCTAGGTCTGAAGACTTGATGAGGATTCGAAAGATAAAATGAGGTGGCAACACATGTAGTACAAGGATTGAAGTATTGGGTGAGGAGGGCCTTTGACGTGCCAAGATTAAGAGAGGTTTAAGGAATTAAAGTCATAACCAAAGACAAAAATGGTAAGTAGAACTCACAAATAGTTTCTTCTCGCAAGGAAAACCAAAGCTACCTTAAACCAAACAAAAGGATAGACTAGGTTGATTAAGGACAAGCCACACCACCTTAATCGGTGGTTGGGCTCGTAATCATCTGAGGGATAAGACACACCACCTTAATGTGACTAACACTCACTTGATCACCACTCTATTCAACGAAGGTAAAGATAAGCCAGATAGAATTTAGCGGGAAAAAGGAGCTCTAGCTCAACTTGCATTCATACTTCAAATTTGAGTTTTACATTATGAAGACCTTCTATAAAAAGGAGCCTTAGCTAGTTGATACAAACAAAATAAACTAGAAAAACTATAGCCAATCACAAATTGGAGACCAAAAAGCTGAGGTACAAAAGGTGAAAATGACATCCTAACTATCCCCGCTTTTGGATCACAAGGTTTGTATTCAAATATTCATATCTGCAAAAGTTTACCCAAAATGGGTTTGACAAGCATTGTTGGAAAGCTTAACTTACAAGGCCTCACATGATTGCTCTTGGACCCCTATTAGATTTACTATCCGAGAGTTGTGGCTGAAATAAACTGAGTGATCAAGACTAGATCTATACAGCATATCCTTTTGAGCTTTGGCTCCATTCTTGTATTGGCTTCTAATTTAGCCTTGATTTTTCATCATATTTCTAATTTTGACATCTTGAGGATCACAAAAAGAAAAATTATAGGCCCCTAGATGAGGTTTAAGCTTTAGTAATCAAGCTTACAAATAAGAACTGAAAATAATCCATTTAAGCTACTTTGACAGTTTGACTTTGAGTGACCTTGTGAGTGGGCAAATCAAGTCATACTAACCTCAAACTTGCTTCTTTGGGAATCTAATTTCCTAAAATTAAACTTAGATGTTTTTTATCTCACCTAAATTACCCAAGTGTTAGGTAATTAGGATCAAATATTTAGGCAATGCACGGGATAAGTTGGGTAGAACTTGACCAGTGGCCTCCAAGGATTCCTTGATAAAACTTTACACCTCCTTGGTCTCTATGGAGCGTGTCACAATCTTAGACATCTCTTGACCTTGATTTCCATTTAGGATTTCCTTGAGACCTTGATCTCCATTAAGAATTGAGCTTGCAAAATCAGGCCAAATCGGACCAACTTAGATAACTTGGACCTTTTAATTGATCTAGCTTTTGACTGACTAAATGATGTCCAAATTAAGTGATTCTTCATTCCTTAGAAATAGGACATTTCGAACTTTGATCTAGGTCCATTTTTAGCTTCACATCTTTATTCTTCCTCTCGCTGCAAGTCCTTAACTTTGATGGATGCTCACTACCGGTGCTTGTGGTAGGTAAAAGCTCTAAGACCCATTTGCCCAATTGAAGCCCAATGAAGAGGCTGAACGAATTAGACAAGCTGCTAGGATTGCGCACTAGATCAAGCAACGAAGCTTAATAAAACCAAGTCTCCAAAGCCTTGATTATTTAGGTGCATAATTTTCAAAAGGAGTAAAGATCTTGCCAAGATATCTTGAATAAACATGGAAACGATAAATTTAGTGGGCCCGAATAAAATTACGAGAGTAATCTACATCTAAAAAATATGGAATCTTAGTCAAATTTCTTGAAGAGAACCATCCTAAACCCTTATACAAGCAAGTCATAGTTAAACCTAAGAGATAGGTCAGGTATACTCTCACAAGTAATTTGGAGCTTAAGTTTTCTTAATTACCTTCTTGAATTGTTCCAACGTGAGTGTTGGGGGCTCTTGAAGAGGAGAAATTCCCCTTCTTTTAGGAGTGGTTTTGCAGGATATCTTTGGATGATGGCATAAGTTTCTCAAGGTTCTAAGTGAAGCCCAAAAATTTACTCTGTGTTGAAGCATTTTGGTGCTAGTTGTGAGGAACATAGAGTTGAGCAAGATGCCACCCAAGTATAGTAATAAGAGAAAGCATGCTAGTGCCCCTCAGACATGACCTCTTGGATAGACAACTGGAGCAGCTGAGTTATGGGACTTTTTGGCACCAAATTAAGTTATAACATTTGTCCTTTTCCCTCCCAAAATAGAACACACAAGGATTAGAGAATGTATATCTAGGAATACAACTAACCTTCTCAAATTTAAATGAATCCCAAGTAGTCCACTTAAGTAAATACCATGCCTCATCAATGCATTTAGCAAGAAAACCCCAATACTCCAAAAGAGCTCGTGTTTTACTATTCGCACCCTCATCAACTATGTTAAAAATTTCCCGTTTACCGACATAACAACTATGTTGTGCAAGAAAAGCACGCAATTCTTAAAATACCTCCAAAGTAATTCAATGCTCAAATTGGAAAAACGAAAAATTGCCAGTGTTTTTTTTTTTTTTCGAAAATTGGTTCAACTTTTTAATTTTTAATTTTTAATTTTTTTCTTCCAATAAAAACAAAATGCTTAGTTAAACCTATTGATAAAAACTCGATATTCGATACCAGTCACCAACAATTATGTCAAAAACTTGATAGGGTTACAAGCACACGGCGGCATTGTAACAAATCAAGGTCGTCTCCCACAAGGACTAGGTTGATCTACTGGGCTTTGTCCCCTTAAGATAGATTAAGAGAATCAAAGTTCGAGATTGAAACTAAACTAATCTACTATCCAATCCAATGGACAAATATTCAAGGAATTAAGTCAATTAGGCAATTACCTGGCTCAAGCAAATTAAGATAGGTTAAATCATGTTAATTATTTTACTTTATTTTTGTTATGCTAATTATTTTATTTTGTTTGGTCATTCTCCATTTAAATTAATTAAGTTGGACATTGCATTTCAATTCAGCATTCGTATAATTTATGGAATTGCATGTTGAAACAATGAAGTAGCCTCGAATTAAAATTTGATCGCACTTTGTAGTAAATCATTCAACATTTATAAAAAAATTCATAAGCAAAAGATAAGTAAATAAAAAGTAGCCCATGTGTAAAGGTGGGTAAAAGTGTAAATTTTCATGGAATATAATTATAAAGGGCAGCCCGGTGCACAAGCATCCCGCGTTCACGCAGGGTCTGGGGAAGGGCCGCACCCCAAGGGGTGAATTGTAGGTAGCCTAACCTGACTTTGTTAGTGGCTGATTCCACGGCTCGCACCCGTGATCTTTTGGTCACACGGAGATAACCTTACCGTTGCTCCAAGGCTCCTCTTTACATGGAATATAATTATATGCAATTTATTCACATATGTTATGTAAATAAAACCATAATGTTAACAAATTTTAAAAATGCAAAGAGCATACTAATCAATATGGGCAAAGTTCATATATATATTTTTTTCCAAGTAGTGAAATACTAATTGTAGCCCAAACGTCAGCCCTAATTTTTAACTTAAATACTTGTTAGTAAAAAATAAAAGAAAGAAGAGAGAAATCTAGATTTTATATGAAGGTAGATTAAAATTAATCTTAAAAAATTAGCTAAATCTCTGCCCCTTACCGACGAACTCCCCCCTTCTATTTCTTTCTCATGCTTTTCCTTTCGTCCCTACTGCTTCCCACGCCAATGCCGTCCTCTGCTTTCAATGCCCTTCCCCCCTGCTACTACCAGCACCGCCAACTCAGTCACCGACTGCTGTTCGTCGGTACCTTAGCCGGCCAGTAGCCACCGTAACCTCCTCCCTCCTCTCTTTGACTGGTTTCAATGATGGAATATGATGGTGAGGCCTAAGCCCTCTTTCAATTGTTTGTACCATTTTATTTTTGATTTTGTTAGTAAGCATATTATTCTAATGTTGATAAATGTCAATTTCGTTTTTTGGTGATGATTTTGAAGGTTGGACTTGTTGGGAGTGCATGGGAGCTCATTGAGGATTTTGAAATTGGAATATAAGTTGTGGTTTTGTGCTCTTGCAATTTGATTATTGTAAAACTTGAGGATTTTGATTATGTTGGAATGAAAATTAAAGAATTAAAGATGGGTGGGTCAGAAGTTTCCATAGACGGGTTGCTTGAGGAGGGGGATGCAATTTTTCCGTGGGTTTTTAAGATAAATGTGGTTAATATGAATTTAGGAACTAATTTAAGTGATTGAAATGGGCTTAAGTAGGGACGTAAATTTGGGTGGTAGTCGTAATATAATGAAAGTAATTTGTGAAGAGTGGCCATTGTAGTTTGAGTTTAGCAGTGAGACTAATGAGTTGAATTAGTATGCGTTAATTATTTAAGTGCTTCTAGGACTCAAAAGATGAATGAAAGTTGGCTTATGTTTAAGTGAGTTGAGCATGACGCCACTCATGTTGTTGAAACCAATTCAATTACAATAAGGGCTCATCAGAGGAATTAAAGAAGTGAAGCCTTTGTGATTGGGACCTGAAGGTATGCACTTGATATCGAAATGAGCCCAAAACCCGAATCCGGGTAGCCCAAACCCTTTTGTGGATAAAATCACTACAGCCAATAATAATATTACCTCCAACAATAATCACGACAATAATGAAAATGAATTTCATAAGAATAGTAAGAATAACAACTAATAAAAATAATGACAATGGCTGTAACGACTATAATAATAATAAAATTAATGCTAATAACAACAAAGGTAACTATTTAATCCCTATAATAGCAATAACCACATTAGTACTATTGCTAAAAATAAAATGAAAAAAATAAAAAGGTGTGATATAAATTAAGAAACCAAAGTCAATTGTATGATTAGATAATCATAACGGTTTAATAATTAAGAAACTAATTAAGGAGAGTTGTGAATTATTTTCTAATGTTGTAATTAATAAAAATTATTTAAAACTTTACTAATAATAAAATATATATACTTGGGGCAGCAACGAGGTCATTTCTATTTTCATCAAACCAAAAACAAGCATTTTGCAAAAGGGAAAGAGGTTTTTAAAACTCCTTGTATGTTTATTTGTCTGTACACCTGAAAAAGTCACAAATTTTTCAAAATTATGTAATTACATGCAGTATCCACGCAAATGAATTGGTTTGACATTGTTTTGTCATCTAAATAAGTGGCGCCCGTTAGTTATTCGACATCAGGGCTTGTGCCTTTTAACTCACCGGCACGGCCCAACTCAGGCCTCCTGATTTGGCTAGGTGTTGTGCACCTATCTTGACGCACCTATCTTAATGATCGCTTCAATTAACAGGAACCTACATCTAGATAATAATTGACAACTAGTTTTACTTGTATCTTCTCCATCCCATATTTTCGTATTAAAATGAATTGAAATGTGGCTGCCTAACTAAATTGTTCTAAAAGCTTATTTTATGGTATGGGGATAAATATACTTGACTTCAGCTCATTGTTCAAAATATTTTGGTTTTTTCTGTTTTAGGTATGAAATCAGAGGCGGCTCCCTAATAAGCCTAAAGGAGGTAAGAAGTGGAAGAAAGGCAATGTGACTTTTGCTCCATGAGGTAGTTAAATGCTCATAGTGGATAATGGCATGGCATGAAGACTTAATAGAGCTTGAAGGTCATGTGGGTTGTATTTCAAAATAGCAAGCCAAGTATAGAGTATTAGGAGACACTAAATCGAGTTATATTCTAGTTATGTTTAAGTTAAAATCATAGCTTAAAGTTATCTCGTGAGCTTTCAACTTAATAGGACTTGCAAATGCCAATGTGCTTCAGTTAAGGTTAGGTAGTGGTTGTATGGCCTTGCCCACTTAGCACGGCAGCAGTGCCTCCAGTCATTGAAACTTCCGCTTTAACCATGATATAAAGTAACCATATTCTAGTTAAGTAATTAGGGATTGTGGGTGTTACAGTGGAGGTTGGATGTCATGCTTCTAGGCACACTGCTTTAATAGCAGTAAGTATTGCTCTTTCGTTTTCTGTAGTTCATTTTTATCACGATCGCAATCCTAATATATCTTGCTTTTATTTCTTTTCAAGAAAACAATGTAAGCGATGCAGGTGCCCCTAAAAATTATGAGGGACCTTAAGAGTAGAGAAGCTTGAGTCCAATATGTGCTAAACAATACTGGTTTGGTTTCCTAGTTATATCATGCCTTCTTATCATTGTTGTCATTATTTTCATCCATGGTATATTATTGCTATTGTAGGGCATAATAAAGTTACCTTTGTTATTGCTATTATTGATGTCATTACCATTATAATCATTATAGCTATCGTTATCATTGATATTAGTTATTATATTTATTGCCATTATAAATCTCATATTTATTATTATTAGTTTCGGTGATTTATCCATAAAGGTGCTTAGGCTAGGGAAGATCCATTTGCAACTCAACGTTATTTTCTATGCCAAATATATGCTCCCGAGCCCAAACCTACAAGCTTCTTCATCATTTAGGCCTCAAGTGGGCTTTGCTTCATGGTTATTTGTTTTGATCGCATGAGAATAGGTCATTTGTAACCCAACTCAACATAATTCAACTTCTAGTCATCTCCTTGTGCATCATTAACATTCATAATCATCCCTAATGATACCTGAAACCCATCAACGCCTTTACTTTGATTAAACTACAACATTAACCTCACTTTGCCTTTAGGTCACTAAATCCATCCAATCTCCATGTTGGGTAACACCTCAACTATTTTTGGTTGCCCTTTACTTGGTTGAGTCGTAAAAAGAATAATCACTGCCAACCTACTTGAATATGAACCAATCTTTATTTTTGTTTTGGGTTACCTTAGCACTCTGTTAATCATTCACAATAATTCTAACCCTTAACTTCACAACTTTAGTGGTGAGGTCACAACAATTACCTTTCGTGGCTATTATTACTCAATTTCCACCTTTAAACACCATTCCATTGCTAATTTAACACTAAATTTCATTTTAAATCAATTGGGTTTAAAATCCCCAAAACTATTGCTCTCTTCCTCATCTTCAACCTCACTTACTACCCTCATTTCATGGCAACATCGAACACCCTCACACAGAACCAAACTGAACTTTATGGACTTACGTATTATTCCTCAAAATTTTTATCCATAATACATATACAATTGCTCATAATTCAATCAAACCAAACTTTATGTCACAACCCAAACCAACGATCAATTTCTCAATGACCACCCACAACATCAACCCACTTAAAACCCCAACATTATCATACCAACTTCAAAATTCACATGATTTATCACTTAATTAGAAAATAAAAAACATATTTAGTAACTAAATTAAATAATCAAATGTTGAAAACTAATAAAAGAGACTTAGGGTTCACCTTTTAATCCTTCGATGAAACAACTAGGAGGGGAGTGGGACGGAGTTAGCGGTAGTGGCAAACGACCGCATGGCTCCAGTGGTAGTGGGGGCTGGCAATTTGAAGGCTAGGCTAGCTAGTGGCACTGGAGAAGATTATGGGAGGAGGGTTCACTTGATGGTAGAGGGGTGGGGGGCTGCAGGCTTGGTAAGAAGGGGGAGGGGATTGGTTTCTAGAAAAAGAAAAGTTAATTTTTGATTTTTATTGTTTGTTATCCAATCCCCCCACACCTAGATAATTTCTAGCCTCCTTTTTTGTTTTTTTTTTTTTTTTACTTTTTCTTGTTAAAAAAGATTTTCCTGTTCTATTTTGAAAATATACTTTAATTATACTAAGGAACCCCATGGATTATTCAGTAGAGGATTATAGATTCCACTAATATTGACTAATATATAAATATAAATATTTTATATTTTTTAATATTTTATTTATTAAATGTGTATATGTGAGCAAATCGCGCATATACATTCCACGAAAATTATTTATTTATTTTAACTTTTATAAGTGGGATACATTATTTATTTTATTCATAAGTTCTTAATGCTTTAGTAATAAGCATGATTGGAGCTTATTTTGAGACCATTCTATCATCTCAGACTACAAATACATAAAAATTTCGATCATTGAATTGAAATGCGACACCCAATTTTATTCTATTAAAATTAAATAAGATAATTGATATGATTTGCATTCATGCTATTATAGCATTGCCCCCTTAAAATGAGTTTCGTCCTCAAAATTTTGCAAATTTGAAGGAGGTATCTAATTTACCTAAGAACAAGTAAGTTTATTTGTCTCTCATATCCTTCTTAGTCTCCTAGGTGACTTCCAATGAGGTGTGATTACACCATAGAACCTTGACTATGTGAATACTCTTATTACGAAGCTATTGGACTCTATAACCTAACATTTGTAAAGGATGCTATTTATAGGCCTATAACATGTTTTCTGAGCTATAAATATAGCAAACATTATGCACATCCTCATGTTCCACTTGTAATTGTGTAAAAGTTTATTTTACAATATGGGGATGAACGTACTAGGATTTGGCTCTTCTGTTAAAATATTTTTACGTTTTCTATTTTAGATAAAGAATCTGTGGACAAGACTCTCCCTAACAACCCTGAAGGAAGGAAGCCTCCATGTCTTTGCTATTTGCTGTTGCTAGATTGTCATAGTGTATTTTGATAAAGTATGAAGACTTGACAAAGCTTAATGGTCACATGGGTTAATTATATATTTAGATAAATATGCCTAATGTTAGGTATTAGGAGAAACTTAAACTGGATATTCTAGCAAAAGTTCAATGTAGTTTGAAGTTGTGTTAAAGGCTTTTGAATTACTGGGATTTGTAAATGTGAAAGAGCTTTAGTTACGGTTGAGTAGTTGTTATATAGGCTTGTTTGACTTAGGATAGCGGTAATGCTTCATGTTGTTGAGATTTCTGCTACGAACTTGACATTAAATAATTAGATTAAGCTAATTATGGATTTAGGGGTTGGGGGTGTTACATCAACATATCTTTACGAGTCTAACAAAAGGTGACGTTCCAAGTAGCCAACATCCTCGTTGGTTTCGATCTATTAGTACCTTAGCTCCAGGATCTAACGGCACTGCGCTGCACCTCACATGAAAAAGTAAAAATAGTATTCAAAGGAGCAGTATTAACTATTAGTGAAAACCCTATGACAATGGTTATTAAAAAGAAAGCCTCTATATAAGAGGTACAACATGACAAAAAAAGATATGAAAAGATGGGCTTCACTTGTAATGAGCACGTCACTGTCGACATAGAGGATGTTTCTTCATTTTACTTTCACCCATACTCAAATATATCAATCAGCGGTTTGATGCAAAAGATGGCCTTTTTTTCATACGCTTCTACTCAGAAAAAAGCTAAATCTTAAGTCGAAGGATTCAAACCTAGTATGTTGCTATTTCATTTGGGTTCAGATATGAACCAATCGCAAATGAACTCTATCTTCCAATCCAAAAAGACAAGCAAAAAAATCTATTCTCTTACAAAGGAATATGTAACTATGGATTCCAATCTTAAACTCGACATAGAAAGTACCTTGGTCAAGGATAAGTTATGTCTTAATATGGCTTCCCAAAGCCGTAATTCATACCCTCTATAACGAAGATAATGCCAAGTAATGAAATATTCTAAGACTAGGCGATCATAGAAGAGAAAGCTATACTCTAATTGAGGAGATCGTAATAGACTTGTAAGCTAATGAGCATAGGATTTGATTGTGGTTAATCTTTTAACGGCAGAAGATCAAGTCACATGGGTCAAATAGAGTCCATGCCATTGCTAACCAGCAATTAGCCTAGCTGATAGTTTATGAAGTTGAAGAGAGATGCCACAACATTTCATAAATCACACTAAGCGACCTAATGAGATCAAGCTTATTATTGCAGAAGAATTCATGTTGCCTGTCAAGCTTTCATTTAAGTCTCAGACTAAGGGTGTGTTTGGTAGGGGGAAAAATTATTTTCCCGGAAAATCATTTTCCATGGAAAATGATTTCCCAAGGAAAATAATTTTCCACCTACATTTTCTGCTGTTTGGTAGAATGGAAAATCATTTTCCCGAAAAATCATTTTCTGCTGTTTGGTAGAGTGAAAAATCATTTTCCAATACCATAATTCTCAAGTGTTTGATACTAATAGGCTAAGCTAATAGATAAACGGTCAATTTAGTCATCAAGCAGTGCTTACAAAGTCATCAAACAGTAACAAAGTCATAATTCTCAACTGTTTATTCTCCTTAGCTAAAAAAGGAGAGATAAAAAAAAAGAGAGAGAGAAATATCACTTCATTCAATTGTTCTCCTTGAATTTTTCAAGCCAAATCCTTTTCAGTTTGTCGCTCTTCGCTAGAAAGCCATTTGTAAGGTTTTCACACTCTACGAGGTGATCGAAAACGCTACCCAAAAAGTCCTCTTCAAACTCTTCGGTTTTCATCACTTCTTGATAAAGAAGGTCGACATCGAGTTTGGATTTAGATATCTTTTGTAGAGCCATATCGACTTCTGCCACTTGGGTGGAGATATTTTGAAGTTCCAAATCGTCGTCACGGGTTCTCTTTCAACTTTTTGTTGATTCTAATGGCGCACTTGAAGTCGATTGTTTATCATTTTCTTTCACGAACTCATCGTCACTGTCACCTTTTTCTTCCAGATTCACAGCTCCAGGTGATTGTATCTCAACATCCTCAAATGACTTGGCACCACTTCCTCGAGCAATATCCTTTCCAACCACAGTAGCCATTTTATCATACATATCAATTTTCTTGTTAAGATACTTCTCATGAGTTAGATTCGCCTGTTAAAAGAAACAACAACTAATCAAAACAAGCAACTGACACTAAGCAAGCAAATCTGAACATAACATACTGTCCTACATCAAACAATAATGTCCACCAGCACTTGTCCTACTTCAAACAATAATGTCCCACATAAACAGCCCTTGTCCTAGTTCAAAGAATAATCTGAACATAGCATATTGAGCAAGAAAATCAGTAATGGGCTTCATTAGAATGGGCTTACATAATTTGACAAGGATGAAATAATATAGCTTCTATTAATGTTGTGCAAAGCAAGTCACAGCAAAATTAAGTCCAACCCAAAGCCTCAAGAATGAAGTAATAGAAGAACGAGAAGAACTGCAGCATATTGC